>JACDJE010000376.1:703504-775597 GCA_016647715.1 Pavo muticus
TTTTTTTTTTTTTTTCAGAAGTTTACGTTCTAGCAAACTGAGTTATAGGTGAACATAAGCCAGAGCAGATCCTTTTATTTCAATTTGAATGGATTTTCTTACCCCACCTGAAACCTGCCTGTTCCAAAGTGACTTTAAAGTGAACCTCAGAAATCAAGGGTGCGTTTTATGTTACTCCTTATCAAACATTGAGCTGCAAATTAGTTTTTTCTCCATCCTTTCCCCTACTCTGGTACAGTTTTCCTTGCATTGTGCTCGTAAGTCATAAGGAATTGCAGGATGAGTCACATTGGATGGCTGATCCAGCAGAACACTAATTGTGGAGTGGGAAGGTAAAATATTGTTATTAATTCTTCAACCATGAAAGGGCTATCTGGTTGTTTCCATGCAGGGCTTTACTTCAGCTTCGCTGAAGTAGTTCGTAGTGCTTCTTTAGAAGATGATGACAGTGCTTTGGCTTGTACATTATGCAAGGATATTGAGTTTGTGTTTCATTTTTATTTTTCTTTTGTGTGTGTTCATTCCTTGATTACTCTGTTATCTTCTGTTTAACCAAATAAAACTGTTTCACTGAACTCCTTAGCTAACAAAGCTGTCCTGCAAAGCACATTATAATTACATATAGTTCTGAACAGTTCTTCTTGTTGTTTCTTCTGTATTTCTGCTAGGCCTTTCGTTGATTTCATCTGCTTTATGCACAAAAATTTTCATTCTAGTCTTCCTTCACATACAGCTATAACCAGGAATCCTGTGGCAGTCTGGATCTCTATATCCCAGTTAAAAGGCAAAGGCATGAACACTACCGTTGCTGCTCTTGGAAGTTGTGTGATACTTCTTTCTCTGCTTTGCTGTCTGCTAGACATTTTGCATTTAATGACAAAAAGCCTGTTGGACATGAGTATCAGAATGATTTGTGAGGAAAAAAAAATTGAAATCTGTTGTTCATTATGCTCTAGAAAAAAAATATGTTAACTTGCAGTTGTTTGACTTGTTCCCAATGTGACAGAAGCAGTGGTTTCGTATTATGTAGTTGATTCAGTTGTCTATCACAGAAGCCTCTTATACCAGTTTTTGTTCACTATTGGAGAGGATAGCATTTAACACACTTCTCTGTGATGATAAATGTAAATAGTGGCTACACTCTCATAGAACGCTGATCACGTTTCTTTATTACTTTTTTGAAATCTTTTCAGAGCCATTTAAGTAGAGAAAAAGAAGAACTGGAAGCTGAAAAGAGAGATTTGGTTCGAACAAGTGAAAGACGATCTCAGGAAGTTGAGCATTTAAATGGTATAACCAAGAATATATTAACAAATTGGTTCACATGATTATGCTAAGTAGAAAACTTACTTGAACAATTGTACAAGTATGGGATATCCAGTTAGTATAGGCAGTTCCAAAAAATGGATTGGAAAACTAGACAAAAGGAAGCAAAGCAGGAAGTTTCATGGTAATTGGAAAAAAAAAATGACCTGCAACAGTTTGATAACTGATGTTTGATTTTGTAGATGTAAAACCATAGTGTACAATATATCATTTTACAGTATACGATTATATACGTTATACATTATTTGTCCTCATTCTTTAAAATTTACTTGAACTTGGGCAGTAATGAAAAGTGATAGTTATACAATTAATTCTGCAGTTAGCTTTTTTCAAATATTGGTTTCACTTTCCACAGAGGATGTTAAACGCTTAAATGAAAAGCTTACAGAAGCAAACACAGAAAAAGTGAAACTTCAGCTGAAGTTGGATGAACTTCAAACATCAGATGTTTCTGTGAAGGTGAGCGATTTTTCTGTGCGTAAGACATGTTAAGGCTAAAACTACCGGTGAGTGGTTGTTTACAAGTAATGTAGTCATTTTGTCATTGTTGACATTGAAAGTATGTCAAGTCTATTTCTGCTACTTATGACTAATGATTTTGTTATAAAATTGACGGTTGGGGCTGGAGGTGACAAGTGTATTTATAGAAGACAAGGAGAGACATCAAGTTAAATAAACATGCCCCAGCTTCAGCCATGGCAGTGGTGGCTGCTTTTATCAATGAGAAGTAGTGATTCTACATCCACGAAAGCAGGTAGAAAGGAGAGAAGTGATTGTGAATGTTTCTCTGCATTAAGAACTGAAAGAGAGGAGAAAAGAGGAGGAAAATTTTGATGTCTTAATCTATTGCTTTAACTAGGATAATATGTAGTTGAATGTTCCAAACTATGATAAATGCTGAGGAAACTAATTTGTGTGTCAGGAGGTTCTTAGTAGTCTGAGACCTGTAACTCAGGATTGCCAATACAACAACCTCCTTTGTGATTATAATAAATCATTATTATATCTACTCTGATTGTAGTACTTTGTTAACTTCTTTACTTGCTATGGATCCAGTACAATACGTTGTTCATTTCTCTTTTTAGTACCGTGAGAAAAGGTTGGAGCAAGAAAAAGAACTGCTGCAGAGTCAAAACACTTGGCTGAACTCTGAGTTGAAAGCCAAAACAGATGAACTTCTACATACTTCCAGGGAGAAAGGCAGTGAAATCTTGGAACTTAAATGTAATCTGGAGAACAAGAAGGAGGAGGTATTTTTAAATTCGGAGTGCATTTGCCTTTTTTCTTCTTTTTTTCCAAATTCTACTTCCTGATTAAAGTATTTGTTTTCATTTAATTCAGTTAATAATTATTAGAAGAAAAAAAGTGTAATTTTTGCCAGGAGAAAAGAAGTTTTTCATTTAACTTGTGAATTATAAGGAATATATAGGGAATATATATGATTGGTTGAAAATAAGAGCCAGAAATATTAATGTAATGTAAACTAGAGATTTTGGCATCACTGGTAACAAAAGGATATAACAATATCATGCTATTAAAATGCACGAGAATGTAATTCTCAATTGTGTAAGGAACAGAAGAATCTGATTTAACTGTTTTGGTGGGAGGGAGAGCAAGGAATGATGGTTTTTTTGTTTGTTTGTTTTTCCTGGAATCAAAATACATGGCAAAATCATTTTTTTTTGAAAATATTCAGCTTTATTGAGTTTCTGTTTGGATACTTAAGTAGTTTGAACTGTGTCAATTGGTCAGGTTTTCTGTAGTGTTTTTCTCCACTGAGGCTCATGGAGTTACATGAGCAGTTTGAGGATTGTCACTATTTCATTTAGCTGAATGTATGAGAGCCTGTTAGAAATGTGAACTGATATGCTCTTTCTGGTATCTTTGTTTGATTTTCAGTAGAAGACAATGAGATGGTGTTTTCTAAAATAAGTTACTAATTTGTATGAAATAATGACAAATTTATACATGGTACTCTCATTTACTGTTTGACAGGTTTCCAGGATGGAAGAACAGGTAAACAGCTTAAAGCAGTCAAATGAAAATCTTCAGAAACATGTGGAAGACCTTTTGAATAAACTGAAGGAGGTAAGGCAACTTGAAGTACGTGTATAACAGCATTACAGTTGATTCTACAAAATAAAGAATCTGTGAAACTAGTGGTGGATTGCTCCCACACCCTGACTCTCCTTTATTAGGCAAAAGAACAACAAGCTGGTATGGAGGAAAGATTCCACAATGAACTGAATGCCCACATAAAGTTATCTAATTTGTATAAGGTACGTGTTATTAGCATTACTTGGGGCTGAGTCTTAGGTTTAAGAGTATTGCATGCTGGTTGGTTGGTTTTCTCCCTCCATTAAGTGGGGGATGTGAGAAAGGCTACCTTACGTTACAAAGTATTGTAAAATGTCCTCTTTCAGGTAACATTTGTAATCTTACACTGTTTGCATCACTTGGCAGTTTAACCAAAACTGGTTAAAACAGTAACTTTATGCTCACTGATTTAGTGCTTCATATTGTGTCAAATGAGTCGTGTTTTATGATGTTGTATTGGCAGTTAAAGGTTCTTATGTAGAAGTTGACTATGGAGGTGTTTTAGGTTTGGCTAGTAGAAGTTTACTGCAATGAACACCACAAGTGCTAGTGATCTGGTTCAGGCAGCCGGATGTTACACACTATGTCAAATAAGCAGCATCTAAGCAAGAATTTGTGTTGATTGTTTTGTCAGCTCAGAGTGAAAACTGTTCTGTAATGTGTTGAGTAAGACAGCTGAAAGAGCCAGCTGATTGGTTTTCTGCTTATCTGTCAGTGTCACAGGTTAAGTAATTCTGTTTCATGAGTTTTCATGCATTTATAGTTATGCGCCTAGCATGACGTGCAATAGAATGTTTGGCTTCTACATGAATATTTTGTCTGGTCAGATGATAGATGATGTTACCTCTGCTGAAGTATTGTATAGTCTTGCACTTCTGAAATCTTTAACTGAAAACAAAGATATGTGAACTGTTTATATAATATTTCTTTTAAATGTCAAATTCTTAAGGAGATCAAATTTGAATACTCAAAATTTCTTCAAACTGTTTCTTCTCTTCAATAAATAAAAAGCTAGCACCACCTATAAAGCAGCTAAAGGGCATGCCAACATTAGTTAGCTTTGTCATAGCATATCAGCGTCTGACACTTCTTACTTTTGGGTAGATGATTTGCATCAATTGAGACTTAATCCATATGGAAATAGAATTGTCCAGTTTAGGTGAATCTCCTACTGCTTTACTCAAAATCTCTCTGTTTGTAATTTTGATCTGTTTGAGCTTTATTATGAGGGTAGTTGCTCTTATCACATAATAAAAGGTTACATGAAATGCTTTTATTTAGAGCGCTGCTGATGACTTGGAGGCAAAGAGCAACGAACTGACAGGTGCAGTAGAAGAGCTGCACAAGCTTCTAAAGGAAGCAGGGGAAGGTAAGCTTTGAATGAGAAATGACAAGTGGAGGAATAGAACTTATCTGCTTCTTTATAACTAAGTTGATGCACTGAAAGGTAGATACTGAGCATTTATGAAGGGATAATCTTTAGGATTTGGGGATGGAGGAAACACTATACTGTAACAAACATTTTATGTGTCTATTTTAATTTCCTTGGAGGTGTGTGTGTGTCGGGGGGGAAATCTACAAATATTCATAAAATTTTACTTTGAATTTTGAGGAGAGGACCTAATTTTGCAGCTTTTCTTTTCCATTTTGTTTCTTGGTTTGGATTTCATTGATAAAAGGGCAATTCTCATTTTATCCCTCTTCTATACAAAGGTGATAGGCAGCAGTTCTTGTTTCTGTCATTATACTGAGTATTCTTATAAGCATGAGCTTCTGCAAGCTGTATAAAGTGGAGTTTAAAGTTCATATGCCAACTTAGAGCGTTCTAAGTGAGGAGAAAAAAAAAAAAGAAAATTGCTTGTCAATTTTAGCTAATAAAGCAACCCAAGAGCATTTGGCTGAGGTGGAAGAGTC
Organism: Pavo muticus; assembly: GCA_016647715.1. Taxonomy (NCBI): domain Eukaryota; kingdom Metazoa; phylum Chordata; class Aves; order Galliformes; family Phasianidae; genus Pavo; species Pavo muticus. The sequence continues at coordinate 708,842 of JACDJE010000376.1, forward strand.
AAAAGCAATAATGGAAAAAGAATTGAGAGAGAAGATAAGTAAGCTGGAAAAGGAGCTAGAGAATGCTAACGATCTACTGTCCGCAACAAAACGTAAAGGTAGGAGTAATACATAAAGCCTCAGACATTTTATCCTTACTAGTCTTCCATGAAATTAGTAACGCTGCATGTCTATAGGGAATGCAATAATTCATATGTAATGTGTCTCTAGGTAGGTTTTTCCCCCGCTAGAGAAGTGCATTTTTTTTCAAGTTCCTGTGTTAATCTGATATACATTTTCATAGAAAAAGTAGAGGAAAATTTCCTTAGTACTGAAACCATCCTGCTCTTAATGGTTTTATGGAGACTATAGCAAGAATGGTAGACTTACAACAAAAAAATCTGTCCTGAAATTTCTATTTACTGCTAAATCTTGCTCAATACGGGATTCGTTGCTCTAGTTTTTTGTTGGTTTTTTTCGTTTGTTTGTTAGTTTCTGGAAAGAAGAGTCTGTTTATTGAGTACATATGGGAAATTTGTGAAGGCAAGAGAACAGTCCAAGAGGGAACAGAGGCATCAAGTACATTTGTTATCTCTGTAAGGAATGTCAACAAGTCCTCTGCAAAAGTTGTTCATAATTTCAAATTAAACTAGTTGAAGGGCTTGATGACGCACAATAAGGAATATTAAATATAGTATCCATCAATTGCACATGTATATCTAGAGAAAATTCTTGCACCAGTAACTTTAAGAACTTAAAATATAATTATTTAAAATACACTAGTTGTAAAGTACAAAGGTATATGAGGACATTCTTTATTATTAATAAAGNTAATAGTAAAATTTACCAATGCTTGCCTTAACAGAAATAAGTATATCTTAAAGCAGTAGGGGAATAAACTCTGTTCTCAGTTTTTAAGGTTAACTTACTTTTGTAGCATAAATATGTAAGGTTGCGCATTTTGTCATTTTCTATTTTTGTAGAAGGTTTTTTGGTTTTTTTTAATCCCCAGTATTAGACCACTTGAGTACTGGATTTTCTCCTAATAATACTTGTTGTATCCGTATTATTAAAGAATACATCAGAGCTAAGTCGTGAGTCTTAACTGCTGTTTCATGTTTATTTCTTGTTCCACGTAGTCATTAGTGTGGTTAGGAGAAGTGTTGCGACAATAAACTTTTATGGAGTGCTGCAATAATTCAGAAGAAAATTATTGAAATATGTTGTAAGCATACTGCTTTATGTTCTTTTGTCAGGGAATACTGGAGAGGTCTGAGACAGAAACAAAACAAAGACTCAGTAATCAGGTAGAAAAGCTGGAGCGTGAGATATCTCAGCTAAAGAAGAAACTAGAAAGTGAGGTGGAACAAAGACATGCTCTTACCAAAAATCAGGAGGTAAGTATAACTATGCTAAATTTGCTTTAGTGAAAATAAAGCAAGAGTTGAATGGCTTCTGCCAGTTTACAGTGGATTTTCAGATGTAAAATTTAGGAGCACATTGGGACTTCCTGTTGTGTGTTCAGGTTCACATCCTAGATCTTAAGAGGCAGCTGGAGACTGAGACAAACCGTCACATTAACACAAAGGAACTTCTGAAGAATGCCCAGAAAGAAACTACAGTCTTGAAACAACAGCTTAATAATACAGAGGCTCAGCTAGCATCTCAGTCATCACAGAGGGCTCCAGGGAAAGGTAAAGATGTTTTCCTACACTGAATTTCTCTTTATGTTAAACACAAGAAGGCAATATGCTAAAGAATAAACCTCATTTTTGCAGCCACAGTTTTGAGCAAAAGATAACCAGGATGAATTTTTAAAGTAAAATCAATATCCAACAGATTTCAAAAATGGAAAAAAGGAAAACCAAACTAATTAAAGAATCCCTTTTATTTTTATTTGAGGGCTCTATAAGGGTATCTATTTTTAAGTAGCCAATTTTTTGTAAATCAGCAGTGTTTGTTGTAAGCCACTCTTTTGATTAGAAATGACAACTTTCTGTAGGGAAGCTTTGTGAGGGTGATTTTATTTTCTTTTATTTTTTTTTCTCAGTTATCCTCAAAAAAAGTCAGTTTTTAAATGGACCAGTGGTCTAAAAAACTTAAGTAGTATCTTCTGATATTGTAGGTCAGCCTGGTACAAGTGAAGATGTGGATGATCTTATAAGTCAACTAAGACAAGCTGATGAACAAGTTAATGACCTAAGAGAGAGACTCAAGACTAGTTCTAGTAATGTGGAACAGTACAGGGCCATGGTTCTTAGTCTAGAGGAATCTCTTAATAAGGAAAAACAAGTAAGTAGTTAACATCTAACGTTCTTTATTAAAGCAAAATGAGAAATATAATGAAAGATGTTATTTTTCATTTGTACTGTGTTCTGTAGATTTATGGGAGGAATTAGAAAGCACCTAAGGTTAGTTTAGAAAGCACCGTAAAATAATGTAGTTAGACTAGACTTTAGATAACTTGACTAAAAATACTTGTAATGATGGAAATATTAAATGTTTTTTGCGGCATGTTTTTAAGATGTTGAATTGTAAATTTGACTCAGCTTTGTACTTCCTTAAAAAGAGGGAATTCTTCTAAAAATTCTTCCTATAACGCTGCGATCATTGTTGTAAAAATATTATCTCAGTCAAATCCATACCTTCTTTAGATAAGGTCTTCAGTGATTCTGAAGAACACTCTTTATGTGGTTGGTCTTCATGGGAACAGCTTCACAACAGCGTTCCCTTCTGTCAAATACTTGACCATTTTAATGGTGAATGAGGCCTGGTCTTGCAAGCTGTTCAGCGTATCGAAATAAGATTGACTGGAGAAACAGGACGCTGATTTTTCTATTGAAGTTACAGCTTCATAAGATGGTTTGTTTTTCTAGTATCCGGTTTTCTTCTGATCTGTCTTCTGTTACTGTAAAACTCAGTTGTGGCTTGATTTGCTTTACAGGTTTAGTGTGTAATAAAAAGGTATGCTGGTTGATGCATGGCTGAATGTAGTCTTCTAAAGCATATCTTAGGTGTACTTTTAGCTTGGAGAAGAGAAGATTCTGTGGAGCCCTCATTGTGTGCTTTCAATACTTAAAGGGATCTGATAAACAGGAGGGAGACCAACTTTTACATGGGCAGATAGTGACAGGACAAGGGGGAATGGCTTTTAAACTAAGAGAAAGGAAATTTAGGTTAGATGTTAGGCAGAAATTCTTTATTCAGAGAGTGGTGAGGCACTGGAAAAGGTTGCCCAGAGAAGTTATGGATGCCCCATCCTTGAAGGCATTTAAGCCCAGGTTGGATGGGAGTCCTGAGCAACCTGATCTAGTGGAAGGCAACCCTGCCCATGGGAGAGGATTGGAACTAGACGATCTCTATGGTCCCTTCCAATCCAAGATATTCTATGATTCTGTGTATTGTAGTTTTGAAAAAATGCATTTTTTTTTAGTGCTGCTCGTGAGTTTCAACATTTTCAGTGATGTACTAAATGAGATGTTGAGAATACCTTCTCTGATTTTAAAATATTACTAAAGTCGAAGTACCATATTTAAAGCAAAAAAAAAAAAAAAAAAAAACCCGAACCTATCTAAATCTAATTCTGAGCTTTGATGAAAGGTGACAGAAGAAGTTCGTGCAACAGTTGAAGCTCGTCTGAAGGAGTCTTCAGAGTATCAAGCACAGCTGGAGAAGAAGTTGATGGAGTCAGAAAAAGAAAAGCAGGAACTTCAAGAGGAAAAGCGTAAAGCTGTGGAGAATATGGAACAGCAGGTACACGTCATATACCGCCTCTCTTAGACTCTCTTGCAGTGTCCTCAAGAATATGCTTTTACTTATTTCCCTCCTTCCATAGGAGCAGTGCATTGTAGTAGTGTCCAAAACTAAATCTCTTAGGATATACAGAAGTCTAACTAAATCTGAGAGGTTTCCAAATGTGAGTAGTACGTGAAGTTTATCACTTCATTGAAATAATGACAGTTTTAAATGGACTACCGTTCTCTTGAACTTTAAGCACTAGTTACAGAAAAGTGTGAATAAAAGCCTTTGAGGAAGGTTTCAGGTGATCTGTTTTGGAACATGAGCCAAAGCAGCACCTGTAGGATGCACATATCCTAAAACTAGAGTGACCTTTGTCTCTGTTTATCTCTTATTTGGGCTCTAACTGGGCTGAAAAGAAACATAATGAATGCAGTTAGCACTGCTTAAAGCCAGACTCTGAAAGAACAGGAAAGAACTTTGAATGTTTATAAGACAAAGATGTGGGAGTGTTTCTTTTTATGTTTTAACTGTTATAAAATAATTATGCTTCAGCTTTAATTTATTCTTAACTGCCTACATTCAAAGCTGCATTCAATACTTAGTTAACTACTTTGCCACTTAGTCTATAAGTTTTTATTTTTGGTTTTTGTTTGATTTTTTTTTTTTCTTCCCTCATTCATCACTATAGCTATCAGAACTAAAGAAGAGCCTGTCAGCTTTGCAGTCTGAAGTTCAGGAGGCCCTTCAGAGAGCCAGCACAGCTCTAAGTAATGAACAGCAAGCCAGACGTGACTGTCAGGAACAAGTACGTTTGTCGTATTTGCCTATTTTAGCCAAAGGTAGTAGTAAAATTAATGTTAGTTTTTCATTGTTTTTCTCTTGAACTCAGAGCATTTTTTATGGTTATCTTGCCAATCGTATTACAGAGAAAGAGAAAATGCTCTTACAGTTATTTTCCTATTTTGTGAACATCTGCCTTATTAATGTGTCATTGTTTTACCTTATCAAATGCGGTTTTTATAAATTAAACTGACTTTGAGATAAAGTAATGCTGCAAGCACAGTTTTTGTCATTTAAAAAATGCAATGAATTCTAAGGTTTGCTTCATTATGTAAAAAATATATTAGCAGCACATGATAAGATTAGCTGTTGTTTAACCCAACCCAAAATTTATTATACAGTCTTTTCCGTGTTTTTCACCTAATGCTATGACCGCAGACTGTCCTTAGCTTTTTACTCGCGTGTACTAAATATCTTTGCCCATTCACATGAAGAAATAACTGGTGGATGTTTTTGTAAAAATTTCCATGTCTCACCTACGCAGAATCTACAGCAAGAGCATTGATGGTAGATTATCTACAAAAAGTGTTTCTTCCACTGACCCTCTGAAAAGAAATCATTACACATTCTAACTTTCCTTAAAAACAATAATGTATTTTATTCTAAAAGTATCAATTTCTTTTACACTTAGGAATGACGAAAGGTTTTGTCCAATGGTTTTATTTTTGATCAGCGGTCGCTAGTTTTGTCTAGCATTTGGGAATCTCCAGGTACGTTTGAAGCATAACATTAAAGGTAACAGAATCTGTAATTGTTTTCTTCAGGCAAAAATGGCTTCTGAAGCTCAGAATAAGTATGAACGGGAATTAATGCTTCATGCTGCTGATGTTGAGGCATTACAGGCTATTAAAGAGCAAGTTGCCAAGAATACAGCAGTAAAGCAGCAGCTTGAGGAAGCTGCACAGAAAGCTGAGTCTACATTGCTAGAATGCAAAGCCTCCTGGGAAGAAAGAGAGAGAATGATGAAGGTATGATTGTTTTTATGGTTCCAGTAGGTGTTTTCAGTTACCAGTCTACATGAACTTTAAATTACTGAATAATTTTGTTGTAGGATGAAACTTCAACACTTGCATCCCGCTGTGAGGACTTGGAAAAACAAAATCGATTATTACATGAGCAACTGGAAAGTCTGAGTGACAAGATGGTGACCTCTATGAAAGAAGCCATGCCAGCTGCATTAAATGTTTCTCTCAATGAGGAAGGGAAATCCCAGGAACAAATTTTAGAAATTCTTAGGTAAACTCAGCTCTGAGATCCTTCTGTTGGTGGTTTTGATTCAATTTCCAAAATAAATAGTTCAGTCTTGCTTTATATTTGAGAGACAGTGTATAAAACTTAAGTACGTTTTTACTAGGTAGGAGATGGTTGTCCTATATCAGTAACTAGTAAAGAGAATTTCTTTCTACTCCTAGAAAAACAGTGAAGTCAATTTTGACAGGAAGCTAAAGCAGATTTTACAATATGTGATTGGCAGGAAAAGTTCATAGAGATTTTCTCATGGTTTTTTTCTTAATCTAAATTTTTCTATGGTTTTTGTCTCAAATTTTCACCTTTTTGGATCAATTTCTATGCTCTCAATTCTTTAGATAGAATATGCTTCTACTTGAAATGCTTTGCTTCATGTTTTCATTGACATGATGCCTTGTTCATCTTGTGCAGATTTATACGTCGAGAAAAGGAGATTGCAGAAACTAGATTTGAGGTGGCCCAGGTGGAAAGTTTGCGTTTTCGTCAGAGAGTGGAGCATCTGGAAAGAGAACTCCAGGAGGTGCAAGACAGTCTCAATGCAGAGAGAGAGAAGGTGCAGGTATGGTTCAGTATTAATGTTTATGATGTCAGAAGTAGAGCGTTGCTCTCTATGTTCTGCTTTCTCTCATTGCTGCCTGTGCTCAAGAATTTTGGAAGAATCAGAACCTTCTGAATTGAGGTTGGTATCTAGCCAAGTGGAGGGTCTTGTTCTGGATCCTATAAAGCAGTGGCAATACCAAAAGCACGCAAATAGGGAAAATAAAGATCCTTTATCTGTTTTTTCCCAATCTCTTTTTTTCTTTAGTGATATTTACTTGTTTTGAACGTCTGTTTGAGATAACGAATGCCACAGTAGTTACATAAGTTAGTGTTATGCCTAGTCCCAGTAAGTATGTATGCATGTGCACGCAAAAAAAATGATTGAGTTAAATATTTTCAAAAGGTAACAGCAAAAACCATTGCGCAACATGAAGAATTAATGAAGAAAACAGAAACCATGAATGTACTGATAGAAACCAACAAGATGCTAAGAGATGAGAAAGAGAGGCTAGAACAGGAGCTGCAACAAATGCAAGCAAAGGTTAGTACTGAGTTTCACGTATGTTTCCAGGCATTCGAGTTGGTGAGTTAACATCTGGATATGCTGTTGTTAAGTAATTAAATTGTGATTATTCTTTTACATCAAACACGAATGTGGAGATGTTCCATTTTGGATTTAAGATGACATTGTTCCACCTAGAATATTGCAGAATCACAAGTTCAGGTTTTTTTTACGTGAGACTGAAAATCAGCATTTATCACTGATGTTATAACAAGGATGTTATCAGCAGACAATGGCATAGAAATACATGCAAAGTAGGCCACAGTTTTATTGAGAATGTAAAAAGGAAATAAATACCTCTTCCCATTTCTAAATACCCATTGCTTTAATAGAATCCAGTGTAGTGTTGCTTGACTTCTAACACGCAATAATTCATTTTCTACAGCGAAGTACAAAGTAATGGTCTTGAGATTGTGAAGCTATAGTTGTTTTTCTGTAGGATCATAGCCCACTCTTGCTTTCTGTTACTTTCCCTGCCTCCAGCTGACTACTGAGAGGCAGAGTTGGGAAAAAAAAACTTTATTATGACTTTCTTGAGGATGTTTTGTTTTTTTCTGCACTCTTTTTGCTGTCTCTGTCTTTCTTGTAATCATCAAACAAAGCCTACCATATTCCATTTTCCTGAGTCTCATAAAATTCAGAGTAATCTCCAACTGTGATTTTCAGGTACGCAAGCTTGAGGCAGACATTCTACCTCTACAAGAGTCTAATGCTGAACTGAGTGAGAAAAGTGGAATGTTGCAGGCAGAGAAAAAGCTTTTGGAAGAAGATGTCAAACGCTGGAAAACCCGGACACAGGTGGGAAATGCACGTTTTAAAAAGTGTTTTGGAAGAGAAAGAAAAGGAAAAAAGTTCCAAAACATTTTTTAAAACGAAAAACTCCCACAAAACTATGTAATTAAAAGTGACAGAAAACTAGGAAATGTATTTAAATTTAAAGTTGCATAAGCAATGTTTTATAGGTAGGCTGTTCTAATTCGTAGGCAGACCAAATCAAAACACAGAATGGCAGAATCATGGGGTTTGGAAGGGTCCCATCACTGAGTCCAGCCGCCCCAGTGAAAGCAGGTTCACTGCAGTAGGTTTTACAGGAAACCATCCAGGCAGGTCTTCAATGTCTCCAGAGAAGGAGTCTCCACAACCTCTCTGGGAGGCCTCTTCCTATGTTCCAGTTAGTGCCCGTTGCCCCTTGTTCTCTTGCTGCGCACCACTGAAAAGAGCCTGGCCCCGTCCACTTGACTCCCACACTTTAGATATTTTTAAATAGTGACCAGATCCCTTCTCAGCCTTCTCCAGGTTGACAGTTTGAGATCTCTCAGCCTTTCTTCATATGGGAGATACTCCAGGCCCCTACTCATCTTTGTAACTCTCCACTGGACTCTCTCTAGAAGTTCCTTGTCTGTTTTGAATTGTCTGTTTTGAACTAAGGAGCCCAGAACTGGACACGGTACTCCAGGTGTGGCTTCACCAGGGCAGAGTAGAGGGAGAGGAGTAGCCCCCCTGACCTGCTGGCCCTGTTCTTTTTAATGCGCTCCAGGATACCATTGGCCTTCTTGGCCATAAGGGCACACTGCTGGCTCATGGCCAACCTGTTATCAACCAGCACACCCAGGTCCTTCTCTGCAGAGCTCACGAAAACAGTAGCTCTATTTAAAAAGATTTCCTGAATGTATCTGTTTAATCATCTTGTGAAAACACTGACTCTTTTGTCAACCTTTCAGCATTTGTTGAGTCAACAGAAGGACGCGGATCTTGAAGAATATCGGAAGCTACTTTCAGAGAAGGAGGCAAATACCAAGCGTATACAACAAATGAGTGAAGAGACAGGCAGACTTAAAGCTGAAATAGCCAGGTATTGTAAAAGTCAATCAGTAAAACGTTTTATGCAAAGCCTAATATTTATAATAAAATCACACTTGGAAATGTAACTTCTTCACTATTTCCATGTAATTATTAAACTTTTGGTATTTTTAATGTAGCTTGATAACATACAAATGAAATAAGAATTGTTTTGGAAGATGTCTCATAACTAAAGAGGCTCTAAAATACATTAAACATTTGTACTCTAAAATCCTAGAGAACACAATTCACTATAGATGATGCCTGTAGTATTGCATAAATGAGTGATATTGCAGTATATTATTCAGACTTCTCACTTGCATCTCCTTCTTCTCTCTTGCTATTTAGAACTAATGCATCCTTGACTACAAGCCAGAATCTTCTTCAGAACTTGAAGGATGAAGTAGCCAAAATAAGAATGGAGAAGGAAACTTTGCAGAAAGAACTAGATGCTAAAGTGGCTGATATACAGGAAAAAGTGAAAACTATAACGCAGGTCAAGAAAATTGGGCGCAGATACAAGACTCAGTATGAGGAGCTGAAAGCACAACACGATAAGGTAGATAAAATTTTGTTTGCAAAGAAATTCTGTTGTGTGTTTTCATGTATAATCCAGCTAATGACCTTTACATTCCCTTAGTATAATGTAACATGAACGCTTACTTGCAAAGGGAAAAGCAGAAAATTACATAATTACGCTCTTAGCTCAGAAACTGCTACTAAGCATGAGCTACGTATCACTTAATGCTTTGCTGTGTTGTTAATACAACACTGGAGTTCATTAGAATGCCTGTGTTCTACCCAGAACATTTAAAATTACCAGTTTGCGTGCAACAGCAGCTTGTGAAAATGAACGCATTCTAACTGGACAGCACCATTCAGCCTGATACCACTTGACATATTTCAGATGGTTGCCGAAGCAGCAACTCAATCTTTTGTAGAACAACAAGAAGAACAAGTTTCTGTCCAGGAAGTACAAGAGCTAAAAGACTCTCTCAGTCAATCTGAAGGGAAGATAAAGACTTTGGAGAATCAGGTTGAAAATTTACAAAAGGTAAGAGCAGAGCAAGCAATTTCAGAGGAATTTTACTGGAGTCTTAAATGAGTAACTGTGAAGACCATGATGATGGTGGTCTGTGTGCATGCACACATAGATGTGTGTACACACAGAAACATGGTTTTCTGAAGTAGCTCATTGTGGCCAATCTTTCTATAGACTGTAGCAGAAAAGGAAACTGAAGCTAGAAATCTTCAGGAGCAGGTATCACAGCTACAGTCAGAACTTGCTCGTTTTCGTCAAGATCTGCAAGAGAAGACTACACAGGAGGAGCAGCTTAGGCAACAAATCACTGAGAAGGAAGAGAAAACTAGGAAAACCTTTCTCGCGGCCAAGCAGAAAATTGCGCAGTTAGCTGGTATTATTATTATTATTTTTTTTTCTGTTCTTAAGGTGTCTTCTTCTGTTTGGGTTTTTGATTATTCCTCTGGAGAAGTATTCAGACAGTATTCTTAACAGTATTTTCTACATTAGATGTCTTAAAATTATTCTAAGATTGAGAAATTTTAGTTGCTTAAGGAAATGGTGCAGGTACATAACTACTGTACATCTGGGGAATCAAAATTTTGCCTAATTTTGGCCAGCCATTTTTTTGATGGTCTTTGTTGATTAGAGCAGATTGACTCTCCTAAAGACTTCAGTAATTCTCCCTTTGCCTCTTGCCTCCTCAGAACGTACAGCTGCAAAATATCCCACTTCCTCTATTTTTAATAGATATTGAGAGGAATGGTGGTGCAAGTACTTGCTGAAAACATCTTGTCCTCCTATAACCGCTTATTTATTTATTGGATGTATTTTTATATTTGTTCAATTTTTTATTTAATTGCAATTCAATAAATGACATGCAGAAGTTAAAATTGTCTTGAAGAGCTCCTTCTAAAGCTTAACATTTTTAGGATTTCAAAATTATTCAGTCATCTTATAAAATCAGATGGACATTCAGCATACAGAGACCTAGTATGCAATTTTACAGTAGCGAAACTGGATCCTTTCCTATTAAATTAGGTACGAAAGAACAGCTAACGAAAGAAAATGAAGAGTGGAAGCAAAAGAGCAATTCCTTAGAAGAGCAGAAGACTGAATTGGAAGTACGAATGAGTGCACTCAAGTCACAGTATGAAGGTCGAATCTGTCGTCTGGAAAGAGAGCTTAGAGAGCAGCAAGAGCGACACCATGAACAGCGAGATGAGCCACCGGAGTCTACAAATAAGGTACAGAATCTGTCTAGATAGCTGTATGACAAGAAGTAAGCCTTTTATGCGTCTCATACTGAACTACAACAGCTTTCAGCTCTAGCACTGTAACTGCTTTCAGCTCCAGCACTGCTGTCCAGCTTGGTTTGTTGTTAATGTATTCATATGGGAGAACTTTAGGTGAAGGCTAGTTTTTCTAATACTAAACAGTAGATGAAAATTCTTGTTAAATAATAAATAAATAGCAGTGAACCTAGCAAACTGCCCTATTCTCAAGTTCCATTATCCCCAGATTAGTGGTTTTGGAGATACGTAAGCTGGCTTTAGTAAGGATTCAGAGCTTGATTTAGAACTTGCTTCCTGCCAGAGTCAAAATACCCAACGCTGGCAAGCATGCAGTTATACTGGTCACAGTGAATTAGCTGATAAGTTGTTTTCACTATGCTTTTTATTTTTATATTTTTGTACATATATTCAGCTATTTTTGGCAGTATTTTATGTCTCAACAGCTTCAAAAAATATCTGAAAAGACCTGAGAAATTACTGGATTGGTTTACATACTTGGTATGACTGCTATGATTTTTTTTGGGAGAACTTTTGATAAATCATGGAGTCTGACTAGGCACGCTAACAAAGATGTTCTTAAAAACAATTGTTAATGAAAAGATTTGTCTGCTGAAGTATTGTATCAAGTTGCTTGCTCTGTTTTGTATTTATATGTCACAATGCTTTTGTTTCTTAATTCATAGGTTCCAGAGCAGCAGAGGCAAATTTCACTCAAGTCTACTCCAGCTTCAGGTGAAAGAGGAATGTGAGTTAAAGGGCTTGGGGTTTTCTGCAGAGTTTCTGCTGTTGGGAATTTTTGTTTTTATCTCCATCTAATTGCTCTTTGTTCTAGAAAACAACTGGCTTTTCCAATTTTTCTTAGGCACCTTTAAAATACTGATTGGCATATGTTCTTCCTGTTTTCTTAGACCCATTTAGTCATTAATCAGTAAAGCTTTCCAGGTGTGAATTGTCATATTACTACTGGGAATAAGATATTTGCAGAACACTAAGTCTGAAAATTCTTCAGAAATACTTGAAGATTCATGAAGTTGTACAGTTTTGGTTATTAACTTTAACCTGTTCGTAGGAGTGGAGGGTGAGATGGGGAAAGTTCCTTGTGCAAGGAGCTCAAACACGAGAAATGGACTGAGTTGATGGTAACTAGCAGATAAACTTGACAAGTGAAACAGCAGCCAAACTCCAAAATGCGTAATATTATCATTTTACTAAGTTTAGAGAACTGAATCCCTTTTAATTTTTATTATATCATACATTTAAACTAAGACTCTGATCTTCAAAACTCCTTGTAAAATTTGACTGATCCCCATCTCAGCCAAGAGATTATATTGTTCTGTGTTTAGTGAGTAATACAGTTTATTTAAAACTAACTGGTTCATCTTAACAAAGAACCAGTGCAGCTAACATTATTAGATGTTCTTATCCTTTTGATCTGCTTATAGATTGCTCACAGATTGTTAGTTGATTACCCTTGAAGAAACCTGTCAATCCTCTAAGCTGGACAGAATGTTACTGATGGGATGGTGGGTCTGTTTATTTGTTTGTTTTTTCCTTTTTTTTGTTAACATATAAGCAAATTTTGGAAGACAAGTCATTATGTCCCTGTCAGGTTTTCAAATTCAAAATCTTTAAAAATGAATATTTCAGAGTATGATAATATATTTAAATTCAATATTTTTAAAATTTGCTTTCTGTGCTACCATGATGAATCCAATATCCTGTTTTTCAGTGCCAGCACTTCAGATCCACCAACAGCAAATATTAAGCCAACACCTGTTGTGTCAACTCCAAGTAAAGTGACTGCTGCTGCTATAGCTGGGAATAAGTCTACTCCAAGAGCTAGTATCCGTCCAATGGTTACTCCTGCTACAGTCACTAATCCTACCACTACTCCAACAGCCACAGTTATGCCTACAACACAGGTGGAGACTCAGGAAGGTGAGCATTTTAGTAGTACTGGAAACCATAAATGCTGTTTTTCCCTTGAAGTCTCATTAGATATTTGAGGGTACTTTCATTGTTACCGTGTCTCTTTAAATACTGCTCTTTTATGAACACTTTTGTTGCCACACAGTTCTCAATTCCTCATCTGAGCACAGATAGAAGCAATGTTAACTGAATCTGAGAAATATTTCATCTGCATATTCAGGACGTTCTGAAATTGAGAATGTGAACCTCACTAGATTATACAAAGGCAGTTGAATATGCTACTGTTTGCCTTTCAGCTATGCAGTCAGAAGGACCTGTGGAGCATGTTCCTGTCTTTGGAAGCACTAGTGGCTCTGTGCGTTCCACCAGTCCTAATGTTCAGACGTCTCTCTCTCAGCCCATCTTGACTGTTCAGCAGCAGACTCAAGCAACTGCTTTTGTGCAGCCCACTCAGCAAAGTCATCCTCAGATTGAGCCTGCTAATCAGGAGCCATCCCCTACCATTGTAGAAGTTGTACAGAGCTCTCAAATAGAGAGGCCATCCACTTCTACAGCAGTGTTTGGCACAGGTTGGTTTCATTTTATTGGCCTACCTTCTTGAAGAGTTCCTTTTGAAGTAGCTCCGTTGTCAAACCAGGCCTAACTTCAGCCAAGGAATACTCTTTTTTTCTTTTTTCTTTTTTTTTCCCCTTAATATATTGCACGTTTTACAAAACCTCTTTGAGTGGACTTCTTTCATAAACCTTCAGAAGAGCTACCCCTGAAATGCTATTGTCATGACATTCCTTAAGTAGGAATTAAAACTCATGTGTATCTATCCATAACAGTCTTGGGGTTTTAATACATTAAACTTTTTTGCTCCTGTTTCCACGATAGCTTTGTAGCAAAGTTAATTTTAGGATTCATGAGTAAACTACTTACGCTGGAATTTAAGATACAGAGAAGAGCACTAAAACCGCTCTGTGTAGTGCATCGTTTTACATCTGTTTGCCACGCGTAGTATAGAACTCAGTTTAGTTTATTTCCCAAAAAACACTTTTGCAAACTGCTTTTTTTGTTTTTCAGTACACGCTCTGTTAATTCTTAGGTGCGCTTTTCAGAAGCAAAGATGTAAAAAGTATTTTAGTTGTAACCCTGAGAATCTTACATTGGAGTCCAGTTAGAGAATATAAATCCAAGAACATAAGATTTGTAACCCAGCATACGGATGTTTTCTTGTCCTAGAAGATAGCAAAACACAGTTCCAATTCTGTTATTCAGTGCAGAAAAAGAGTTGGTTTTACAGAGTAAAATACCAAACCTTCCAGTTTTCAGCTTTGTACATTTATAGTTCTCCTGCAAATAACTGAGAGTTCTTTCTAAGTTTCAGCTACCCCAAGTTCTTCACTGTCTAAACGTCCACGAGAGGAAGAGGAGGATAGCACTGTGGAAAACTCAGACCAAATTTCAGAGGAAACAGTGGATGTACCTCTTCCAAAGAAACTGAGGAGCATACAGAGGGTTGGACCTGAGGTTTGTAAGAACATAAAAATGCTACTAGTACACTGCTGCTTTGGTTGATTTTGATCATAAGAGGAAGTCAATTACTTCAGAGTTAAGTCAGTTAATTTTAAATGTGAGTTTTTAATCTATGAGAGAAGCAGCATGTTTGGGTGTCTTAAAAGGCAGAGGTTGTCCCAGCTACAATGGCTAGCGCAAATCATAGTGAACTGGAGTGTGGGTGGGGAGAGAGTCATAGCTTAGCACTGAAGAGGAAGAAGTGAAAATATTTTTAGATGTGGTCTGAAAGATCATTATCTACACTCATTCTGGAAGAAAATAGCGTGCTTGAGGAGATGCCAGGGAAGCAAAGACGAAGTGCTTCATTGAAAAGCATAGAGACAATGCATATGAAATGTTGGTGTGAGGGAACCAGGATATCCTGAAAAAATAGAGTGAACTTGAGACACCTCACAGCAGACAATTCATGAAAAATGTTAAGGAATACAGACACTTCATTAACTATGTAGGATAGGGGTGGTGCATAACATAGAAGGGCAAGATTGTAATGATATTATTAGTTTATTAGCCCAGAGGACAGGGACTGAATAGGAAACTGAGGATTTTGTTTGGTTCTAAGTAGATCTAGGGACACTGAAGAGATTCAGTTCAGTGAACCAGAATGAGAAAATGGTATTTCAGGACAGAGAAATCAGAGGTGCTACATAAAAACAAAGCTAAGGAATAACAGTAGAAGGAGAACAAATGTTATCCATAATCTTTGTGGGAAAAGAAGAAATAGAAAAAAAGTCTAACATGCTAGAGAATCAAACTTTAGGATTAACGATATGTCTTAAGAAAAGTATATGGTCTTTCAGGAGGAAGTTACAGCGGAAGAAAGCACTGATGGTGAAGTAGAAGCTCAGACATACAATCAAGACTCACAGGACTCTATTGGAGAAGTAAGCATATTTGAAAAGAAAAAAAAATCATAGTTTCAGAAAAAAAAAACCTTTTATTATTACATCATACAACACTTTTGAAAGAGGGCTCTCAAATCAGATCGTTGAGAATGTCAGTGGAGAGCAGTTATAACCATTTTAAGTTTAAACTTGCTATCTTTAAGAATAGATACCAATTTTTTTTAATTGCACTCTATGTGCACCTATATGAGAAACAGTGAGAATGTTAATGAGACTTTACAAGTTTGAAATGCAATTTAGTATGACATTTTAGAAATCCTAGTATCTTTAGCCCCAGTGCTGTGTAGTGAAGCTGAGACATAGAGGTTAAATGTATCAGTATAAAAACAGATTTGGAGTTTACATTTCTTATTTACTTCTTTGCTTTCTGGCTTTAGTTTTAAAGAAATATTTGACATGTCCTTGGATCATGGTATGATAAACAAAGGAAAAATGTTGGTTTTGTTCTAGTTCTGTAAAACGCATGTTACAGCTGTGTTAGGAATGCTAAATATAAGTGAAAAGCATATATTTAATCTTCTTTGTCTTTAGAAACAAGCATAAGTCCTGATAATTCTCTAACTTAGCATAATCCCATGTAGAGTTGTGAAATCTATTTTCTTTAAGCAGTGGTGAGTACTCTTTAGTCAGGCATTTTCCCTCATATCCTTTATATTTTTAGAGGATGTGATAGATGTTTACCAATAAATGGTAGCTGTGTGCTTTCTGTCTATGCCATGTATCTTTAAACTTTAATACTCAATGTGATTATTTAAATTCTGCTGCTAAACACGACCTATTTGCATTACAGTGACACATTGCTTGGTAAATAACAGAACCTAGTTATCTAACGTGAGCCAGAAATCGAGTGCTATAAAATATATGTAGTAGAGTCCTAATTTAAATGTTGAGAGAGTTTTCTCCCTGAAGCATTTTATTTCTCTGAGTACTTTTAATCATACTTGTGTATTCAAAATGTTTGTACTGAATCTGACATTCTTACTGAATGTAAAGAGAACAATTTGATGACTCTGTCCAACTGTCGTGCAAATTGCATAGCTTTTCATTCAGACTAAAAGAACTCTAGTAAAATAGCAACTCAGATTTCATTTTTCAAAAGAGAGATTGTTATTCCTTGATCCTGGAGAGACTTCTAGTTGTTTGTATATGGTGACATAATAATTTTTAGCATTCTCTTGTTTTCTCCTATCTTGGTTAGTTCTTAATGAACGGTGATACGCAGTGTTTCTCTTTCAAGTATCAGTCTGTTTCTCGTCTGATTATCTCTAGTGTTGTGCACGGACATTGTTGCCTCCATGTCTGAGGCGCGTTCCGCCAGGGGCTAGCGATCTTCCCTCGCTAGTTCTAGCGATCTACCCTCGCTAGGGCCATAGCCACACAGACACCAGTATGGAGGATGTAGCAAATGGCGTTTATTGCAAGGAGATGGCAGCCTATATACTCTACATATCTTCTATGTACGTCATCTATGTCCTTCAAGCATGCATCATACGTTATTCATAGAGCGGGGGAGAGGTCCTATCGTGTCACATCCCGATACCCCGTTATCGCCTACTACAACAGGACATTAACTGCAACATCCTTACACAGCTCAGGGAGTGCCACTGTTAGTGGAGTGCTGCCTCAGCTGTCAACAATGTTCCACACACCTGTATTCACTTATTGTGCAGGTGCTGATGATAGCTCCTTGGTTATCTGAAATAGAATACTAAACATTCAGACAGCAGCTTTTTATGGCTGTATTTTCAAATACATCCTATATGAACACAGTGCGCTTAGTGATGGCCCCCCCAACTCAAATCAGAGTTGGAAGTGAAGGTTGAAATACTTGTGTTGTTTAACAGGTCTTCTATTTTATTGAGCTTAAAATTGAAAGCAGGGAACTCCTACAGTGGACACTTTCAAGATGAGCACTTCAAAGAATACATGTGCTGCATTTGATTTCCTTTTGTAATTTACTCTTATCTTCTACAGGGTGTTACACAGGGAGAGTACACTCCCATGGAGGATAGTGAAGAAACTTCTCAGTCTATCCCAATAGATCTTGGGCCTCTTCAGTCAGATCAACAAAATACTACTTCATCTCAGGATGGTCAGTCCAAGAGAGATGATGTCATTGTGATTGATAGTGATGATGATGATGATGATGATGATGAAAATGAAGGCGAGCAGGAAGTATGTATACTGTGGAATTAATTCTATTTCGGAATTACTGTACTTACCTTTTTTGTCTTTGATCAAGTGTAAAACTAATATTGCACAACTGATTTAATCAAAAATATCCTTTTTTGTGTGTGTGTGTGTGTAAGTGTTGTCTCTGTTTCTGTTGCCTGGATGTTTAGTGTTTTAAAGACTCTTGTTAATTTCACCTGTTGTTTCGGGTTTTTTTTTTGAAGTTTCAAAATTCTACAATGGCTCTGAGTTCCAGAAGGAGATCTTTGTTTAGCCTAGACAGCCCTGTGCACCCTTTGTTTCATTTGCGTCAAATTGGAGTTGTCTGTTCCTATGCTCTTAACACACGGCTCTTTAAAAACTAACAAAATGGTTTTGGACCACAATGGCTTCAAAAGCAGATTTCCAGGGGATCTTACTAACCAGTTTCTTGAGCTGTCTAGAGTCTGCTCCTCCAACATCCAGGGTAGTAGCTCTGCTGCTAGTTTTTATTGTATCAGAGGAATATTCATGTGCACAGTGGCCAAGACAGCCACCAAGTATCACTTCACCCACAAGTTCATCTCTATTCGCAAAAAACAGGTCGAGGAGGATACCTTTCCAAGTCAGCTGTCTTAGTCCCTCTATCGCAGATTATCTTCAGTGTGCGTCAGGAATTTCCTGGACTTCATGATAGACTTGGTTAACTTCTGGGAAGTGGAAGTAACCTTTAAGGACAAGGGCAACTAATTTAGAGATTTCCTTTAATTATAGAATAATGCATCGGTACCATCATCCTGGCTGGGTGATCTGTAGTAGAGTTGTACAGTATCTGCTTTAATATCTTTTCCTCTAATCTGGACTGGAATCTCTCCACTGTGTTATCCCCAGCTTGAAGTGCTTTACAGTCCAACTACTCCTTTCCATGCAGTGCTGCCCCCCTACATCACCTGCCCTGCTTGTCTCTCCTGTAGAGTCTATAACTGTCCATCACAACATACTGCTCACAGGACTCTTCCCACCAAGACTCTTTCTCTCACAAGTTGAGTCTGTTTTGCTTAAAACAAAGCAAGTCTGTATGGCTGTAGATGGTAAGTTATCTCCCCATCTTTATCTTGCTCCTCAAATTTTTCCATCTTGTTTTGTCCATCTGTCCTGTTGAAGAGAGGGAGTGAGAGCAGCTGGTGGATGTCTGGCATCCCCCCAGTCATCAAAAAAATACATATGTCCAGTCTACAAATGATAAATGCTGAAAATCTTCAGATAGAGTTCCACAAACAAAGGTGGTCTCTGTACGTGAAGTTAGTGAAGTTAACCACTTTACCATGTGAAGTGTTCCCACTGTTCTTTCAGCATTTATGTAAGGTGTTTTTATGATACTATCACAGGATTATGAAGATGAGGAAGAGGAAGATGAAGATGATGATGAAGACACAGGGATGGGAGATGAAGGTGATGACAGTAATGAAGGAACTGGTAGTGCTGACGGTAATGATGGGTATGAAGCAGATGATGCTGAGGTGAGATTTGCACTTTTTTATAGTTTGTTAAATTGGCATTGTAATGCAACTGTAAAGATTTGAATACTTGAAAATCTTAGTGTGAATTCCTCCCAGAAAATTGAGGTTATATAGTAGGTGATGATAATTTCTATTAGAACTGGTCTTTTCACAAGAAGAAGTCAGCTTTGAATATGTAAAAGAACTGCATGAAAATGTAAAATATAAGACTATAAGACGCAGCATCAAATACTGTAGATGTGAAGTTAATAAGGCAGTTTCTTCAAAAGCCAGGTATTTCATTGTCATTAAATGACGATGACTATTGTGTTCACATTTGTGCATGCAGGCATGCAACATTTTTGACGTTTCTTACAGTTGTGTACATTTAGGTAATTTTGTAGAAATTTACAGAAATAACTTGAAGATTTTTTCATATATGTTTATTTACTTTCCAAATACTTTTACACTGCTTATATAGTCTTTTTACAGGCAGTAGGTGTTTGGTGCTAAATCATTATGCCTGTGGATTTTAGGGTGCTGATGGTACCGATCCTGGAACAGAAACTGAGGAAAGCATGGGAGGCGGTGAAAGCAACCAGAGGGCAGCAGATTCTCAAAACAGCTGTATGGTTAATTCTTGCTTCTTCAAAATCTGTCTGAAAAGGGAAAAACATAGCAGTGATTTCACAAGTGTTTAAAAAGTTAATTTAATGTAAAACAATGTAGCATAAAATGTGTATTATTTTGAAGTGGTCTCTTCTAGATATATTCTACTCAGTTTGCTATAGAAGCTGCTATTGATGTTTCAGAGGATGAATCTCCTCTGTGTGAATCACTGCTTGAATAATCAGTGATTTGTTTCAGTGCTGGTGTTGACTTAGCTGGCACAAATCCTCTTTTAAATGACTTCAAATAACAGTACTGAGCCGTCTCCACTTATGCAAGAGTAAAAAATGCCTGTTTAAATGTGGTAGCCACATGAAAACCTACCCTAGTATCTTCAACTCAGAAAAATGTTGGATGGCATAAATTTAATGCTCTGAATTTCCATATATTTTAGGTGAAGGAAGTACAAGTGCTGCAGAGTCCACTTTTCCTCAAGAAAGTTCTAGAGAACAGCAGCCATCATCTGCCTCAGAGAGACAGGCCCCTCGACCACCACAGTCACCACGCAGACCACCACATCCATTGCCTCCACGATTAACTATTCACGCTCCTCCTCAAGAGCTAGGTCCCCCAGTACAGGTATAAAATAGTTCAGAAGAGCCTTTTTAACATGTTTTTTTAACTTAAATTTCTTTTAACTTAAGTGTAAGTGCTCTGCAAATTTTAAAAGTTGATTGTATCTATTTAGCATCCTGAGAATGGAAACTGGGCAAGTTGACTTAACATTTCTCATTCTGCAGATTGTTGCTGGAGAGGGAATACTGAAAGCAGAAAAGTACTCATCATGGATTTGTATCTTGAAGTGATTATACCCACGTTACTTGTTAATACAGAAAAAAACCTCTTCTTGAACAGACTGTTACTCAGATTGCTAAAGGTTTTTATTAGTCTCTGCCCCTCCACAGATTTGGGCAAAGGAATGTCAGTATTCATTATCTAAGCTAAAACTTTCACCATCACTACTTGACTAATGATTATGCTTTGACATAAGCATAAATTTATTAAATGAAAACATCACAACATAAATTTTGCTAAATAAAAAATATCATGGCTATGAAATTATGCCTTACTCTTAACTTGGGAGGCTTGTGACCATTATATTTTTGTGTCCAAGTTTTCTGTCATCAGTAGAAATTTGAATGAAACAGTAGTAATGTTTATCCAGGATTTAAATCTGCATGTTTCTCTTTTGTAGTTAGGCCAGGCAGCAGATGTGAGGTGCTGAATATCTGCTGCCATAATCTGTTTAAAGAGATACAATACTGTATTGGGCAGTGTTGTATACTGAGATATAATTGTTACACTATTACCGATGTATCTGCTGTCTTCGACTCTGATTAACTCTGTGCTGGTAGAATTCCAGAGAAGCATTCACACTACTTTTTTTTTTTTCTTTGCTGTAAAGAGAATCCAGATGACTCGAAGACAGTCAGTGGGACGTGGACTTCAGCTAACTCCTGGTATAGGTGGGATGGTAAGTACATGAAAGTTGACTACTAAAATCCTGTGTTGAGGGGATATTCGTAACTCTTGAGTTGTATTTTGGTGAGTTTTGTTTTGTTTTTTTCTTTTAAGAAGCCTAGCTGCTAAAGTCAGGAGTGGCATGGTTTCTGTAGCCTTGCAGGTAACATCCTAGTGCTGTTAATTTCTGCATTAATAGAAGACAAATGTGAGAAAAGTCCGAGAAAGCAAAAACTTCTGAAAGTTAAAATTATTTTGTTCAAGTCAGTTTTAACTACTTACTTTTAGAATCAGTCTTTTACAGTTAATGTATTATTGAAAGAAGTAGTTTTCAGTCTCTCACTAAAGGAGCAAGGCAATTCACGTATGTTTTCTGGAGATTAAGAGAATGCTCTATTTAGGATAAGAGAAGGAGGAAGATGAGGTGTTTGGCTTTGTAGGTGATGTAGGAGCAAAGGATACAAATCCATTGGAAACTGATGATTTGATTCATGTTGTGAAGAATCCCATAAACTAGGTTATGTTACAACAATCCAAACTAAGACAGGTCATTTCTATCTATTTATGAATGAGTCACCTCAAGATTTATTTGTAGTCAACAGGGAGATGTGACACTTCAGCATAGTATTCTCATGCATTAGATGTCACCCGTTAGGGCAATTTGTAAAACTAGCTCAGATTCAGACATCTGGAATTACACATGATTTGTTCTAGAGTTAAGTCTGGTGTTGGTTTTTGGGTTTTTTGCTCAACAGCATGGAAAGAGCAAACCATGTCTTAATTTGACTAGATAGGAACTGGAAATACATTGTAGGCTTTCAGTTTGGTCTCTCTTTTTCCAGCAGCAGCACTTCTTTGATGATGAGGACAGAACAGTTCCGAGCACACCAACTCTAGTAGTTCCACATCGTACAGATGGATTTGCTGAAGCAATTCAGTAAGTAGATAATAAAAAAAATGAGTAGGATTTTGGTGTCTGCATTTTTCTTCCTTAGTGGAATGAAAATAAATGAAATGAACTTGTGATTGGAGTGGCATGCTAAGTAGTATGACATATATTACATCTACAATTAAGCAGATATTAAACTGTGTATTGTGAAACTTAGCAGCAAATTAGGAAACGGGTCACCTACACTGTATGGTAGCATGTTGACCTCACAGAGAGGAGATGTGCAAAAAATAAGGATCTTTTATTTGTTTCTTTCAGC
The DNA here is from genome assembly GCA_016647715.1 of Pavo muticus. Classification (NCBI taxonomy): domain Eukaryota; kingdom Metazoa; phylum Chordata; class Aves; order Galliformes; family Phasianidae; genus Pavo; species Pavo muticus. The sequence continues at coordinate 731,286 of JACDJE010000376.1, forward strand.
CTATGTGGTAATGTTTTAACAATTAGTAACAACTGGATAGATCTGTGATATTTGTGCTACTGACCAGTAGCCCAAGTAACAAAAGGTTACCTCCAGCTCTAGTTTTGAGATGGTTCTACCCATGTTCAGTTATCCACATAAAATTGTGAGGATTCATAGCATGAGTAAGCAAAGAATATTCCATTTAGGATTTGCTTCCAGGTGCAATCCAGATAAGTTTGAGAAACTCATCACTATTGAATTACTGGTACTTTAGCTGTTTTTTATGGTTATTATTGATTAATTTTGTCTCATGTGTAACTTGTTCTCTTGTCTTGTTTAGAAAGTTTGTTTGTTTGTTTGTCTCCCTGTATTTGGAAAAATTGCAGAATTCTTTAAGTCTTTATTTTGATAGTTCCCCTCAGGTAGCTGGAGTTCCTAGATTCCGATTTGGACCCCCTGAAGATATGCCACAAACTAGTTCAAGTCACTCTGACCTTGGTCAGCTTGCTTCACAAGGAGGTAAGTCATTTCTGTACTTCTGTCTACTTTTCCATGGTTGTTTGAGTACAAAAATGGTAATCATCCATAGAAAGGCAGTTGTACTTTGGGTACTTGCAGCTTCTCTGTCAGCAGACATACTAGTGGAAAATGGAAAAGTGTTTCCTTCAAGGTGCTATACTTCTATTTTTAATATGATTTTAAAAGTAGAGAGCTTCTGGGGGTGAGAAAGACAGCTTCTGAAATGAAGAAACATAGCTGCAACTTTATGTGGGACAGATTGACTTCTGGGTGCGTGAAGCTTAATTTAAGGAGGATTGAAATACACATGGAGTGCCTTTTTCTTTTTAGTTTTCCTGTTGATAATAGCTTTTCTGTAGTAAAATTGTGGAATTGTGTGCAGAGCTGAGTTGTACTCGACCCCAAATCCAAACTGTATGTGTAAGAGCAGCGTCCGAGTGCTCCTTGAGCTCCAGCAGCTTGAGGCCATGCCTGCTGCCCTCTGGTGCAGAATCTTTTCCTAATGCACAACCTGACCCTCCTCTGGCACATCTCTATGCTGTTCCCTTAGGTACTCTTGCTGTCACAAGAGAGCTGAGATCAGAGGGAGCTGCAGGCTGCCATGAAGCCTCCTCTTAGCATCCTAGGTTGAACAAACCTAGGACTTCAGCACCTCCATACATCTTGCCCCCAAGACTCATTCCCATCTCCCTAGCCTTCCTTTGGATGTCCTCTGGTAGTTTTATGTCCTTCTTACATTGTAGCACTCAAACCCACACCCAGTGCTTGAGGTGAGGCAGTGCCAGGCAGAGCAGAGTGGTCCCTTCCCTCACCCAGCTGGCAGTGCAGGGCCTTAGGCACCCAGGGCACACTGCTGGCTCAGATTCAACTTGCTACCAGCCATAACCCCCAGATCCCTTTCCATGGGGGCTGCTCACTAGCCTTTCGTCCCCGTTTGTATGTACAGCCAGGGTTGTTCCATCCTGCTTGCTGTTGTTAAAGTCTATCCAGTTGGTGATTGCCCAGCCTTCCAGTTTGTCAAAATCTCTCTTCAGTGCTGCCCTACCCTTGAGGGAGTCAAAACATTCTCTGAAGTTAATATCATCTGTGAACTTAGTATGCATTTGAGTCCTGCATCCAGATTGTGTATAAAAACATTGAAGGGAACTTTCCCTGGAGTACATCCTATTAGTGACTGGCCATCAGCCTGATGTAGTCCCATCTGCTATAACCCTTTGATCCGAATCCATCAGCCTGTTGTTCACCTATCATACTATGTACTTGTCTAGCTGTATGCTGGACGCTTTGTCCAGGTGGATATAAGTAATAGAAGAAAACAGCAATTAAAAAGAAGTTTTCAGGGTATATCCTTACTTGCTAAGAGAAGACCAGGCAGTCTGTCTGTATTGTCTTCACTGCTGTCCTGACTTGGTACCTTTCTCTTGCATCCTTGTCAGCATGGAACAGTATTCTTTTCTTTGAAGAAAGCTCAGTGCAAAGTAATAGCATGAAGGAAATGGCTAAAGTAAAGTGAATGGTAGTATTTTTATCCAGTTATTACCTTTTAAGAAATTTTAACTAGCTATGGCAGTAAGTCAAAACCACTTGAAATAACACATCTCCATATTTAAATACATATAATTGGATTTCATCAAGTGTACAGAGAGAAGACAGCAGCTAGTTTGTTGGGCTTTTTTGTTTGTTCTTATTGTCACTATTGTGTGTTGCAGGTTTGGGAATGTATGAAACCCCACTCTTCCTTGCTCATGAGGAAGAATCAGGCGGTCGTAGTGTTCCAACAACACCTTTACAAGTAGCAGCACCAGGTAAGTGGCAGGAAATTCACAGGTAAGGGTTTGAAAGTTTTTACTTCCCAGAAAAGGATTATACAGTCAGGAATATTCTAGTAGCTTTTCCTTGTGCCTAAGATTTCCATAAATTTTATTTAGGAAATTCAAGCTAACACCATGCTTACTAAGCTGCCTTTCCTGTGCAGTTACAGTTTTTACTGAAAGTACATCAGCTGACGCTTCAGAGCATGCTTCTCAGTCTGTTCCAATGGTTACCACATCTACTGGCAATCTGTCCACCACTACAGAGGCTGGAGCAGGTGATGATGGGGATGAAGTTTTTGCAGAGGCAGAATCTGAAGGGTAAGCTGTGACTCAGTTGTATGACTTGAAGTAACATCAGTTTTTTAATGATGTTTCATCCAAAGATGCCTGTGATCCATTAAGTTTTGATTTAACCTGTTCTGGTAGGAAGGACACTCAAGCAAGCTTAGGTAATTTTGCTAAGTAGTGTCATTTGACCTTCTCATGTAAAAGCAAAGCTTTTCATCTGGTCATTTAACATTGCTAATACATGTCACCTTTAAAAAATTGAAGACATTTCTGTATATGTTCATAATGTTAAAGGGCCCTATGGTAGTCAGATAGAGATGGTAAAGGCCCCAGGTTGAGTGACTGAGGTTTGTAGAATAAAAATAAAGCATTTCTGTTTGCCAGTGAAGAAAATCACTCATACAGTAGTCATTTTGTTAAACCAGTCCAGAAGGGCAGAAAATTAGTGACTTTTTTAAGAACTCGATAGACAAATGATTTATCTCCTTCCTTGCTATTGCTATTTTTTTTTATATTTATAAAGATCTCTGTATTTTGTATTATGAACAAATAAATTATGAATCTAGAAGGGGGGAAGTTATATTTTTATTATACACTTTGATTTTTATTGGTTGCAAAGTAATAAAAGATATTGTAATTCACAGTTTTTCAAAACTTGCATCTACCAATTACTGGTTTCATCGTAAGTAAATGTAACGTTACTGCTGCAGGTTAAATGTGCCGTGCAGGTTTCTTGATGCAGCACCAGCTGGGATTATGCAGTCTGCCTGTACTGCGCCTTTGAGTAGCAGTTGTTTAGGATGGGTTTTCTGATGTTACGATCACAAATTGCTTCCTACCAAATACCCAGTCCTATGAGAGTTACATCCACAGAGGAATTAAATGGTTCACAGAATAATGTTTGTACTTAGGAATAGGCCTTTAGCTCGACAGGAGAGCAAGTCAACAGGTATTTCCCACGTCTTAGGAGTTTTACTTGTAACAGTTTTTAATAACTGAAGTAAATGTAAAGCACATAGCAAGCTGCATTTTAACAAAATTGAGACCTTCTCTGGAAGATAATTAGTGTTATATATACATTGTGTGTTGGGCTACATATCAAGGACGTTTTTTTTTTAAAAGCCATATGAATCTCTTATAATTATGGGGGCAGAGGGGGCAGAAGAAAATTTCTGGGGATAGATGTTTGGATAGAAATCTTTCTGCTCCACGATGAGGATTTTTTTTTTTCCTGAGTTATTTGACACTGAGTACATTTGTATCTCTTCCCATCCCTTGCCCCCCACCCTTTCTCTTTTAGAATTACTTCAGAAGCTGGCCTAGAAATTGATAGTCAGCAAGAAGAGGAATCTGTTCAAGCATCTGATGAGTCAGATCTTCCTTCTACAAGTCAAGATCCTCCATCTAGTTCATCTGCAGGTACTGGTTAATTACTGGAAACTGAAGTTGGTTTGCACAATTCCATTAAGTGTGAGAACTTTTTGGAGTAGGATCATGCGCTATTAGTGACCAAGATATACAAAATAAGGCAGCAAGTCTTACTTAGAATAAGAACACGCTTATATGTTTTTAGTCCTAACAGCAAATCAGTTTTACTTGGACCAGAGTAACTAATGTGTACATGGTAAGTATGCTTCAAAGAGCAAGTTCCTGATACATAGATGATTCCATCCGCTGATAATTATGTCAGATTTGAAATAGTTTTCATTCAATTAATTTGTCAGAGAACAATAAGTTTATCACTTTTCTGTTACCATGTTACCAGATAGCATAGATGATGAACAAAATACCAGACTTACACATTCTGAGGTTTTTATTTATATCAGAGATTATGTCAATTAAATAGGATGCACCTTCATAATTTTAAGGTAAATTCAAGAGCATAATGTATATCAAGTCATGTAAACACTAATGGTGCAAAACTGTTCTAAACGCAGATATTCTTTCCTGTACTTCCACTTCTTCACAGACACAAGCAGTAATCAGCTTAAGCTGTTTCGACGTGTAAGGCTTCAGCCACCAACATTAAGAACTGGTGTTCGTGGTCGTCAGTTCAACAGACAGAGGGGTAAGTGTTCACGGCTTTTTTTCACTGTCAAACTAGTCTTTAATACTTTGTTCCTTTGGGGACCATGTATGTCCTACTTTCTATGCATATGTTTGCTTGTAAGACAATAATACAACGTCCCTGCCCTAGCTTTCAGTATGTTACCCTAAAAGCTCTAGGTTTTTAGTATATTTGTCCAAGCATTTTTGTAATAAGCAAACGTTTTATGTGGCACTTGGTTCTTACCAATAGAGAGGTGAATGGCAATAGATCTTACACTTAAAAATTTTTAAAGAGGCTTTAAAAAATATTTCTAGGGCATATGTTAAAACCAAGGTTTTTTAAACTTTACCTGTCAGTATTAAAAAAAATTCTTAGTCAAATTTTACTCAATTTAGTATTATTTTAACGTTTTGTTTAATGTTTTAGAATTAGTAGCATTGAAATACATTACATTTTTCTGAGAAGTGTGGTTGATGACTTTGGATAGATTTTCCTAATCGTTTATCACCCTTTCTGTTAGTAACCAAAAGGGGGTGGGGTAACTGATATCAAATATGGCAAGGAGCATGAAACGTCAAATGCATCAATGTTTGATTAAATGGCTGAAAAGGATTTCTATTAATGCATTTGTTTTCTTTCCCAACACAGGTGTAACTCATGCGATGGGAGGCAGAGGAGGCCTGAACAGAGGCAATATTAGTTAAATGATCTGTAATTACAGCTGTGTATACAAATGTGCCAGTTTGCCTGTGGTTGGTTTAGTGTAATGAATGCTTAAAGCAGCATTTTATACTTAGATTTGTGTGCACACATTTCAATGTCTTTATTAATAAAATTAGACAAACTGTCAAAATTCAAATGGTATCTTTTCTAAAAAATCCTCTGCTCTGCATCACTTTTCAGGACAGTTATACCAGTCTTTAGATACAGTCTTTCCCGTGAGAGCGGTAACAGGTCTTGCTATTCTTTTGCCCACATCCAAACTGTAGTACCGATCTGAAATGAATAGACATCAGAATTAAATTTCATAAGCTACAGTTAATATATGGAAAGAATCTTGAAATTAAAGCCTGCCTTTTAATTTCGTGAGGCATGAATAGCAGATTTTCATTCCACGTCTATACAAGGATTTGAAAGGCTATAAAAATCTATTTTTAGCCTCAACTTTTTGACATGTAGATCTTTGTTTAGCTAAATTTAATAGCTATAATACCACTAATAATTAAATCTGTTACAAGAATAAAGAATACAGAAGGAGACACTAGTACTGCTATAACATAGGAATAGTTTTAAGAATTTGGAAACCAAACGAACTAGAAACAAAACAGTCCTGCACTAGTTGTAAAAGTGGGAACTTCTGTGGTCCCTGAGTGTGAATTACATTAAGGTTATCAAATTATTCTGGCAGAAACTTATTTTAGTATCCTCCTGTATTTGGATATATGTGTCTAATACTTTTAACTTTTTTTTTTTTTTTTACTGAATAACCAAGAAAGTTCTGAGGAATGTTTTTATCTGATCCTGGCTGAAGGAGAAAGTTCTTCTTAAACTGGAACTAGAAGTGTAATTATTTCCTGGAAAATTAAATGGTTCATGTTGCCAGTGAAAAAATCTATCAGTGTGTAATGGTCCAAGGATTTTGATGTATCATTAATATAATTGTTCATTTAAGTGTCAAGATTTTTCTCTTTTTATAAATCTGAACTCTTAGGACAATGCATTCCACAACTGTATAGTTTGAATTATTGTACATCATTTCTACTAGCTGTTCTGTAACTCAATTTTTGAATAGAAGTATCTCTCAATTACAGGCAACATTTTATTTCTCAGGGCTTCTCAGTAGTGTTTGCTTAAAATCAGTGATGCAGAATCACAAGTTGTAACTTTGTGCTTTAGAAAGCTCAGAGGCTTCTTTCTTTCCTACTCATTCGCCCCTTAGTCTTTTGAAATAGAGAGTAACTTGTGTTAGCTTTAACTTACTGTAAGAGAAGGCATAATAATCATAGCCATCTGGCTTATTGTAGTTGGGTACTGATAGTGTCGAATGAATTACTTTGGGGAGCCCTTTCCAGTAGGCAGTCACTTTGATCTCCTTGCGCAAAACTCCTGCAAGCAAAAGAAAAATTAGGAAGTGTCACAGTGTGTCTGCTGAAATCTATCATTTACTTGTATTATCTAGAGCAAACAAGAATTATTAGATTGAGAAAAAATTGAAGTACTATATTAGGAAAAAAATGGAACAATGTTACATTTCAGAAGCTACAAAGATTACAATGGTTGTATAAAAAAAATGAATAAACGTAAGTTACCAGATTGAAATGGATTGATTCTGACAGTCTGAATAACTGTTGGCATTCCTACTGCACGTTGAAAGCGTCTCCTTATTACAAGTCTTGGGACAAAAGCTGGATATCTTATGGTAATGCGTGCTTTCCGTTGGCACTTCTTGGCTGGTTCTTGCCTGTATATGTACTGTTGCATGTTGCCATCTAAAACAGACATTGGTTTAATATGTTTTTAAAAAGAAAAAAAAAAAAAACAGTTTTAACAAGTGATATTGGGTAGTATTTTTGTAATGGGCAGGAAAACAGTATCACTTTGATATGTCTACAGCTGTCTAAATGCTGTTGCAACTTGCAGCTTTTTATATCCATTCATAGATTCTGATGTAAAAGCCTTGCTCTCTAAATCCAACATACACTTCTAGATGTAGCAGTAACTCCTGCAGCTTCATTAAAATTACTGTAGTAAGTACAGTTCCAGGGGAACTACTTTGCCATTGTACCTATTCATCAAGACAAGGGTAAGACCATCTCTTTAGGGTAGGTAAGGGGAAGGCTAGAGTTCAGAAAAGGACTTGCATTTAATTATCCTAAGCTTTCTTTTATTCCCAGAGCAATTCTTCTGTTGTCATACATTGTTCATACACAGTAAGGAAATTATGTTCATTTAAAACAGGATAAATAGTTAACAATGAAAGAACTGAGGTAAATTTCCATGCATTAGTTCTGAACTAAAAAGATTGTTTAAGCCTTTCCTTTGATTAATTTGAGACTTTTTTTTTTTTTATTTTTATTTTTACCATCAGATGAAACTTTGTTTTCTGAGGTGTAATCTCATGCAATCTGGTATATTTTGAAAAATACTTAAAAATTTGTAGAACTTAAAGATGTTTAAAGCCTCAGGCTGTGTTTTGACTAGCAAGTATACTCTGATATCACTCAGATTTCTGTTTTTGAAAGAGATATGTCTATCAGTCAATAACAGTGTTTTATTCCTCACTAATGCAATTCAAGTACATTTTGATCATTTGTGAACATCTGAAATATGAGACTTACCTCTTTTGATAAAATAAACAGATTCTGGTCTGCCATTGTACCTTGCCACTGGGAGGGCTGCCCTTATTTTCCCTCTTAGCCCTGCAAATCCATTTGTGAGAGGTTTGGGATAGCCTTTATCCATTACACCATTAGTGAAACGCCAGTATAGAGGACCCTAGTGATTTAAGCGAAAGACGAACTTCAGAGGAAATTATTCTTGGTAACTGAGCTTCAATGCAGATATTAAAAGTAATTGTAATGCTAGCATTTTGAGAACCACCTTGTTATCTATTGGCTGGAAGTGCTCCTAAATCAGCTAAAAACAAATTACTACAATGGTAATTTAGCAGTGCCTTAAAGTAGGGGAAGAGTGTTTTGGAAATGATCTGGAACAATGATTACTAAACAGAAAGCAAACTGCTCTGAGTCTCCAAATTTTACATGTAGAATGATTAATTTGGAAAAAAAAAACCGTATAGCATTCTTAATTAGGTGTGCATCTATCTATCCTTCTTTAAGGAAGGGAAAAGGAAGGGAGCAAACTTCAGGTCATCTTTGGGCAAAGTAAAGACTCAATGGAATAAGTTTAATTCATTTTGAAGGTTTTTTTAGGGGGGGTGGGGGAGTTTTGGAAATACTGATGGTCAGATATTTGATCAGTAAGCAATTACAAGAAGAAAGCACAGAATTTGGGCATTCTGAGAAGCACAGTGCCAAGGCAGAGGAGGTGGGACAGGGGAAGGGTTTCACTTCAACTACTTAATTTTGTATGAGAAAATGCTGAATGCTCTACAAAATGAGCAACGTAGCCTTGGAGCACATGGTTGCACTGAACAGCCCCATTATGCATCAGGGCTGTGCTTCAAAGCCTCCCTACTTTTCCCACCTTGATGAAGAAAGTCTTGCCATCACAGTTGCACCTGGAGAAGACAGCATCAATGGGGGATGGGATGCCCCAGCCTACACTGATCTGGCGGGGACTGGTCGTTGGTGGGGTCCTGCCATTCAGCAGCCAGTAGTAGTGACCTGCAGGTGGAAGGAGACGTGGCCTACACTGTGAAACAAGTGGCCAGACAGTGATGCAAGGAGAAAAGCTTGGAAAGGAGGGGAAGCTGTCTCCTGTGCCTCCTGTCCCATGGCGGCAGTGGGGCCAATGGAGGGTGCAGGGCCTGCGTACCTCTGAAGACGGCCAGGGTTCCATTGGGCAGGGCAACCATGCTATCTGCTGGCTTCCCGCTGCACAGATCCTTCTCGTCGGCCTTCCCCACTGCAAAACAGCATGTCTCGGGATGGTTCATTCTTTTAACAAAAAGTACATTGCCTCCCTCACCACCTGAAGCAGCGCTACCACAGTTAAGTGTAATTTTTTTGCCTGTAGGACCAAGTTCAGGGCTCTCTTGGGGCCTCATTCAGAATATATTCTTGAAAAGTTTAACTCTCGTGTTTTCCTCCAAGGAACGTAAGACCCCCTGTTTATACAACTATGTACAGTTATTGTCATTTGTTGTTTACCTCAGTACCTATAATTCAGATAAAGGTCTATAGATGCTTCACATGCTGCGTCTCATGTTCAGTTCCTTCATGCTTACAGATGTTTACTCCATGTTTCTCCAAGTTTCTCTAACAAGTTTCTCATCCTTCATTCTTAAGAGTGCATTTACATTTATTTCAGTTAAATGTGAAGGAAGGATATCTTTTCAACAAAAATCCCAAGTATTTTCATTCAAAAGACTCATATATGTATATATATATGTAAGTATATATATATATATCAGTGGATCTAAAAGTGCCCAAGAGCTTCTGTGCTGTATCTCGCTATGATACATAGTGAGGGCATCAAAAAAGCTGTGGCAAAAAAGCACAAAGAAAGAAAACAGGAAAATCTTACTTACGTGACTGAAAATCCCAAGTTAGGTAGATTCAGCCTGATTCCTTAACTGTATTTTCATAAGACTTAGAAATTTATCTTGGTTTTCCTTTACATCTTTTTTGTTTGTTTGTTTCCATCTTCCACAGTATTTACAGCAAATATTTTCCAGCAGGACCAAAATAAGAGCACGAAATAAAATCATGCTCTGAAGTACCTGAGGAATTTCAGTAATTATGCAACTGAAAAATAAAGTACTACATAGAATTCAGGATGCTGACAGTGGTCTAATTAGAAAGTATTTGCACATTGTTTACTCACAAGTTTTGTTGTGCTCTCTGGTTTTGTACACTTACTTTCTGCTCCTCCAGATAAAATTGGCAAGTCTGCAGTTTGTATTAAAGGCTTGTTTATCTCGGGCTCTTCTACTGGCACAGTTTCAGGTCTGGATGGAGAAGGCTCATCATGTGTGTCAGTAATCTCCTGGAAATGTATAGCTGGCTTGGATGTCCCTCTAGAAACAAGAAACATTTCTTCTATTGTGTCTTTTTTATCTGTTGTTGTTCTACCTCTGATCACTATAGTTTCTTCTTTCTTGTCAAGGCTAGGGGGCTTTTCAGGGGCATCTTCTGTTTCTTTTTCAGTAGTATAGCTAGTTTCCTTGGTGAGGGTGGTAATCTCTTTTTCACCAGCAGATGTCTCTTTAGAGGGAATGATGCACTCAGCAGCTGCTGATACAGCCCGTGTTGTTTCCATAGTTGTGTCTCTTCTAGTTGTCACGATCTCCCTGGGTTTAGGAGTTGAATCTGTTTTGGCAGTTGTTGGCAGCGTAGTGGGCTTGCGTATAATGCTTGTAGCTGCTGATGTTGTTACAGTCATGGTTCCCACACCATGTTCTTCTCTTTTAGCTGTTGATGGTGAAGTCTCTTTTGGTGTGAGAGTTTTGTCTTGTGTAGCTGGGGTTGCTTCTCCTTCTGTAGCTGTTGTTGCAGCCTTTTTGTATGTGGTAGTTGCTTCTAATTCAGCTGTTGTAGTAACAGCTTGATTGGGTGCAGGAGTTGTATCTGGAATAGTTACAGTAGTTGTGTCTCTTCTACCTTTCAAAACATCTTTAAGCACGGTAGTTTTGTCTTTCTTGGGTGTTGTTACTTCCTTTTTCTCTGTGGTTATTTCTTTTTTAGTTGAGATCTCCATGGTTATAGGGATTGTAATAGGCTTAGCTATTGTTCTGTCACTTTTATCAGTTATACTTACTAGTTTGCTGTATGTAGTAGTTGTGCCTTGTTTAACATTTGTGTCTGCAGGTGTAGATAGTTCAACTTCAGGAATGCTGGGAGAGTCAGACAGGGATATTGGAGCATCTGTGGCCTTAGGCATTGTTTCTTTCTCTTTGGGGGTTGTTGGCACCTTTGTGGCACTAGCACTTTTCCCCTCAGCTTTGGGGGTGGTGGGAGAATCAGCCTTGGTTGTTGGTGCCTCTTTGGCTTCAGGGGTTATCTGTTCAGATTTAGGTGTTGTTGGTCTCTCTGTGCCTTTAGGGGTTGCCCCTTTGGCTTTAGGGGTTGTTGGGGGATCTGTGGCCTCAGGGATTGGCTCCCCAGTTTTTGAGGTTGTCTGTGCCTCCGTGGCAACAGTGGTTGAATCTGCAACTTTGGGGGTTATAGTCACTTTGGCTTTGGGGGTTGTCTCTTCAGCTTTGGGAGTCATTGAGACCACTGTGGCTGCGGGGATTGTCTCCTTGACTTTGGGAGATGTTGGGTCCTCTGTGGCTTCAGGTGTTGTCTCTTCAGCTTTGGGGGTTGTTGGGGCCTCAGTGACTTTAGGAGTTGGTGTCTCAATGGCTTCAGGGGTTGACTCTTCAACTTTGGGTGTTGTTGGTGCCTCCATGGCTGCAGGGGTTGTCTCTTTGTCTTTGGGGGTTGCTGGGGCCTCCGTGCCTGCAGAGGTTGTCTCTTTGGCTTTTGGGGTAGTCACAGCCTCTGTAGCTTCAGGTATTGTCTCTTCATCTTTGGGGGTTGTTGGTGCCTCAGTGGCTTCAGGAGTTGTGTCCACAGCTTTTGAGGTGGTTGGGACCTCTGTGGCTGCACGGGTTGTCTCCTTGACTCTGGGAGTTGTTGGTGCCTCCGTGGCTTCAGGGGTTGTTCCTTTGACGACTGGGGTTGTTGGTGTCTCAGCGGCTTCAGGGGTTGTCTCCTCAGCTTTGGGGGTTGTTGGTGCCTCTGTGGCTTTTGGGGTTTTCTCTACCGCTTTGGGGGTTGTTGATGCCTCAGTGGCTTCAGGGGTTGTCTCTTCGGCTTTTGAAGTAGTCGCAGCCTCTATGGCTTCAGGTGTTGTCTCTTCCACTTTGGGGGTTGTTGGAGCATCTGTTGCTTCAGGGGTAGTCACTTCGGCATTGAGAGTTGTCAGAGCCTCCATGGCTTCAGGGGTTATCTCCTCGGCTGTGGGGGTTGTTGGGGCCTCTGTGGCTTCAGGGATTGTCTCCTCAGCTTTGGGGGTTTTCAGAGCTTCCGTGGCTTCAGCGGTCATCTCTTCATCTTTGGGGGTTGTTGGTGCTTCTGTGTCTTCATGGGTCGTATCCTCAGCTTTGGGGGTTTTCAGATCTTCCGTGGCTTCAAGGGTTCTCTCTTTGGCTTTGGTGGTTGTCGGTGCCTCAGTGGCTTCAGGGGTTGTCTCTTCATCTTTGGGTGTTGTCGGTGCCTCAGTGGCTTCAGGTGTTGTCTCTTCATCTTTTGGGGGTGTTGGTGCCTCTGTGGCTTCAGGTGTTGTAGCTTTGGCTTCGGGTGTTGTTGGTGACTCAGTCGCTTCAGGTGTTGTCTCTTTGGCTTTGGGTGTTGTTGGTGCTTCTGTGGCTTCAGGTGTTGTCTCTTTGGCTTGGGGAGTAGTCAGAGCTTTCGTGGCTTCAGGTGTTGTCTCTTCATCTTTTGGGGTTGTTGGGGCCTCAGTGGCTTCAGGTGTTGTCTCTTCGGCTTTGGGTTTTGTTGGTGCTTCTGTGGCTTCAGGTGTTGTCTCCTCATCTTTGGGGATTGTTGGTGCCTCCGTGTCTTCAGGTGTTGTCTCTTCATCTTTTGGGGTTGTTGGTACCTCAGTGGCTTCAGGGGTTGTCTCCTCAGCTTCGGGTGTTGTTGGTGCCTCCATGGCTTCAGGTGTTGTCTCTTCATCTTTGGGGGTTGTTGGTGCCTCCGTGGCTTCAAGTGTTGTCTCTTCATCTTTTGGGGTTGTTGGGGTTGTTGGTGCCTCAGTGGCTTCAGGAGTTGTGTCCTCAGCTTTTTGGGTTTTTGAGGCCTCTGTGGCTTCAGGTGTTGTCTCTTCAGGTTTTGGGGTTGTTGGTGCCTCAGTGGCTTCAGGAGTTGTGTCCTCAGCTTTTTGGGTTTTTGAGGCCTCTGTGGCTTCAGGTGTTGTCTCTTCATCTTTTGGGGTTGTTGGTGCCTCAGTGGCTTCAGGTGTTGTCTCTTCCTCTTTGGGGGTTGTTGGTGCCTCTGTGGCTTCAGGTGTTGTCTCTTCATCTTTTGGGGTTGTTGGTGCCTCCGTGGCTTCAGGTGTTGTCTCTTCCTCTTTGGGGGTTGTTGGTGCCTCTGTGGCTTCAGGCATTGTCTCCTTGACTTTGGGTGTTGTTGGTGCTTCTGTGGCTTCAGGTGTTGTCTCTTCATCTTTTGGGGTTGTTGGTGCCTCCGTGTCTTCAGGGGTTGTCTCTTCATCTTTTGGGGTTGTTGGAGCATCTGTTGCTTCAGGCATTGTCTCCTCAGGTTTGGGTGTAGTCAGAGCTTCTGTGGCTTCAGGGATTGTCTCTTCAGCTTTGGGTGTTGTTGGTGCCTCTGTGTCTTCAGGTGTTGTCTCTTCCTCTTTGGGGGTTGTTGGTGCCTCTGTGTCTTCAGGGGTTGTTTCTTCAGCTTTGAGAGTTGGTGCCTCCGTGGCTTCAGGGGTTGTGTCTTCAGCTTTGGGGGTAGTCAGAGCTTCCATGTCTATCTCTTCATCTTTTGGGGTTGTTGGTGCCTCAGTGGCTTCAGAGGTTGTGTCCTCAGCTTTTTGGGTTTTTGAGGCCTCTGTGGCTTCATGGGTCGTCTCCTCAGGTTTTGGAGTTGTTGGTGCCTCAGTGGCTTCAGGTGTTGTCTCTTCATCTTTTGGGGTTGTTGGTGCCTCCGTGGCTTCAGGGATTGTCTCTTTGGCTTTGGGTGTTGTTGATGCTTCTGTGGCTTCAGGGATTGTCTCTTCGGCTTTCGGGGTTGTCAGTGCCTCCGTGGGCTCAGGGGTCATCTCTTCCATTTTTTTAGTGATAGGGTAGTCTGCCTCTGTCATTGATTCTTCTGTGGCTTCAGGGGTCATTGCCTCCACACTGGGGCTTGTGAAAGTGTCTGCCTCATTTGTTCGCCCATCTGTGGCTTCAGGGGTTTTCTTTTCAGCTTTGGCAGTGGTTTTGGGGTCTACATTGGTTGTTGGTGCCTCATTGGATTGAGGGGTTGTTTCCTCAGCCTTTTCGGTGGTAGTTGTCAGTTTTGCGGTAACACTTGTGGTAAGTGGTAAAGTAGGTTTTAGAGTAAATGTTTTAGTAGTAATTGCTTTGATTGGGACTGTTGTATCAGGCTGTTTTGTAGTTGGAGGGGGACTGGTTGCAGTGCCAATATCTATGAGAGGAAAAATATATAATGGCACAGGAATTGCAATGCATGCACCTTTTCATATTTTTTTAGTACACTGATAAGAAATAGCTGCTTACCTTGTGAATAGCAATAGTACATTGTTTTCATAGTCTTTGCTAACAAAAAAAAGGTTTCTGTGTAAAACTGTACTTAATTTTTGTTACAGTTGTTGAAACCTCCATTGTTTTTTGCCTGTTTATAAAAGTACATGGAAACCTATGTTAAATTTGATAAATACCAGTTACAGACAAGTCAAAAGATACATTCATAGAATCATAATCATACATTCTTTAAAAGAGCTGAACTAACCTGCACTGTGAATTTTTTTGGGGTGCCTGGGACTTTGCAGCAGCTAGGTTTTAACTAATACCATTGATTAATCCAAGCATGTCCAACCCGCACCAGCGCAGCTCGCAATGTGATTGCCCCATGCCATTGTGGTGGTGGCTCTGCCCTGCACAGCCCAGCCCAGTCCGGGGCACAAAACCATCACTCAGCACCAGTTGAACATCAGTGCAAGATGAACCCCATCTGGGCTGAATCCAAGGCATGGGGAGGGTAGAGTGCAGTGCTAACTCAAGTTATGGTAAATTGGTTTATAGATTTTGACAGACTGGCTAAACACAGTCCTGCTAACAGTGAAAAACCTGCAGTTGTGCTTTCTGTTTTGATAAAGGTATTTGAGAATAGGTTTCAAGATGGCCAAAAAAAATATCAATTTTTTTATTAATTTGCAACTCTGTTTTCAGTCAACATAAATTCATTATTTGTTAATTTTCAAATGATATAGAATGTATACAAAAAATCTGATTTTGTCTCTTTACCAGACATCTATAAGTCCTCTCTTACCTGAGAAAAATACCCCTTGCTACATAGTCATGCCTTAGTCATGTAACCGCTTTTTGGCCATACACACACTTGTGAACAACTATTTTCAAGAATGAAGCATAGAAAGATTAAAATTTTATCAAAAATCTGTGATGAACACTTCCAGAACTCAATATGAATTGCAGCCACTGTCACTGAACCAGACTGATGATTAGTTTCACAGAAATAGGGTCATATATCCCACTAATTTAATGCTTTTGTTACTCTTTTTTATATGTTTTAGTGAAAAGAAAATAATAAAAAATTAAAATAAGCTTTGTTACTTATATACATTAACTGTATTATATATCTTATGAGAGCTGCTCTGAAAGTAATGCCTCCTATTTTATTTTATTTTCCCACATCATAGGTGGATGTTGATGGGGTGGCATTAGAGGTTGAACCTTCTCACCAAGATTCCATTACATTTTGCTGCCATGCGACAGATGGCAGCAGAGGGGTAATCTGGCAGAATGGCATCTGACATGGAAGTACATATGAAGCCAAGTGGTGGAACTGAATTCTTCCATGCAGAAAAAACTGTCATTCATCAACACTTGCTGAACATTTATGGAGACCAATCAGTGTATGTGAGCACAGTGAGGGGTGGGTGGTGGGTCATTTCCACTGGTGCAGACGGTTACAAGTACAGCATGCACGTCATATTCATCACTGCTGAAAATTCTTAGCCAACAGTGGTGATGGAGCTGAAGAGCATTTTGTAGCTGAGAATTTGCTCTATTAAAGTGTTATTATGCTCTCTGTATTGATTGTAGTTTCCAAGGAAGTAATCAGAAGGCATTACTTTCAGAGCAACCTCCATAAATGCAGCCGTATACAATTCCTCTTCATATAGTGCTGCCCAGAAAAGCCGAAAGATTGGACACCCATGGATTAACCCATAGTGACTCTGAATTCAGCAGGGCAGATTTAAATCTGGTGTTTGTATGTGAAGCCATATAATGTTTCTATCTTTTTTCATGGAAGGGGACTCACCTTATAAAATATAGTTCTTTTAATAGGACACTTCCCTTCGCTGTCAGTTCCTTTGATTTGTTCTTTTTGTCCTTAACTATAATAAAACCTGCACCAGTGTCCTAGACCTGATGTTACAGTTACAGAAACAGGAGGAAAAGGAACTTCTTGAGTACAGATACCTAATAACATCTCCTGTGCTGTGTCTTCGGTATTTTTTCTCTTTGTGATGTACAGATTTAAGAATCTACTTTTATACGTAGTTACACAAACCTGGGTCAAATTATTAATATAGATATATTCAGCAGAAACTAACAATAAATGTTTCTGCATTTTAATCTTTTGATCTCTCACTGGGATCTCTGTGATGTTTTGCCATTTAGTTGTTTTCACAGTTTTGTTGTGCAGTTCTTTGTTTGTTTGTTTGTTTGTTTTAATTCTTGCTGCCTCCCATTACAACCAAATTGACACTTGGTTCTTGAAAACCTGAAAAAATCAAGAGCAGCATAATGTGACTTTGGACCACATTGTTTTGAACAAATCCCCTAAAAAAGGGATTTCAAGATCTGAGCTGCTGCTGACAGTCTCTCAGCAGGCTGGAAGCACTGAGGACTTTCCAGTATGAGAAATAATCCCTGCGTACTATTAGAGACAGTGCAGTGTGAGCAGAGCATTACAGAATAGGATTTCATCCTACCCAATACGTCTGAAATACCAACAGTCAAGGGCGGTCCTGTTGTCTACATTTCCTTAATTTTGTTCCATTTGACCTTCTAGACTGACTTTGCAGCAGGAAATTGGCACAACAGAAAGGTAAATAGTCCAAACTGAAAAACAAACTAAGGGTTAAATTATTGGCCAGTATTGACTTATAGCCTTGTTTCATTGTTGTTACTTCAAGGTTTCAAGTTCAAAGGGATCATCCCAAGTTAGCATTAGTAATGCTGGAACAGAGTATCAAAGAACACAGGAACACAGCATGCTTTCCATTCAGAAGAAAATAAGTTACGTGTGTTTTCTGAAGCTGCAGGATGCCTGACTTGATTAAAGCTAAAGAAATCTGTCAGGAGCTTTTCTTGTCCTGGTTCTGCCAGATCTTCACTGTCCCAGAATACAGCACCCTTCCTGTTCCTACAGAAGATATTGTCCAAAACTGACAATGGTGTGTTATCTTATTGAAGATATGTGTGGAAATCAAATAGAGGTGCAGGAGATGTCACCACACCCCAACATCTGTCTTAAGCAAACTCTGCAAATTCAGTAGAGTCTTTCTTGAAGTGTAGGTGAGAACACTGAGTGGTTCCAAGGTTGGTAACATCTAGCGTCGCTTTTCTATTTCCAGAGCAGGAAAACAGTCTCTACTGTCCCTTCAGATAACACCCACCCTGTTTCATTCGTATCCTTTCCTACCTTCCTCTGGCTTCTTTTCCTCATCTGTAGATGACCTTTTAGACGTCGGTTTGTTTGGGGGAGGAGTCTTGGGCACTGGCTTTTCTGTGTGTACTGAAAGAAATGACACAATCTGTTAATGGGATTGCATAGAGATGTTTGTTGTAAGAAGGTGGTATGGTGGTACAGAACTTCAATGACACTTCTCCATATCCATCTTTTTTTTATATTATTTATTGTCTGTGGGATTTTTTAGGGTATTATTGGGAAAAAGAGAAATGAAAAAGAGAAAAATACTCAGGTGTTTATCATAGACCTGAGCAATGTTTTTCCCAGAGGTGAGAGGTGAGGCATTCCGAGCTGACAGGAATTTTCAGGTGGGAAGACTACGAATTCTAAGTGAAGTTCTATGCTCTGAGATCTTGTGTAATCATAGAATGGTTTGTGTTGGAAGGGACCTTTAAGATCATCTAGTTCCAACCCCCTGCTATAGGCAGAAACACCTCTTTTGGTTACAAATACATAAACTACAATAAGGTATTGCATCATTCCAAAAACTTTAACAGGTATCCTAGTTACCCACAGATAGCAAAATTCTAAAATGTTGGTAGAGAGCAGAGTGGATTTGGGAACATTTGGTTTTGTGTTGTTATTTGTTGTTGTTGTTTTGACAAAATTTAACAACAAACCAAAGTAACAGTGGCTGCTGTCACTGTTGAAAGCTGCTGTGTGGTGCCGGATGGGACCTGTGGGACTCACATGCACTCCTGCCTGGGGCAGAGTCACTACCAAGCCAGCGGGCCATGCTTTCCGCAAAGGCAGAGTTGTTGGCTCTTTCTGAGTCACAGAGAGAGATCTGCTCAACTATCAGCTCTGAGTGAGCTGTTTTCATTTTGTCTACGCCCATTGCAGTCCCAGTGTTACACTTCTAACCCTTTTGGGTTGCAAGGCTTGCTCTAACTGAAGGGGTTTTATCACAGGGATTAAAAAGCAAGAAGGAAATTAAGATGGAATGCAATCACTGACAAAATGGTAGATAATGTCATTTAAATCAGGTGGCATTCTGTTAACTAAATTTAAATATATATAGGGAAAACATTGTGATAAAGACATTTCTTACATTCTTTACAGTGTTCGTCATAGTCTGGGCAGCATTTTCCATATTGTTTACAGTCTATGTCACAGTCGCACTCTCTTCCTCTTTGATAGACTTCAAAGCAACGTCCTTTGCAGGAGACTGCTACATAAGGCAGAACAAGCAACAGAGTTAATATTTTGTGTAGCTCACATGTGACACTGGGACCCTTCTACAGTGACTTAAGCTGATTTAAAGAACAGCTTCCTATGTGATTATTCTGGTCTGACCCAGAATTTGATTGTGTGATTAATTCCAATGAGTTTTGGATCAGGCCATGTAACCAGAACTGTGCTTTGCCGCTGGGGGTACTGAGACCACTTAGGATCTGTGGCAGAATAAAACATAACCATGGAGTTCACTTTAGATAGGTCCCATCAGAGAAGACTTCACAGAACCAGAGATGGCTGAGGCTGTCAGGGACCTCTGAAGGTCATGTTGTCCCCTGCTCTAGCAGGGCCACCAGAGCTGGGCACCCTGGATCACATCAAGGTGGTTTTGGAGATCTCCAAGGAGGACACTCCTCAGCCTATCTGGGCAACATGTGCTGTTTCCCTAATCAAATAGCAGTTGTCTCAAGAATGATATTTAAAATCAGTAAGAAAATAATTCTGGACCACATTTGCAAAAAGGATTTGTATTAGGGCACTGCTCTGCATCAACAGTGGTGTGTCTACCAAAGCATTTCTGAAAAAGAATAGGGCCTACATACGTTATGACTGACTGCACTAGATGTCAGTGGACAAGTACTGTATCTTAGTTGTTGGTGTACTGTATTGGAATACATTACACCTAAAGTGGATATCTTTTTTTTTTTTTTTTTTTTTTTTTGGGGGGGGGGGGGTTGTTTGTTTGTTTTAGGATGCCTAGCATCTAATAGAACTGAGCTAAGAATTAACCATCACTTGGTATTTCCAAAATTATCATATGATCTATTGCATAGAACCTTATTTTACAATTAAGTAATTATCTAGCAAAGTTAGGATTGCTGCATAGGCAGGATTGGAACAGCTTTAGACCAGTGTAGAGGTGGAGTGCTCTGCTGATGCCAGTGGATTCATTCCACATGCCTAGGCAAAAGTTGTTTTTCTTTTTTTAAAAATGATCATCTTAGGTCGTGCTGTTTCTGCATTTAAAATACTTAGCCTGTACTGCTAGACCTAAGACCGTTAATCTTTATCTCACACCTTTAATCTTACTAGAACTACACTGTAGATTAACTATGGTCGTCTAAAGCCCTGCTATTTTTGACATATGGGTAATACATAAGAAAATAATTTGAGAACTTCTCCAACAGAACAGTTTGAAATATCTGTATTTTTTTTATGCCATACAGTTTTAAATTCCACACAAACTAATACATGTCCATTCATCTTGTCCATCACACTCCAGCCACAGTTCTGATCCAGTCAGTTTCTGTCAGGACTCCCTCTGACTTTGGATTGGACCCCACAGACTCCATCCCTTCTAAATTTGAGTATTCTAAATTCTGCCACAGAATTTCCCTCTGGAAAATCCTGAAACTTTCCTTCTTACTTGAATTTGCTTTTAATTTTATTATTATTTTTTTAATATTACAGACAAACAAATACAGTACGAGGGCACAAAGGAGGAGAAAACAAGCAATAAGGAAAATCCCTCTCTCACTCTGTTCTTCCAAAAAGCAAACCCCTTTTCTTGGTGGCAACCTGCAGATGCAAAATTTTCACTGAACGGGCTGTGAGAGGTTATCACCAAGTTTTTCAGGGGGAGAATTATACATAGATGAGAGGAGCACAAGGATGAGCAAACAAAAAGAAGCATCTAGGCATTCAGAGGACATAGACTGGTGCAAGCAGAAGTCTTTGCTGATAGGAGCTGGCTGTGTTTGGGAACTTACCCCCTGTGCAGACTTTGTTGAAGTCAGGGCAGCACTCCTTGTAGTGTTGGCAGCTATAATCACAGTGGCAGACATGCTCTCTAGAATACCCTTCCCCACATCTCCCTGTACAGCTCCATAAATCTAAAATCACATGACACCAGTGTAAACATTGCCAAACTGAAGTGGTATGTGAGGAAACTGAACGGCAAAGCAGGAAGATTTACGTTTCCCTAAAGAATGCCATTTCTGTACTCAGAGCCATGGAAGCTGTGGGCCAGGACCTGTTTGGAAGTCCTGCAGGCCAGAGCTGACCCCTGGGCTGGCCTGTGGGCAGGCAGCAGAGATGGATTCTGTCTGGGCTGGTTTGTCCTGTTTCTCCTAAGCAGAGGTGAATCCTGAGGACCAGTTCAGTGGTATGGCTGCACTGGTTATGGCATCCAGACTAGCTTGTTTTGATTTATCTGAGGTGATATGTCAGCCAGGCACTACGTTGTTTCATTTTCTACCTTAATTCACTCTAAGCATGGCCTCAGAAGTGTACCAGCACCAGCGTACCTGACAGATGCATTAGGTCTGTCAGATTTTCACTTTTGCTAATGTTCTTCATAATAAAATCAGCTCAAGTTTTAAATGGTGAGTACTACCATAATAAATGCAGGTCCGCAGAGCCATTTTTACTGACGGTTTTCAGAATTTGCCTGCCCTTCACATGGTTGTTTTTTGCTTTTTTTTTCCCCTGAAGTCAGAGAGGAACTTGGTGCTGACCCCGAGGTTAGGAAAAGTTGAGATCTGGTCCTGCAACCTTCTACAAAGTGCTCTCTGTTTGCTAATGAGAAGGCTGCTGCTAGCAGAATAACCTAGTTGCTTATTTCACATTGGCATTACGGCTTGACTGCTGCAGTGCTGCAGAATGCCAGATAATACATGGTGCGGGCCAGAGGTGGCAAGCAAGACATCAGAGGTCTGCTTCCAAAGTATGAGTCATTCACCTGGGCTTACTCGCCCTCCTACATGAATCCCCCACTAACGTAATGCTCTATCACTTCTTCTGGAAATGCAGGACCACAAGTGGAGTATCCCTAAATACAAACAAAAAGCTGAACAATCAGCGAGCTACAACAGACTTCAGATAACCAGCTGAAACACTGAGGAACAACAAGGAAACAACAAGGAATAACATGTAACACAACACAACACCAAAGACAATCATTTCTACCAGCACACACTGTGTGCGTGTGGAGGTAGAGCATAGCATAACGAAAGATTAAACCTGTGAATCTGTATTGTGATTTTTCAACAACTCAGTTGTGAAGATGCTTCTATGGAAAATACCTCAATGCTTATAGTTGCTCTTGGCAAGAATCTGTTTTTTGCTGAAAATACTGGGAAGGTGCCCATCGACCTCAGGGGGTGCAGTGTCTGACATCTGCTGAGCTCTGGTGAGCTGCTCACCTGCACACAACTTATGTTCAGTATTCAGAGGCAGTAATAAAAAGTGTTTTACCAGTCAGTGATACACTGTTATCAGTGCGACCACTTCAGAGCTACTTGAGAAGTGGGACAGCAGGAGGCTCGCCAGGCTGCGGGTTCTTCCATTCCTTCTTCATGGGGCTGTTTTAGTTAGAAGGCAACTGCAGAGCTTTGAGAGTAAATTAAAATCTGCAGTATTACACATGTAGTTGCCAAAATCAGCCTCAGTGCATTTACTGGCGAAAAACTTAGCCCCACATGCACATTCCTTTCCCCCAGCCCATTCTGTTTAGGTATTTCTACCTCAATTTTATGGATACTATAATTCTAAATTCTTCCTTGAAGTATATTGCCAATCACTTCTGCTAAATATATCAGCATAAGGACAACAGGATCAGTAGAATATGTCTGCAGGAAGAGACCTAAATTCATATATATCTTGCCTGATACTCATACGTATGTTATTTCTCAAAAACAGAGGACTGTGCTCTACCAAAATTCATTTATGAAATTATTCATTGATGATAAAACTGAGTCTTAAAGACTGTGTGTGTAAAAAAAAAGTTTTAGAGTTAGTATTTTTATGAAGATAAATCTGAAGCTTCATTTTGAAGCTTTCTTATTATTTTCCAGATCTATTTGGCTGCCTCCCTTCAACTGGATGTTACAGTACCTTGAGAGGCCACTTCTTGAATCGGGGACAGTGAAAGGATCACCAGGGATACACAAATTATGTTCCTTATGATCATTACTTTCAGGTACGACATCATCCTTAAAAAGAAGTAATTTCACATCACTATGTGCAATTCTTGTATTTTTCTAATAACGAATTTGTTAAACTTGAGATGCATATCTTTTTACAGAACATGAGTTTCACTGCAACATATAGCTCACATTAAAATTACTCCAGGAGAAGTTGGTAATTTATAATTACTCCATAAATCCTGTCGTAGTTAGTAACTGATTAGCTGCTAAATTTTTCAGTAAGACCAGGAATACTATTAACAAACGAGGATTTTTTGCAGTTCTTTATTAGGTGAGATCTGCAGTCAGTCTACTCATTTGAAATTGGTGAAGTTTGATACATCAGTCTCTAAGGCTACAATGCTGATAAAGACAAATCTAGAACCAAAAAAACAATACTGTCAAAAGAGTGATTAATCAGCATATTTTTATAAACATAATCCATCATCAAAATATTAGTGCTTAAGCATGACAAATGGAAATGTAGGACAAAAGTAAATCTCTTTCAAAAAGGAAAAAGTCTGTTCTTTCTGCTCCAGCCCATCATTTTCTTTGCATCAGAATGCTCTGAGTAGAGAAAGGAATTACACTTACCTAACAAAGAATGTGCCTGCTCTCAGGGATGCTTCAAATGCCTTATATATCACTTTATAACTATGCTGGTGTGAACTAATTAGTCTGCTTGTTAAACAAAACTGCCAGTGACAGCCTATGGCAGAAAACTTTCCACATGAATTGGAAAAGATCCCAGATGACTGGACTAACACAACATCTGGAAAACACTCCCATTAAGAAAAACGATTACTGAAAAAAATAAATAGAGACTTACTAGTCAAAACACATTTTGATCACTGAGTGAAATGAACAAATTGTCCTGAATGTATCTGGAACGCATTAGTTATTATTGCATAGCAACAAGAAATCATTATAGGCAAATGCTGAGTATATTTTCTTTCCTGTCAAAGGAAACTTAGGTGACAGTAACCTGAAATTATGCAGTACTATCTGCTACTGATGGTGTTTCTTCTCCAAAAATATTCCAGATCCAATTCATTCAGCCATATATAATTCACCACTTGTGCACTGAATGTGTGCTACTTTCCCCTGAGCTGAATGGAAATGTTGCTGAGGTGTTGGCTAGAAATCAAACAATTTAGTCAAATCTCAAATTGATTGTATCTATTCTATGCAAAGCAATAAAAATGAATGGAAGAGATATTAAACTGTTCTAACAGTCTTTGTGTTCATCCATTTCCTATTTAGAGTAATAGGAATGGCTACTTGTAATGCCCAGAGCTAAAGGAGACTTCTTGGAAACTTGAATGTTGCTAACTCTTGGAGTTTGGAGACCCTTCTTTACTCAGAAACTAACTTTAAAAAAGGCAGGACACTTTGATACTTCTGTCTTACCTTGTCACTGTATTAACATATAGAATTAGTTTAGTTCTGGTTTTCTGCACTACAGACATTTCTAATAGCTTACATGTCATCACAGGGTTTCCATTAACTAATTCCAGTCAATAAATGAGTGCTTTTGCATTGCTCTAGGAACATACACGATCTCTGTAAAAGTTTCTGGAATTATTTATACAACTGTTAAATGGGAGCACTTACAGTATCAGTTTGCTATTCATGGTTCTCTGCCCACTGCCAATAAGGTAACTATTAATATACTTCACAGAAAAGGAAGCCCTGAGGTTTCATAGAGTTTATTCAAGGACCCCCTCACTGGAGGGGATACATTGGTTTTTGTAGTTACAACAAGAACTTCAGTTCAGTCTTTATTGGAGCTGGCCATAACTTTGATACAGAAACTCTGTGGATTGAGAAGAAAGATCTGTAGATAATTAAAGCATAGGAAAGAAACGAGGGTAGTTAATTAGGAAAATCATGATAAAATAGATTTTCTAAAAAAACACTAAGATCCTTGTAGCTTAAATAATTTGCAATTAGATCAAGCAAAACATTTAAGACTACATTTCAGAGTGTACTTTGATATCCCTGATTTAAAGGAGATTTGGTGACTTCTATCATTTTGCAGTCAGTGCAGCAGAAAGACACTTAATACTGGTCACACAGCCTGAGGTGAAAATATGTATGTATATAAATACAACAGTAAATAAAAATAAGCTCATTCATAGTAGTAGCTTCATGCTACTGTTAACACAACAGTCCTTGATTAAACCACAAGGCAGTTAGTTAGGTGTACACACAAATTGAACTTATGGATAGTCACACTTTGCTGCATGTCTTACACGTTACGGATGTGTTGGTTTTGGTAGGATGATACTGTTCCCTTTCTCTTATGAGTTAAGTTGTAAGATTGACAAAGGGTACAGTAAGAGCAATGAGATGATTTCTCAGCCAGCTGTGATTTCAATTGCAATTATTCTCATTTGAAATCTTTATACTATATATACTATATAATGCACAGTTTTTCCCTTTCTTTCAGGCCAATACAATTGTAGCTAGCAGCATTTGACAGTCCGTTAGACTTTCACTAACCTGTGTGGGTATTATTACTTCTGTAATGCATAGAAACTGAAGTTGTTGTACATTCATTCTATTATCTTTGCAGAAAAAACAATCATGTTTGAGAATCTCCAGTGATTCCTCTTTGTAGCACTTTTTTCTACACTAATTTAGAAGAACATACTTTCTGAAAGACCAGTTGAAGGTGCAATAAGAAAGCTTTTTTAGAGATGAAGGTGCTCAACAAGGATTGATTCAGGTTGGTTTCCAGTTCTGTGACAGACTTGGTATATGAGTTTTAGCCAAGTCACTTACCCTGAAAGTTAAAATCAGATTTTCAGAAGTGCCAGTTTGCATCATTGAAGCCTCTTAAATCCTTTTTTAACATCTCTTTTTTCACAGTAAAATCGTGACAAAGCTGCTTTTTCAGGCAGGCTTAGCTTTCAGGTGTAGGGGATAATTCAGTAATTAATAGAGCATGAAGAGCACTTTAAGCACCATGTATCTTCACACTTGCATTTAAATGGCATGTTGCCATCGAATGCCATGTAGTCACTGTATTTAGGGAATCAGGATATGTCTGTTGAGTAAATGAAGATACACAGCTTCAGTAGTGTTTTTTTTTTCTTGGAATACTGTGCAGGACCCAACATTATTGGCTAGCCATTCCAGTTGGAAAAAGGTAACATCTTTTATCTGATATTTGGTTGCTTCAGTTAGATGTGAGCTGAGCAATCATTTAATTGGGCAAAGGCTTCAGGCACCATAAGCCCTTGATGAAATATTTTTATATGTATCCCAAATGTTATCTGTATTTCCCAGCTTCACAGGCTGAGCACATTCAAAATAAAATAAATTACTTTGCTTATATACTGAGATCATCACAGTTACAGCACTATTTTTTTTTTAAATTTTTTGATTAATGAATCCCACATGCTGATGCCTATTACTCAGCTATATTCTTACGCCTTTCCAGGTCTTGGCTTTTTCTGAAGTTCATCAATCTGTTACACTCATGATAGTGCTTTCCGGGGTGTGTTCATATCCTCTGAGATTCACATAGAAATTGTATGCCAGCAAGATCCAAGAAAATGGTCATGGTGTCAGTCTGAGTCTGGCCTGACTCATGCTCTATTGCTTGTCAGTGTATTTCTACATTAAGAACAAAAGTTACATTTGGAACATTATGGATACCTGTGAGAACTCAGGTGGCTGCAATAACAGTAGGGATGTGCCAGCAGAAGTTGTAAAGAGAAGCTGAACTGAGCAACAGTGCAGCAAGTGAAAAGAAAACAAAAGAGAGTGTTTTTAGGGTAGTGCTGATCTGTTGAATATTCATTGATTAATGTACCTCTTTTTAATCTTTACATAGTAGGAATCATAAGAGAAATGTAACTGAAAAATTAGATGGGAGTGCTGAGAGTTGAATTAAATTAATCCCTAAGAAGAATTATGAAGAATCCCAGGAATAATTTTGCTTTCCTTCTTGGAGGGGTGAGGAAGGAGAATGATGCAGAGGAGGAATAAGCCTTAATGGGCATGGGGTTACAAGTTAATTCTTCTGTGCAGCTGGTAACTGACAAAAGGACACTTCCTTATATTGCTTTTCATGATTGATCACATTTTCCTTACCAGTACTGGTTACATCTTATTTGCATATTTTATTTGATTCTAGCAAAAAAAAAAAAAAAAAAGAAAAAAAAAGAAAAAGAAATAGCTAGCTTTGAAGAACACTTAAATATGCTGACTCTTAAGAGTATTAGTACCATTGATTTTCTGTGGTATA
This sequence comes from Pavo muticus, assembly GCA_016647715.1. NCBI lineage: Eukaryota > Metazoa > Chordata > Aves > Galliformes > Phasianidae > Pavo > Pavo muticus. Next base: position 758,459 of record JACDJE010000376.1, read on the forward strand.
TGAGTATTGTGAGAAGCAGGAGTATTGCAATATATTCATCGCTAGCAAGCTGCTGTCATAAGAGTTGGTCGCAGACATCATCCAGGTGATGTAAACACAGACTTCCTGCATTTCTGATCCCTCAGATGTTGACAGATTGATTTAAAAGTAAAAAGTAGAAGAAGAATCTGATTTAAAAACTATGTTTGTCCACACAGAGATATCAGGTGAGGCAATAACAATAGATGGAAGATGAAATATGAAATCTATATGGTGTTTGTGCTATTTTTATTGGACTATTGAAATCAGAAGGAGAACAGCTTTTATTCCAGAAGACCCTGTAATAGTTCTCACAGCTGCAGACATAAAGTGAATATCCTGAGCAGAAAGGATGTCTGCTGGCTGCTGGCTGTTACATGTGGAGATATGTATAACTTGATTTTCTCTGAAACCTCATCTCTAATCATCACTCAGTAGCTATTATAATTCTTCTCTGCAGATCCTAAATCTTTTCTCTGAAAGAAATGTACAGGATTTTGTCTCAAAGCTAAAGCGTGGATTTACTTGAACTAGGCTGGGATCTCATTTTGTGTGGTATGTGTACTCTCGGTCATGCAACCAGGCAGTTCCATGACAGAAAGTTACAGGGAGAAATCTTCCAAGGACAGTGTCTGACTGTGCAGGATGCTACAAAATCACAGCTATTAATCTCTCCTTTATTTTTAAGTATACTAGTTAGTCTGTTGAAATAGTTATTGATTTCAATCTGGACAGACTAAAAAGTGGCTACTGCCTCATTAAAGGTGTCTCACAAAATGAATTGCATTCCATATTGTTTGTTCTTTTTCAGAAGGTAGCATATGAAATAATTCTCCTACTGAATAAAAGCAAGAAGAAAGCAAGACATTCCGCTGCAGGAAGAAAAAATCACATGAGGTTTGGCTAACATGAAGGATTGCAAGCAATCAGAATTATAAGGAAAATAAACATGAGAGAGGTGCATGGGATAGGAGAAAAAGGTAAACATGGGAGAGTTGAAGAGGGAGTTCCCAATTAAACAGCAGAAGCTGAATTAGCGGAGGCTCCTGGTTAACTTATGAATGAAAGACACAGAAAATTATTTTAGGCTGCAGTGATTTCATCCCCATCTACAGGATTCCCAGAAACAGACACCACTCTTTTACATAGCTTTTGCAAAGTATCACAGAAAGAATCTGAGACAGCATTGCGAGTTTTTGTTCTATTCTCAGACTTAGTGTGAAGTAATTTTCCTGTAACATGAAGAATCATCTTTCTTAAACATCGCACTCAGGCTACTATAAATAATTTCCTTTATGCATGCTCAAGATTTTACCTCATGCACTCAAGCAGAAATAGTCTGTTTAAATGTCTGTATTTAAGGGGAAAGTTTGGCTGTGCAAATGCACCATTTTTGAAAAGATTTTGCTGAATGAAACAGAGTTCTTTATTAAGTATATGAATAAATACAATGGACTAGTATTTTGCCAGGTAGAAAAATATAACACAGAGTACAAGAAATGGCATTGTTTCAAGTAAGGAAGGCTTCTGCGACAGATGTCTGCAACAAATAAGATCATTCTGGAAATGTAAATTATTCAGTGAGGTTGTATTACAGCACAGGTTGTGCAGTGCTTATCTAAGTCTGACTTGGAATAACTGGCAGCAAAGGCAAGCTTCTTAGCCCGGCATCCTGAGGGAGTTGCAGGGCGAAATGAGGAAAATAACCAGATTTGCTTGCTTGTAGCTTTCTGCTCTGTCAGGAAATTTGTAGACATTGGTCTCTGTTTGCATATCTTTAATCTGAGATTAGAACTGAAGTGAGTATTAGTTGTTAGAAATCTGGAAGTCTGTTAAATTACCTGACTGTCATGGGCACAAGTAGATGGGAGCAGGAATGGTCCTGACAGGGAGTTCAGTTCTTTACCTCCCTGGGACTATTCACTTTTACAGTATAGGCTGCCGTAACTAGAAGCTACCATCAGGGCTGGGGATCTGAATTGGTCTTCATATCCTTCCCCAGGTGCAGCTATGCTTGAGGATGGCTCATGCTTTAGAACAATAAAATTTCCAAGAACTCCACTGACAATTTTTTAAAGCTCTAAGTGTTAAATGGGGCTGGCAGTTGTAGGGATTACAGCAGGGGGCCTGTAGCAGGGTGGTTGGAACTGGATGATCTTAAAGGTCCCTTCCAACCCAAATTATTCTATGATTCTATGATTAGGTGTGGGGGAGGAGGTTGTTTTTTAATGATTCATTCCACATCTAGACTTCAAATGTTTTGGATTAAATTGAGATTATAAGGATCTAATGATTCATCTTTGCGGCTTTCAGTTTTAGGAGTGTGTCTGACAGAAACTGTTTAATCCCGTTTACCATAGGGATTGATTAATACATTGATGTTACTAGGTATATATTTGGACTCAGAACAGCTGTCTTTTCTATTCAGGTACTAAAGATACTAAAAGACTAAAAGGAGTGCTGGGGATTCATGGACATGTTCTATTTTACTGTGGGAACTGACCTGCAAAGTAAAATACAGTTTTTTGGAGTTTGTGCTAGTAAGATCCTACTTTATGGCTACATTGAGTAAATGCTCAGTAATGGTGTTTCAGTGTACTTCCATAATGTTCAATTTATGTTTCAGCCTCAGTCTGTGTTTTCAAATTACTTGCTGTGTTTCTTGCTGTAAAAATTGGACATATTCTTATAACTGATGTTAGTGTAAGGATGTGAGTTAGAGTTAATATTTAGGCATTTACCACTTTAAGAAACAGTAAACACAGGCAGATATGCACCATAGCCATACATGTGACTTTTTTTAAAGGGACTGATCTCCAGATACAAAGAAGATTGGATTTTAGTTTCAAGGATCCAATAATTCAATAAATCAATAGATACATTATCAAGGGCTTACGGAAGTAGGGTTAGAACTAGGCAAAATCAGTGTTTTACTTAGTCTCGAAGGAATGAGTCTTGTAACTGAGTTACAGTGAGTGGTGTGTGAAAAAGTCTTGTTTTACCTGTTAAAAAAGAGGAGGGTTAAAATCACAATTGGATTAGGAACCATTTAATTTTAGAGTGAGTTAACACCTGTACTATATATTTCACAGGCACGTTACATCTGAGTGTTGGATTGATGGTAACAGGAGATAATGTTTCATGGTAGAGAGTTCAAAACCTAAAGGCCAGAAATCTGTGAACCTTCTGTAATCCTAAAACATAAAGAAATTTTAGCATGAGAAGTACTAATGCTTTATATGTTGGTTTAGTACGTGAGTAGTACTTTAGGATTTTACTTAACTTAGGCATGGGGTTACACTGTAGATTTGGAAAACAGAACCGTAACAGCTTGATTTCTTGATGAGTAGAGATGATCAGAAGAGCTGGTACTGGTCCGTAGCTTGTAGAGAATTCAGGAGCATAGAATCATAGTATCACAAAGGTTGGAAAAGACCTTCAGATCATCCAGTCCAACCATCCAGTGACCATCAGTATTTCCCCACTAAACTATGTCCCTTAGTATCACATCTAAACATTTCTAGAACACCTCCAGGGATGGTGACTCCACCACCTCCCTGCGCAGCCCATTCCAGCACCTGACCACTCTTTCAGAGAATAAATGTTTCCTAAAAGCCAACCTGAACCTCCCTTGGCACAACTTGAGGCCATTCCACTAGTTCTATCACTAGTTAGGTGTGAGAAGAGGCTGATCCCCACCTCACCACAACTTCCTTTCAGGCAATTGCAGAGAGTGGTAAGGTCTCCCCTGAGCCTCCCCTTCTCCAGACTGAACAATCCCAGTTCCCTCAGCTGCTCCCCCTACTTGTGTTCCAGACCCTCCACAGCTTCACTGCCCTTCTCTGGATGTGGTCCAGGGCCTCGATGTCTGTCATGTAGTGATGGGCTCAAAACTGAACACAGCACTTGAGGTGCAGCCTCATTAGAGCTGAGTACAAAGGGATGATCACTTCCCTGCTCCTGCTAGCAGCACTATTTCTGACACGAGCCAGGATGCCATTGATTTTCTTGGCCACCTGGGCACGCTGCTGGCTCATATTTAACTAAGAGTTGACCAACAACCCCGGATCTGTTTCTTCCACACAATCTTCCAGCCACTCTGCCTCAAGCCTGTAGCATTGTTTGGGGTTGCTGTGGCCAAAGTGAAGGACCCAGTACCTGGTCTTGTTGAACTTCATCCCACTGGCCTCAGCCCAGCAATTCAGCCTGTCCAGATCCCTCTGAAGGGCCTTCCTACTCTCAGGCAGATAACACTTCCTCCCAGCTTGGTGTCATCCGCAAGCTTACTGAGGGCACACTCAGTCCCCTCATCTAGATCACCAATAAGGACATTATACAGGCCAAAGTACCGACCCCTGGGACCACCACTTATGACCAGTCACCAGCTGGATTTCACTCCATTCACCACCACTCTCTGGCCCCAGCACTCCAGTCAGCTCTTTACCTAGCAAAGATTGTACCTGTCCAAGCCATGGGCTGCCAGTTTCTCCAGGAGGATACTGTGGGAGACAGTGTCAAAGGCCTTGCTGAGGTCAAGGTAGACTACATCAACAGCCTTTCCCACATCCACCAGGTGGGTCACCTGGTCATAGAAGGAGATGAGGTTGATCAAGCAGGACCTGGCTTTCATGCTGAGCCTGATCCCCCCACTGTCCCGCACATGCCGTGTGATCTCCCTCAAGACAATCTGCTCCATAATATTCCATGGCACTGAGGTCAGGCTGACAGGCCTGTAGTTTCCCAGATCCTCCTTACAGCCCCTCTTGTAGATGAAGATAAAAGCCCTTCAGTAAAAGCTAATGATGTGAAAATGGTATCTTTCCTTGGCTTGACTTTGAAAATTCCCTTTTCTAGTATAGACTGTAGGAATTAATCCCTTTTTTTCTGTTTTCCCCAAAAGTTAGAGGAAGTTTCAGATGTGAGATTCTGAAAGGAAGGAGGTGCTTTTGGAACTGGGATGCTAGGAAATGGTGTTTCAAGTGAGTAGTGAGTCATCCTTTTAAGCTTCTGTTCTTCCAAGGAAAATCTCATCCCTAGCATTTACAAATCTCCTTGCTTATTCCCTTCCAGGCTCTCCTCTGTTGAGCCCTCTAATTTGTCAACCTTCCTCTTTTTGTCTGAGGCTGTGTGTCAGTGCATGTTCCTGAGTACATCTGTTTTGTTTTGGCTTATTTAATCATCATTTTTTTCTTAGTAATATTTTCATAATATTTTCAGAACCTGTTAAATGCTTTTCAGAACAAACAAGAAGTTCTCATCGTGTACATCTAACAGTCTAATATTAGTACATCATGGGAAATGTATCTGGATGATGGGAATTCATTCAGGCAGTATTCTTAGCCTTTCCTTAGCTCAACAGAGATTTGGATCTCTTGATGTTTTGCTTCATCTTTTTCTTCCTTGATTTTTCTTTGAGTATGCTGAGTACCCATTTCAAGTATCTAGGAGTATAACATATTTCAGGTAAGAATGTGCTCCAACTCTGCCAGCCTCTTTAGAAAAGAAATTCATTCAAAATTTTCAGCTTAGTTTTTAAATTAAAGTAATTTTAGGTGAGTGTGAGTTCCACACTTTTGAAATGGTCTTTGGTATCTGTAAGGTTTGGCATCTACTACTAGGAAGATTTATTAGGACGGACGTAAGGATGAAGCAGCTAAAGCAGGTGGACTACATTCAATTTCTGAAATTCATCTTAGAATTTAAAGATGATACACAAGTTGTATTTGCAGATAAAGAAAGAGCTCCTGTGAAAGTCTTGTATTTGTTCTAAATTAATCTGTTTTAATATGAAATCACAAGACATTTAAAGTAGAAAGATCTGACATCCACATATGTGCCCAAAATATTAGATGTTGAGGTAATGTATTCCTTCCTTTTAATTTACTATTTAGTGAAAATACTACAAAGAATCCAAGATATGTCTTTCTCTGTATGTGATAGATTTTAAACATGACAATGCTTGCAAATTCCCAGGAGAAATGTAAAAGTGAAGTCGTTTCCCATTTTAAAGGAGTTTCAGAATATGTACAAAATTTGAATATTACTTTGAGGGTTTGTAGAGATCACTGAATTGAGCTTATCATTTTTGTTGAGAAAACATGAAGGACAGACTGGCACTACTATCTGACTGCCCTCTTTCTATGTGATGTAGGTATGTGATGAGCCCTTTTGTTTCGCTTCAGAATTGAAATAGGTATCCAGTGTTGGTAGTTGCCTTCTGTTTTGATCAGATGCATTATTAGATCCAGTGACAAATTGGGGCAATTAAGGTAAACTTTAAATTTCGTATCTTCATGTGAAGTTTAGCAGCAGTGTTACAGGAAAGCTTGAATCCAGAGTAGTAAAGTGCAAGGAGGTCGTAGAGAATGCAAGTAAAGACTGAGAGGCACTGAAAGCATAAATGAATGCTTCATTATGGGTGGAGATGAGGTATTGGTTTGTTCAGCCAGCACGGCACTGATGGTAACAGGCTGGGTCGCAGACACAGGATGTGTGAGAAATACAGTTTAGCATCAGTAATCAGCGACCAGATTGTAGGCAGCGAGACTAACTGGAATATACAGTCATGAGGGAACAGGAACAACTCCCTCTGCCAACAGATAGTGTGTGTTTTTGTCCTTGGGAATCTACAGGGGCTGAATAAGAGGTCTGTGGAATTTGCAGAGGTTACAGGAGCTTGGCAAGGTTTTAGGAGTGATGTTATATTTGTAACATTATGTTCCAGAGCACTGTCTTGGGCTGATGACTCTGCCTTACTTCATGGTAACGCCCTAATGTTAGCCTCCTGAGGGCTCAGATTACTCAGAGAAGTTCATTATTTGGCCAGAAAAACCTTGCAGTTATTGTGACATGTTGTTGAGATTTTCTGATGATATTTAGCCCAACACATCTAAGGGCTTCAGTGTCTTCCATCCAGTGAAAGTGGAGAAAATAAAAATATTAACTAAATACTGTGGTCTTATTTGGAATGCTGTGAGCAGTTCGAGCTGCTTGTGTACATGGTACTGAAACTACGACAGGTGAGAAGAGGAGCTATGATAACAGATCAAGTAATGGAAAAATGCAGAAGGAAACTCTTTAAAAAAGAGTTTGGCTTGTTAATTCTAGCAGAGAAGGGCTTTGATTTTTGTGTGTAAATACCTCCAGGCAGTAAGGATTGGGAAGACTGAACTGAAGAGGGTTATTGGAGCTAAAGGAAAACAACACGCTAAAGTCAAATAGTTCTAAGCAGTGAATGAGCAAAATGAGGCAGGAAATTAAAACAAGGCTCCTAAGACTGTATTGCTGAGGGTTTTAAAGAGCCTTCCCATCAGGCAAGTTTGAGGTGGAGCTTGATGCTTTTTCATAGAATCATTAAGGTTGAAAAAGACCTCTAAGATCATCAGGTCCAACTGTCAGCCCATCCCCACCATGCCCAGGAAAGTGTGTCCCAGAGTGTCCCAACTCCACACCTCCAGGGACAACAACTCCAACACTTCCCTGGGCAGCATTTTCCAATGCTTTTGGATAAGAGATTTTTCCTAATATCTGATCTGTTTTTGAACACAGTGAAAGGCTGCAGGAGCTGTGGGTGATGCAGGAGTGCCCTCCTGCTGCCCCTCACCTATGGCCCTGGTCTGCATGAGCAGGATATAAGAGTGAAATGGAAGCTCTACTGCTAACCTGCTGCTGTTCTGCCATAGGACGGCAGAGCAGGGATGGTTTCTTTAGAGACATTACTTCAGTGTAAATGGATGTGATTTTTTTTCCATTTACTAAGTTGTGTATCATGACCATCTGCTGAAGAGTCCTGTTTGGGCAGCCGGTAACGCTTTGCCATTACATAATTACATAAAGCGGCAACAAGAGTCATTTCCAGCTTCCTGATGATGGAGCTGATATTCCACTTGAATCCTTTCCCTGCTGAGGGTAGTTTCCTTCTTAGCAGATTAGAGCGTCAAGGGAGTGGAGGGGGGAGATCTTGTTCCTCTGAAATCAGTTCTTTTACTTCTGTGAGCTTCCTGCTTCTCTTGCTGACTTTCTCTTGCTCATCACAATATTTAAGCAGTATAGACTTCTATGAGAGTGAGAGTAAGAAAAAACAGTATGTACCACTGCAGTCTAAAAGCTAAGGCATGTAGAATATAAAATATTATGGAAAATATAATAATTCTTGCTGTTCAGCACAGTTCTGATCCAGAATTTTGGTATTAGAAAGAATGATATTGATTGTATTGTTGAAGGTCATTTTTAAATCCAATTATGAAACCAAAGCAAAATTTAAACATATCTTCTTAGAGACAAAGAGGATAACCTTTAATGTTGTGCTGTAATATCTGTCTGAAGTACCAGTTTAGGATAACACAAAATCATTTAAAGGCAGCTTTCGACATTCGTGTATTTTGTAGCAAAATCACATTACTAAACAGCAGAGTGTGAGAAAGTGTGTGTTAACCGTTAGTCTCTCCATGTGACCTTCAAATGAAAGGCAGTAGTTGTATTAGCTCAGCTGTAAAATAAGGTAATGTGTTTTGAAATCCATCTCAATGACTAAAAAGTCATGGGAACAGTCTCAAACGTAGCTATCATCTCATTTCATTTATGAATGCAAGAATGTTCTCACTGGAGAATGAAGATGTCCACAGGGCATGATAAACCGTTGTTTTCTCCCCTTTTAATGTCCCAGAGACAACATGTATGTTCACTCTCTGGGATCTTAGCCTTGTGCCAGGACAGTAGTTTGCTTGTGACTTGTGTGCGAACTGCAGAAATTATGGCTACTTAGTGATGATTCTGGAGATGTGATGTTACTTCTGTTCTTTTTAATTTTTTTACATTTATTATAATCACTGTCTTGGTGTATAACTGCAATAACATTTATTTGGAATGATTACTCTTTCACAAGACTCTCTCGCAGATTGCAGACTTTTACCAGATGCTCTGATCTACAAGTACTGTTGCTCATCCTATTAAAATTATTTTAAATAGGGCCAAAACAGCTTTAAAAAACCCCACTGCGTAATATGTGGATGCATTCCAGTAATTTACCTACACAATCCCTGTTGAAAGCTGCAGAAGAAAGTTAACCAAGTAATTCTTACGTTGATGTTGCTATTGCCAGCAGAGCTTTTTTAGTAATGCCTTGTTTGTGCTGCTTGTGCTGTTCATGTTGCTCATGCTTAACCTAAAAATATGAATTAATGTCTTCTGAGTGCATCTAGCAAGAGGAAAGATCCTTTTTTGTTGTTGTGATAATTCAGGTGATAGCAATGATAGCAAACCTAAAGCTACAGTGCTTGCTCCCAAATCAATGTCTTTCAGTACTTCAGGAATGTTATGAAACCAGGATTTGGGCAGGATATTTTTCTTCCTTTTTCTAATCTGGAACCACCTGAGGTGCATGGGTTACCCCATTCATTGTCTAGCTGCTTAAGATGCAAGGAGTACATTAGTCTCTTTATTTTGCAACACCCTTTCACCTTTTGCAGAATGTTGCCATGTCTACCCTTAATTTACCACCACGGAGTGATAAAATTTCAATCCTTTGAATTTTGGAGGGCTGCTCCAAAAGTAGTGCCTCCTATTGTAAGATATTGGCCCATGATATTAGTGGCAAATGTTGTTGGGATAGCAATAGAGATTGAACCTTCCCACCTATGCTCCATTACAAGCTGTTGCTGTGTGGCAAATGGCAGCAGAGGGGCAATCTGACAGAATGGTGTCTGTCTCAGAAGTGAGTATAAAACAAAAATATATCATTGAAGTCCTCCATGCAGGAAAAAAATGGCACCGATTGGCATTCAGCAACGTTTGCTGAACGCTTATGAAGACCAAGCAGTGGATGTGAGCACACTGAGGGGTAGGTGGTGTGTTTCAGCTGCGGTGACAGAGACAGTGGGTCACCTCCACTGGTGCAGGCTTTTATGGGCATGGCATGGCATGCAGGCTCCCATTCATCACTGGCAAAAATGGATAGTTAATGATGGACACTATATTGAACAATGTTATTCTGTAGCTGAGAATCTGCTCTACAAAATATTGTTATTGTTCTCATTGTATCTGTTGTAATTTCCAGGGAAATAAATATGGGATGTTACTTTCAGAGCAACCTACATAACTTTCCATGGATAGCCACATTGTTTTCATGTATATGAGAAAACTTTGACTTCAGTGCAATTCAGACTAACTATATCACCTGAAGATGGTTTCTGTGTTGTTCAGAGTATTCAAAATATTTGTTCAAAGAGGCAAAGGCTGGGGAAAAGCCACCAAGGAGACTATTTTGGTTTTGCCATCATCTGTCGGGAACAGAGATTTTGGTATTCTATGACGCGGGGAAGCAGGACCTAACTCAATATGAGTGATAGAAGCTTCAGCTTTATTTCATTTTACCATTTACTTATATAGGTTTACAGAATACATTGCTTTAAACATGGTGAATCATGATTGGTCAGCTTACAAGCGTTATAACATAATTGGCTGTACCTAAGCTATCTAAGCCGTGCTTCTGAGTACACAATAACAAGGATACAATTGGATAAGCGACTACAAAGACATACTTCAAGAGATAACACCCAGAGCAGTCAGTTTGACGGATGCTTCACTAGTATCTTAACATTGTTTCTACCCACACTCACTCCCTTCCCTTCGTCCTTGGTTCACACATTAAATCATCTGCATGTTCTTGGCAACCATCTTTAGAGTTATTCACAAACTTTTTCACTCCCTTTCTCACGTCCTTGCTACCCAAACACCTGCTCCAAGTGAGAATTGCAACAATCATCTATCCATCAGGGTGTATCAGAGGCTGAGGTTTATTTTAGCTAGAAGAAAAATGTATGGGATTTTCTCAGTTCTTCTTTAAGTGCTTAGACATCTTTGGCATAGAGCTATTCATCTTTCAGGCCGATTATTTTCTATTAATTTGCTTGTAGTACAAAAGATGGAATCAAAACCTGCAGTATATGATTTAAGCAAAGCTTTATAAATAACGAATGACTAGTTTCTCAAAGTCTGCTGAGCCTAACTGCTCAGATAAAAATCTTCCATTCCAGAAAGCCACTTCTCAGCAAAACAGAGTACTTCAAGTCACTGCCCATTAGACAGTTTGTTTTTAATGCTGCATTAATTAATTCTATGATGTATCCTTCTTATTCTAGTTATCATTCTCATATTTCTACAAGGAATATCCATTTTACATCAGCCTAAGTAATTTACGGGAAATGTTTGTTCTTCTTCGTAGTATATACTGAGGGCTGTTTGTATGACTAGGAGAGATTTTGATTAGGTGAGATCTCCAAATCAAGAAGTCTTGTGGTTTTCTAGAAAGGTTGTGGCTGGCTTCCACTTGCGGTGACAGTTTGGAAATCACTGATATCTTTCTCTGTTTAGCTCGCGTTCAAGTTGCTCTGTACATGGTAAAGATTCCATGGCACTGCCTTCCTGCGCAATGCAGTTGGTGAATGCATACCCCTTCTCTGATATGGCCTCATCTGCTGAAGGACATCATTGCTTTTACATCCCCAAACTTTTCAAAACACGAACTATGAGATGTTAGTGGTAATATTTTGGGTAAGACTTTGCAGGGTTACACCCAATTTAAGGTTCTCTATCAGTGTCCACATCGCTGAGAGAGATCACAAGGGAACCAGCAAGCAAATCACAAATACTTTATTCCAAAAAAGGCCAGAACACAGAAGAGCTGTCTGACCAAATTTGTTGGTTAGCAAATATTTGAAGATCTGAGAGCTAATTCTATTAGCAGACAGGGATAAGGTAGGATGATCAAATTCGATGTAATCTGGATTATTTATGAGGTTTATATACAAGGGCAAGTTCCTTGCAGCAGAAGAGAAAATGGAGATGACAGTCCACTTGTAGTCAAAAGTTTTTGCAGCCAAGCTCCTTCTCATCAAATCTCTGTCATGTCAGATTTATCCCCAGGTGATGAAATGCCAGCACAATTATGCAGATCTCATGCTTTTCTGGTACAACAATGTCCTGTCCACTCTGGTTTGTTGCTGAGGCCCCTGTCGTCTCACTAGCATGTGTTTTTGACATTTGCTTCTTCAAATTCAGGCACTCATGGGTTGCACCAGAGCAGTCTGCATTTTCCTCCTGGATCAGAGGATTTGTTAGCTGGCCTTCAGCAAGGAGCTAGGATAGTCTTTTTGCTTCTGTGCTATTTGGGAATTCATTTTCTCCCAACTTTTCCATCCTCGCATTTTAGATCTGTATTTCAGATGCTGGAGGCATCTTGGCTAAACACCTGTGCCCAATAGTTGTGAAGATTGTTGGGAGAGTAATTTTGACTTTGCTTGGAAACCCAGGGTATTTCATGTATCACATTCTTCTTTAAAACATTATTCACATCTGACTNTGTCGGGAACAGAGATTTTGGTACTCTATGACGCGGGGAAGCATGGCCTAACTCAATATGAGTGATAGAAGCTTCAGCTTTATTTCATTTTACCATTTACTTATATAGGTTTACATAATACATTGCTTTAAACATGGTGAATCATGATTGGTCAGCTCACAAGCGTTATAACATAACTGGCTGTACCTAAGCTATCTGAGCCGTGCCTCTGATTACACAATAACAAGGATACGATTGGATAAGCGACTACAAAGACATACTTCAAGAGATAACACCCAGAGCAGTCAGTTTGACGGATGCTTCACTAGTATCTTAACATTGTTTCTACCCACACTCACTCCCTTCCCTTCGTCCTTGGTTCACACATTAAATCATCTGCATGTTCTTGGCAACCATCTTTAGAGTTATTTACAGACTTTTTCACTCCCTTTCTCACGTCCTTGCTACCCGAACACCTGCTCCAAGTGAGAACTGCAACACTATAAGATATTTGTAGAATTGTAGAATTGTTTGCAATGCACGATATACACTGCTTTTGATAGACATTTAGGGTATCATAGAATTCACGAAATATTTTAACTAGTATAGGGTTTAGATAGATGGATTTAGATGTGTGTGTAATTGCGTTCGTGCTGTAACGGGACAATGCTTTATTGAGCTTGGGGGAGAGGGAAATGTTGTATTAGGCGACAGCGAGGCTACGGGATGTCACGGGATAGTGGCCCCCCAGCTCAGTAATTGGACAATACACGTTTAGGGGTGTAGACGAAGTACAGCAAGAAAGTACTTAAACGAATGCCACGTGTGATTAAACGCCATTTTTCTGCACATCATATTGGTGTCTTATGCAGTTCTTGGCCCTGATCAGATAATTGATCAGTCTCACAAAGGGTTAATACAGCCTGAACAGAACGATCACGACAACAGGAATGTAGTTCTTTTTTTTCGGGGATTAGTACCCAGAACACTTTAACTCCCAGTGCACTAAATGATGTTATGATGTGGAATACTGATAAGCAAAAATCATAAAACCATGACATTTCACCCCTTATTCTACATCACTACATCATGCTTAATATATACAAACAAACCTTAATTAACAAGCATTAAACACACACACACACACAAACCTATATATATACAAAAGGAATTACTGACTGCACTCCCCCAACATCAAATTCCATTGTGCTACACACTGTACATCCCCATTTTTCTGCATCACCCACCAAGTGCACTCAGGTCCCTGGGCAAAAACAGTTCCACGAAGAGGTTTGCCCTTCCCAGAAGCTGAAAAGACCCAAACTGCTTTTCCCAACATGTTCTTTACATGTACTACAGGGACTCTATCTCCAATGACAGTATGTAGGGAGCTAGCAGGACCAGCACGATTGATAGATCCTCTGGTATTGACCAACCAGGTGGCTTCTGCCGAATGCTTCTTCCATTGCATAAATGTTCCGCCAACCATTGTTTTCAACATGGTTTTTAACAACCCATTTTATCATTCAAATTAACCAGAAGCTGGTGCATGATAGGGGATATGATAAATCCACTCAATGCCATGATCTTTGGCCCAAGTATTTACAAGAGAATTTTTGAAATGAGTCCCATTATCTGACTCAATTCTTTCTGGAGTGCCATGTCGCCACAGGACTTGCTTCTCCAGACCCAATATGGTGTTTCGGGCGGTAGCATGGGGTACTGCGTATGTCTCAAGCCACCCCGTGGTTGCCTCCACCATGGTGAGCACACAATGCTTACCATCGCGAGATCGTGGCAAGGTGATGTAATCAACCTGCCACACCTCCCCATATTTATACTTCTGCCATCGCCCTTCCCCCCAAAGAGGTTTCATCCTCTTGGCTTGTTTAATTATGGCACATGTGTCACAGTCATGAATAACTTGTGCAATAGCGTCCATAGTTAAGTTCACCCCTCGGTCTCTAGCCCACTTATATGTTGCATCTCTTCCTTGATGGCCCAAGGTCTCATGGGCCCACCGAGCTAGAAATAATTCACACGTGTTCTGCCAGGCGAAGTCTATTTGAGCTACCTCAATTTTGGCAGCTCGATCTACCTGATGGTTGTTTTGTTGCTCTTCAGTAGCCCGACTCATGGGCACATGAGCATCTACATGGTGCACCTTTACAACCAAGTTCTTTATTCGGGTGGCAATGTCTTTCCACAGTTCAGCAGCCCAAATAGGTTTATCCCATCTCTGCCAGTTGTTTTGCTCCCACTGCTGTAACCACCCCCATAAAGCATTTTCCACCATCCACGAGTAAGTGTAAAGACAAAGCATTGGCCACCTCTCCCTTTCAGCAACATCTAAGGCCAGTTGGACAGCATTTAACTGCAAATTGGCTTTATTCTCCTTTCCATTCAGTGGCCTCTGCAACTTGTCTTGTGGGGCTCCACACAGCAGACTTCCATCTGTGATGCTTCCCCACAATACGACATGATCCATCTTTGAACAGGGCATATTTCTTTTCATTTTCTGGTAGTTCATTGTATCCTGGGGCCTCTTTAGCGCTCGATACCTCTTCTCCTGGTGACGTTCCAAACTTTTTGCCTTCAGGCCAGTCCATGATCACCTCCAGGATTCCTGGATGGCTGAGGTTCCCCATCCAAGCTCGCTGCATAATCAGCACTATCCACTTGCTCCAAGTGGCATCGGTTGCATGATGGGTAGACGGAACCTTTCCCTTGACAATTCTGTGGCCAAAGGAATGGAAAAGAAGGCATTAGCAATGTCAGTGGTGGCATACCACTTGGCTGCTTTTGACTCCAGTTCATACTGGAATTCTAACATGTCCGGTACAGCAGCACTCAGTGGGGGTGTGACTTCATTCAGGGCACGGTAGTCTACCGTCAGCCTCCATTCTCCACTGGCTTTACGCACTGGCCATTTGGGGCTGTTAAAAGGTGAGTGAGTTTTGCTGATCACTCCCTGATTCTCTAGTTGACGAGTCAACTTATGAATGGGGAGCAAGGAATCCCTGTTGGTGCGTTACTGCTGTCTGTGCACCGTTTTTGTAGCAATCGGTACCTGTTGCTTTTTCACTCGTAGCAACCCCACAACAGAAGGGTCTTCTGATAGGCCAAGCAAAACAGACAACTGCTTAACACCTTCTGTGTCTACAGCAGCTATTCCAAAGGCCCATCGATACTCCTTGGGATCCTTGAAATATCCCCTTCTGAGGTAATCAATACCAAGTATACAAGGAGCCTCTGGGCCAGTCACAATAGAGTGCTTTTGCCAGTCTTTACCAGTGAGGCTTATTTCGGCCTCAAACATAGTCAGCTCTTGGGAACCCCCAGTCACCCCATGAATATAAATTGATTTTGTCCCTTGGTGTCTTGAGGGCATTGGAGTGCATTGTGCAGCATTGTCCACCAGTGCCTCATATTTCTGTGGTTCTGATGTGCCAGGCCATCTAATCCACACAGTCCAATACACTCTGTTATCCCTTCCCCTGCCCCGGCTGAGGGCAAGGCCCTCTGTTTGTTACCTCGGTTGTCCGCAGCAACTGGAGCAATCAACTATTTGGAGAAGTTCACCTTGGTGGTTGATCTGTCTTGTAATTCTTTTACCCGTGCTTGAAGTGCAGGAGTGGGTTTTTTATGCCACTTCTTCATATCTTCTCCATGGTCACGTAGGTAACGCCACAAGGCCATATGCGACATAGTCTTACTGTTGTCACTTGCTCGAGCAGGAGGACGTCTTCTTTTCATAGCTGAGATGTTGGATGATGCAGTCTGGGGGGAAACCAAGTTGATTAGCCCCTCCAGTGGGCTGTTTTGGGAATCCTGGTCCCCATTGGATGTGTCTGGTACCACCATGGATCCATCAGCATTACGAATGGTAAGCAGTTCATCTTTCGTATCTTCTTGATTGCTCTCTATTCTGTCCAGCTTTTCGGCTATCTTCGTAATGGCTGAAACACAAGCTTGTAGAGGGGTTAAATGTAACTCAAAGTCTTGAAGTTTATTAATCAGTTCATTTATAAGGGGTCTTCTTTCCCCTCTGCCATACATTGCTGCAAATGTACTGGCATACCTCTCTGGTGCACTCTTTGTTAATGTACGCCACATATTTGGTGTACACCTGACTCTTTCTGGATAATGCTCTTGCTCTGGCTCATCAGGAATGAAATCGGGGCTATGTAACATTTCTACCACAGCGTATTCTCTCAAATAACAGATGCCTTTTTCCATGTCAGTCCATTTCTTTTTCTCAGGCATCAGATTGTCTTTGAAGGGGTATCTTTCCTTTACAGCTAGCAGCATATGCTTCCAGAGGGTGAAGGACCCATTCTGGCATGTACTGATACCTCTGTCAATGGCTGAGTCCCTAGCAATGCCACCCAGTTGGCGAGCTTCTCTACTACCTAGCCACACACTGTTGGCCCCATTGTCCCAATATTGAAGTAACAAGCTGTAAGGTTAACAGATAGTAAGGTCAACAGGTTGTAAAGTTAACCAGTATATAGAGAAGTCAGGCTAGTAAGAATAGTCAAACAGAGAGGAAAGGTGCTCACCAGTTTGTAGGCTCACAAGACTACAGAAGGAGCGATCCCCAGTAAGAGATCCTTCCTTTGTGGAAGTCAGCCCTTAAATGGGGTCTAGGAGAGGTGGAGCCTGGCTCCACCCCTTCCAGGCACACAGGTGAATTGCTTTCACCTGTGCTCCCATGGCTGACTCAGTGCTTGCCTCAGGTGGTCAATCAGAGGTTCAGGCCATGATTCAACAGTTCCCATACA
>JACDJE010000555.1:23454-41433 GCA_016647715.1 Pavo muticus
GAGAGTGGTGAGGTGCTGGAACAGCTGCCCAGAGAGGCTGTGGATGCCCCGTCCATCCCTGGAGGTGTTGAAGGGCAGGTTGGATGGGGCCCTGGGCAGCCTGGGCTGGTCTGAAATGTGGAGGTTGGTGGCCCTGCCTGTTGGGGGGGGTTGGAGCTTCATGATCCTTGAGGTCCCTTCCAACCCAAGCCGATCTATGACTGTTAGTTCTAAACAAACACCTGTGTAATTCTGGCTTCTAATGTCGGCTTTTGCTTTTCCTGGGGTTTCCTCCCTCCCTCTCTCTCTCTCTCTCTCTCTGTTTTTTAAGTGTGAATCATCTGTTGTACCATTATTAGGAGATCTTTCTAGTGTTTGTTTTCATCTTACAAGGATGAAATCAGTGCAGTGGCAGTTTGGGAAGTCCTGCCTGCTGTCTGCCTGTGCTCCCAGTGCGAGTTCCAAGCAGGAGTTGTGCAGTCTGGCGTTCTGCTGCCGTGTGTCCCTGCTGCCATGGGCTGCCCCTGCTGCGTGCTGGGGGGGAAGCTGGCAATCTGGGGGGTCTGTCTGCTGATCGACCTCCTTGAGTGCTGGGGGATTGATTTAGTTGAAGATCACCTGCAATGTGCTCTGTGCATCTTGAGTTGTTTCACACCCAGAACACCCGATGGGATGAATTGATCTACTGATTTCTGTTTCAGTTGTGTTTTGAAACAGATCCTCCCCCACCCCTGTAAAAACCCAACCGAATGATGCCAAATCATTTCTTCCCTCACTTCTTTTTCTGTTCCGTTTCTTGCTGTCCCAGAGCTGTGCAGCTTTGTTCCATTGCTCTGCATCTCTCAGCGTGGGCTTCCTGTGACACTGAGATCTGCAGCGGGAAGAGGCAGAGCAGCGCTGCCTTTGTCGTTCCCTTCTGACAGGGACGCAGCAGCCTGCACTGCAGAACTGAGAGACCATTTGGAAGCGTTACCGTCGCCGTGTGTGTGTGTGTGTGTGTGTGTGTGTGTGTGTAATTCCCTGCAGACCCACCTCCTTCCTTTGTCTCTCAGATTAATGGCATTGGAAGCGTCAGTCCCTTTGCTGTGCGCTGTGCTGATGCGGGCCCTGCAGAGCTGTTTTCTCCTCCTTGCTTTTGGTGCGGTAGCGGCTGGGGGCGCTCAGGTCAAGGTCGGTCAGGACAGGTGCCTTCCTCACCCCTGCAGCTTTCAGATCATTTGCACTTTCTCGGGGGCTTTGCCTCGGTGTTTAAATTTGGAGGGCTTTTTGGTTTGATTTTTCTCAATAAAACGGCCATCAGCGAAGAAGTGCATCAACACCGACTGCCAGCACCAGGTGGGCAGAGCCCGGCTGCCAGGGTTGGGCTGCTGTGGGTTAATGAAGTTCACAGAATCACAGAATGGCCTGGGTTGCAGAGGCCCACGGTGCTCATCCAGTCCCAACCCCCTGCTATGTGCAGGGTCGCCAGCCACCAGCCCAGGCTGCCCAGAGCCACATCCAGCCTGGCCTTGAATGCCTGCAGGGATGGGGCATCCACAGCCTCCTTGGGCAACCTGTTCCAGTGCATCACCACCCTCTGGGGGAAAAACTTCCTCCTAACATTCAACCTCAACCTCCCCTGTCTCACTTTCAAACCATTCCCCCTTGTCCTATCACCATCCACCCTCACAAACAGCCGTTCCCCCTCCTGTTTAGACGTTCCCTTCAAGTACTGCAAGGCCACAATGAGGTCTCCCCGCAGCCTTCTCTTCTCCAAGCTGAACAATCCCAGTTCCCTCAACCTTTCCTCATAGCAGAGCTGCTCCAGCCCTCTGTCCATCTCAGTGGTCTGTATCTTTCTGGTTGTCACAGAAGGATTCCCGTAGCACCCCGAGGTTCCTTCCAGCTTTGTGTTTGGCTAACGGAGGGAAACGCGGCCACAAAGCAGCCGCTCCCAGGATGCAGATGGTGCTCATGGTGCTGTCATGCACCCTAACACATTAAACACCAATTTAAGTGTGGTGTAAATTGAATCACATGCTGTCTTGTTGGAAATACAGAGCTAAATCTCACCTGCTGTAAGCGGAGCTGCCTGTCCTCATGCTGGCGCTGCGGCCGTGCCACTCTCTGTTGGTTTTGTGGGTAAATTTGGTTTGCATGGTATTTAGTAACTCTGTNCCCCTGCTGTGTGCAGGGTCGCCAACCAGCAGCCCAGGCTGCCCAGAGCCACATCCAGCCTGGCCTTGAATGCCTGCAGGGATGGGGCATCCACAGCCTCCTTGGGCAACCTGTTCCAATGCCTCACCACCCTCTGGGGGAGAAACTTCCTCCTAACATCCAACCTCAACCTCCCCTGTCTCACTTTCAAACCATTCCCCCTCGTCCTATCGCTGTCTACCCTCTAATACAGTCATTCTCCCTCCTGTTCATACACTCCTGCTGTCTCCCACTGTGCTGTTGTGCTACAAGTGGAGCAAGTTGATTTTCAGGAAACGTAAGGCACCAGGTGAGTGCTTCTCTATTGAAAATGAACGGCATCCCTGCAGTAGGAGCAGTAAGAGCAGGAGGATGCAGACACCAGGAGGGATGGCGTGCCTGGGGAGGTGCTGGGGATTTATAATGCAGCTCTTATAGCAGAGAGCACGAGTTACTGGAATGGGTCAGAAGTCTTCATGGCAGAACGAGCTCAGCTTGGTGAGCAAACCTTGCGACATGTGGAACAGAAGGATCCTTGGGGTGGGAGCAGACCTCCCCTCTGACTCAGCAGCCGTTCAGCCGCTGGGATGTCAGCAAAATAAACTCAAGGTGCCCACTTGGGAAGCTTCCAAGCAGCTTTCTATGAGCTCATTCCCTGCAGCGTTGGACAGTGCTGTGTTTTTTTCTGCCGGGAGGATACAGAAGGTTACTGTGGCCATAGGGAGCACCAGACAATTCAAGGCCAGGCTGGATGTGGCTCTGGGCAGCCTGGGCTGGTGGTTGGTGACCCTGCACACAGCAGGGGGTTGAAATGAGATGATCATTGTGGTCCTTTTCAACCCAGGCCATTCTATCATTCTGTGATATGATTCTATGAATCCACACTGCTGTGCGCCCGTCCCCAGACATTGACCCACCCCCAAAGCCCACAGCCTCTGGTTGGTGGCTTGAGTTGGTGATGGGTGAACCTAAGGATGTCCTGAAGGATGAGAATATCCTTTGGGGATGGTGTTAGATTTACTGCTGCCAGGCATCCCTCACTAGAACGTCTGTGCTAAGTAAGACACTTGGCTTATTTGGTTGAAATTGGTGAGTTGGTGGTTGAGCAGTGATGTGGAAAACACTCATGGAGTTGGCCATTGAAGGTGGACATGATGGGAAGGGCACTGCTGGGAGTTGGTTGTACTTCATCTCATGGGGATCAGCTGATGGCTGGCATGCATATGGAAAGCAGCATTTCTCAGCCTTATCTTTGGGAGGCGTTTGGCTGCCATGCTGCAGGTCTCTGCACAGCAACTTCAGCCTGCAGTAAACAAGCAGACCATACAGAGTTTGCTGGGCAGTGAGCTGGGCTGCGGCTGCGTCGTGCTGCAGGTGTTCTGTTCCATCACTCCTGCTCGTGTGAAGACAAAAAGTTTTAGACAAGGTTTTGAAGATCTTTTTCCCTGAGTCTTCTCCATGTAATCCTCCACTGGAGATTTCCAACGTGGTTACTGCTGCAGCTCTCTGCAGGAGGCAGCACGCTGCTGCCGGATCCCGTAGGCTGCAGGTGTCCCTGTGCATGACCAGCAGTACAGCTGTAGTTTGGGGTACCTCAGTTCTGTGTTTTGTTCTCCTTCAAGCAGTGTTACACAGCATTTAATGACTTGAGTGGTCCTTTCAGCAGATAGAAAACCCACATTTTTGCCCCTCATTACTCATGAATGGTGTCCCAAGCCAGCAGTGCAGCCCCCCTGTCCCTGCAAAGCCTTGCTCCAACTTCAGCTATCCTCCACTATACCTCATGTGTGCCGTGCTTTGGCTTAGGAGAGCTCATTTCTGCCTGTGCAGAGCTAACAGCTGCTGCAGTCTCATAATCCAAAGTCTGAGCTGGGTGCTCTGCTGAGCTGTAGGAGCTGTGAGGGTCAGCAGACCACAGAAGCTGTGTGTCTTCGTTCTGGGTGTCGCTCCCCAAAGCCCTCTTGGTGCAGCTAGTTTGAGGAGGGGGAAAGTTCATCATAGAGTCATAGAATGGCCCGGGTTGGAAGGGACCTCAAGGATCATGAAGCTCCAACCCCCCCCCAACAGGCAGGGCCACCAACCTCCACATTTCAGACCAGCCCAGGCTGCCCAGGGCCCCATCCAACCTGCCCTTCAACACCTGCAGGGATGGACGGGGCATCCACAGCCTCTCTGGGCAGCCTGTTGTAGAGACAGAGAATAGTTAAGGTTGGAAAAGACCTCTGAGATGATCAAATCCAACCCCAGCCCACCCCGCCATGCCCACTGACCACGTCCCTCAGTGTTACATCCTCACATCTCCAGAACATCAGGTCAGGCAGTTTGGTTTGTAAATGCGTGTTGGAAGGTAAGGGATCCTGAGAGAGCTGGTCAGTGCTTAAACATCACTTCTTCCAAGCTTAAGATCAGCGCAGCCCTTGGAGTATGAAATCAGGGAAAGGTGGCATGGATGCCACCTGCATGGATGAGCCGGGAGCTCACTGATAAACTTGAAGGCAATAAAAAGGTCCACATGATGTGGGAAAAGGGCCTGCCCACATGGGAAGAACACAGGAGCGTTGTCAGTGCCTGCAGGGGTGCCACAGGGAAGGCTGAAGCACACCTGGAATTAAACCTGAAGAGGGAAGTCAAGGACAGCCAGAAAGGCTTCTTTAAGTGCATCAGTGGCTAAAGGAGGACTGGGGGAAATGTGGGTCTGCTGCTGGACGAGGTGAGTGCCCTGCTAACAGGACACTGAGGGTGGGTTCACTGAATGTCTTTGCTTCTGCCTTTACTTGGAAGGCTGCCTCTTGGGAATGCCAGACCCTGGAGGTAAGAGAGGGGGTTTGGGAAGGGAAGACCACCAGCAGGGGGTCCTGGTGGCCACCAGCAGGTGACCATGAACCAGCAGTGTGCCCTGGTGGCCAAGGAGACCAGTTGTGTGCTGGGGTGCATTGCACAGAGCGTGGCCAGCAGGGCGAGGGAGGGGATCCTCTAATCATCCCCTCTGCTGCGCCCTGGGGAGGACTCATCTGCAGTGCTGCACCCAGTGCTGGGCTCCCCAGTTCAAAGGAGAGAGAGATCTCCCAGGAGACCAGTGGAGAGCCACCAAGATGATGAGCACGTGGCCATAGGGGTGGTGGAATCTCCTCTATGCAGATATTCAAGGCCTATCTGGACAGCCACCTGTGTGAACTATTGTAGGGGGCTGCTTTAGCAGGGGTTGGACTCAACGGCCTCTGGAGGTCCCTTCCAGCCCCTACAGGTCAGTGATGCTGAGTGCTGTGCTTCTTTTGGAGACATCTATCTGCTCCATGAGTGTATATACACACATTAAAACAGCTGGCCAGTTTTCTGGGGAAAGAAAGTTGAGAAAGAGCCACACGGAAGGCATTTCACAACTCCTCAGCACTTCCCGTGCTCATCCACTGACTCACAGCATGTGTGTTTGTCCTCGTGGTTATTTATTGCCTTGCTGATTTTTGCCCTCCAGTTGGTGAAAGCCCCGGATAATGGAGGGCCTCGTGCAGGGCTTGGGCAGCCCTGCTGAGCGCAGCTTAGACCAGTGATGTTCCTATGACAGCTGTCAGCTCTTAGTTGTGCCCAGCATTGTTTCTTAATTAAAATTTCATTGGTTTCTAAGACAAATGCTTCCTAACAATGTGTTGTCTCCTTCATTAATGCTTCAAGGGTTGGCAGTCTTCACTGCTGAGCCAAGACTGTAACACAACGTGGGAAAAATGATGGGAAGCATTCAGGAGTGGCTTTAATAAAAGTATTTATTCCTGCAGGCAGCAGAATCCAGTTGGTCCAAATGTTTTAGGTATTTTTTTTTCTTAGATGAGAGCTTCTTATTATACTTTTGTCCTGTCTTTTGGTTAATTGATTTTGCAGCATATGCATACACAGAAAGACAGGCTGAGGGAGCTGGGCTTGTTCAGCCTGGAGAAGAGAAGGCTGCGGGGTGACCTCAGTGCAGCCTTCCAGCACCTAAAGGGAGCCTAAAACAGGAGGGGAGGCAACTCTTGGAAAGGGGAGATAAGAGCAGGACAAGGGGAAATGGTTGGAAGTTGAAGGAGGGCAGATTGAGGTTGGATGTGAGGGGGAAGTTGTTTGCAGAGAGAGTGGTGAGGTGCTGGAACAGCTGCCCAGAGAGGCTGTGGATGCCCCGTCCATCCCTGGAGGTGCTGAAGGGCAGGTTGGATGGGGCCCTGGGCAGCCTGGGCTGGTCTGAAACGTGGAGGTTGGTGGCCCTGTGTGTTGGGGGGGGTTGGAGCTTCATGATCCTTGAGATCCCCTCCAACCCAACCATGCTGTGATTCTATGAACTGCGTGGATTTGTCAGAAATCAGTTTGGCAGAACCTGCTTTTCCAGGACGGGATGCTGAGCAGCTCATGGCCCTGCCTGCAGTGAAGCCCCTCATGCATATGGATGGTGCTGGAGCTGCACAAAGCACAGCAGAACCTGCTGCCTCCAGGAGAACACATGCTTGGTGCCACCTTTGTATTATATTCCCTTGCAGCCGAGCACCGCTCAGAACAACAGAATATCAACAAGAGGTTCAGGAAGATGAAGTGTAAGACCCAGTTGCTATTCATGCCATTCTTTCCAACAAAGCATGGAGAATCAGTGGCCCTGAATGCTACAAAGCAGTGATCTGCTCCATTTCATAAATGGTTAAGAACAGCATTGTGAATCTCAGAGTAACTTGTCGAGACAAGTTTGACAAATCAGGTGTTATAATGGGATTATTGATACCATTCTGCACTTGTCACAGCCCGACCTCTTAGTGCACGTTTCCCTTTTTACTGCCAAACAAGGAGCTCTATAGAAGCCTGGATATTAAATGTGCCTTTAACATTTAATATGATATCCTTGGCGTGGAACAAAGGCTGCGGGTCCACGTGGGACAGCCCAGGCAATCTTATGGGTGACCTTCTCTTTTTATGGAGATTTCTTGCCAGCTCATTCACAAACTTTTTCTTCTCTGAGAAACAAATGTTGGTGCTTAAAGGAGGGGGAAAAGTCAGGTATCCAGTCTGGGCTTTGTGGCTGTTCTGTTAGATGAACGTTGACATTGTGCTGCACAGAACTATTCGTCCGCTTCAGACCCATCTTACAAGGCAGCCCTTTAAAATGCTGAGCTCCCTTCCAAAGGGTTTTATGAAATTCTTCAAGTTAAACTAATATTTCCCCAAGAACAGAGCCGGACTGTCAGCTTCTATTTTCAGTGCAAACATCTCGCTCCTTATAAAGGGATTGCTAAGCTTAGAGTTTGGCCATTCCTACAAAGAAAGCCCTTCATGGAGCAGCTCCGTGTTTTTGCTGCGCCCATGTGAGCACATTTCTCCCAGCCTGCTTTTAGCTGTTGTTTTTCTTTCCAATTACTGCACTCACAGCCTCCCGCTGCCTGGAATTCTGGTGCCTGGAAGTGCTTTACTTCCAGCTGAAGACCTGCATTCTTCACACTGGGGTGTGTTGCTGTGCCTTTGCACTGNGGAGGGAAACGCGGCCACAAAGCAGCCGCTCCCAGGATGCAGATGGTGCTCATGGTGCTGTCATGCACCCTAACACATTAAACACCAATTTAAGTGTGGTGTAAATTGAATCACATGCTGTCTTGTTGGAAATACAGAGCTAAATCTCAACTGCTGTAAGCGGAGCTGCCTGTCCTCATGCTGGCGCTGCGGCCGTGCCACTCTCTGTTGGTTTTGTGGGTAAATTTGGTTTGCATGGTATTTAGTAACTCTGTACCAGGGCCGGTTCAGTGCTTTTGTTTTTCCTCTCCCTGTGAACCCTTTGATACAGGAGGTTTTAAGGGGTATCTGAGGCGTCCAGCTTGTCGCCATCGCTGTCATGCAATTAGCTGAAGGGGAATTCTTGTACAGAGACAAACCAGGAGGTGGAACGCACGGCTGAGAGCCCACGTTTGGTGTAAAGCAGCATCCTCAGCACTGAGCTCTGATTACATGTTTCCAAATAAGGTTAGCTGAGAATTAGAAAATAGCAGCCTTTGGTGTGCCGTCTTCCCAGAGCTGCATTTCAGGGTCAGCACGGGTGGTGAGAGCCTTTCAGCCGGTCACAGCAGCTATGGCTGAAGCTCAGCGCTTGGGAAGGTGAGGAAGTTCGTTTTATGGGGCATTGTGCTTTCAGCTGAGCTCGTGGGGCTGCAGGGATGTTGGGTTTGGGAACAGGAACAGGGATGTTCCTGAGTGCTATTTTCTTGATGTGCCACCATTGTTACTGTGTGACCGATTCAGATAGGAGATTTTCTTGTGCTGGTGGCATAGCTTTAAGCTTGGTACAGCTGGCTGTTGTCCCTCCTGGTGGAGGTGTGGCCCTTCAGCAATAAGGGGGGTAGCTTAGAATCACAGAACCCCTCATAGAATCATCATCATAGCATGGCCTGGGTTGAAAAGGCCCACAATGCTCATCCAGTCCCAACCCCCTGCTGTGTGCAGGGTCACCAACCGCCAGCCAGGCTGCCCAGAGCCACATCCAGCCTGGCCTTGAATGCCTGCAGGGATGGGGCATCCACAGCCTCCTTGGGCAACCTGTTCCAGTGCCTCACCACCCTCTGGGGGAAAAACTTCCTCCTAAGATCCAACCTCAACCTACCCTGTCTCACTTTCAAACCATTCCCCTTGTCCTATCAACAACCACCCTCACAAACAGCCGTTCCCCCTCCTGTTCAGACGCTCCCTTCAAGTGCTGGAAGGCCACAATGAGGTCTCCCCGCAGCCTTCTCTTCTCCAAGCTGAACAATCCCAGTTCCCTCAACCTCTCCTCATAGGGGATCTAAATCTCACCTGTTGTAAGCGGAGCTGCCTGTCCTCCTGCTGGAGCTGTGGCCGTGCCGCTTTCTGTTGGTTTTGTGGGTAAATTTGATTTGCGTGGTATTTAGTAACTCTGTACCAGGAATCCCTCCCTGGAGGTGTTGAAGGGCAGGTTGGATGGGGCCCTGGGCAGCCTGGGCTGGTCTGAAATGTGGAGGTTGGTGGCCCTGCCTGCTGGGGGGGGTTGGAGCTTCATGATCCTTGAGGTCCCTTCCAACCCAGGCCATGCTGTGGTTGTGTGAGCCATTTGAGAAGGACCCTTTAGGACCACATGCAGTGGGTCAATGAGGACGTTGCTCTGGGCCGTGTCTGTGGGCCCGGCGCATTCAGCTGCTGGTGGAGAAACACCACTGACTTTGTTGTTCAAAGGAAGGTCTGGATGCACAAAGCCAAGTTCTGTTCTCTGCTACCAAATTCCTCCCTAGGCTGTCGCAGCAGCTGATGAGTCTTTAATGAAGTAAATGCTATTTACACCAGTCGTCCTGGGAACTGCATTTATCCAATAAAGCCGGGAGATGGGAGCGCTGCATATGTGTGCATACACGTGCACGAGTTGCTAGGCTACTGATGCACAGTTGTCAAACAATTTTGCTTTTTGGTTGATCCTCTCTCTCTTTGGAGAGTCGGTGGTTGAATTTAGAGCGTGTTGCTGTTTGTATTAATATTCCTTTTCCCTTTTTTTTCAGAGCATTCAGTCAGAAGAGAGCTGCCATCGAGAAGGAATATGCACAGGTAGGGAAGTTCACCTTCAGCACGTCGTTCTCTAGAGGTGATTCACTCCTTAGCAGGCTTTCCATGCAGAATGGCGATGTTGTCTTGAGCTTTTTAGTGCATCCTTTCCTGCCTGTGTGACACGGCAGTACCTGCTGGCATCTGGGAACAGGCAGCTGCCTCGGTTAGCTCCATTCATTCTTGTTCAGCCTGCTGTGTGTTTTGTTTATGGGCATTTTTGGCTTGAGGAAATTCTTGGGCACTGAGGAGGTTTTGAATGTCTTTTTTTCATACTGTTCCGAAGTCAGGCAGCTCCTTCAGGCTTTCCCAGAAGTTTGTGCAAAGCTTGAGCAAGAAGTGAAACCAGGTCAGTCAGAGGGGAGGAAATATGTGCCGGCGTACCCATCCAAAGTAAATGTACACTGACGTTCTTGAGTCAGAGCAGCTTCCCATTCAGCTGCCGTAAAAACAGCCAGATCTGACCTAATGCTTGGGCTGGGGTATGGGATGAATCCTCGTTTGTTTCTGAGGGAGGATTGGTTGGTCACCCTCATTCTGAAATTAGAAAGCAGCTAAGGAGGGGCGGCTCCCCGCTTAACGTGCAGCGAGGGCTTAGCTGAGTACTGCTGATTAAAAGTGCTTAAATTTATTCTGAAGTAGATTAAAAGTAGAATAAGATGTGATGAGCAAACCTGTATTTGTTGTATGCTGGGCAGTGTGACTGGAGATGTGCCCGCCGGTGGTGCTGCTGGGGCAGTGATGGAGATGAGGTGGCACAAGGATGCTCCCAAACCCTCCTGCATTACACGTCCCTTCGGTGCCCAGCACTGCAGTGCTGTGAGTGCACAGAGCACAGATGTTTTCTGTGGGCCAGGCTGCGCTGCCAGGTGTGGCAGGGGCTTTCTGCATGCTTTGAGAGTGCACTGTGAGCGTTCTGCTGCTCCTGAGAGCGCTCAGTCTGCATTCCATTTGGCTTATTGAGCCTCACCTAAACGCTCCTGGGGCTGCTGGGAGGACCTGCAGTTAGCCCTGCTGCACTCCTTTCGTTGCCTGTGACTTTACAGACATTGATCGTATTGGCAGTTGTGCTTAATTGGGTTAAATATGGCAATTTTTCAGTGGCGGAATCAATGTGTGCTTAATGAAACTGATTAAAAGCATTCTCTGGTGGTTCTTGTAATGGCACTGCGGAGAGTGTACCATCAATTCTTGATACGTTTGTCCATTCCACAGCAGAAATGTGTTCTATATGCAGGGCCTTTCTTTGTATTCACCGAAGGGAAGTCTAGATAAGTTGGGAAAATAATTAGGTTCTCAGATTTGGAAGGCTGGGTCGAAACAACTGAGGCTTTCAGATGCTTGCATTTAAAAACCAAAGGGCACAGTCCCAGCAATACAGCTGCATCACTTGAGATTCATGGAATGGCTGCTGGCATGAATGGGGTCTTGTGGGATCGCTTCCTAGGGTTGCTGATAGGCGTACAGCGCAAGAACAACGTTGGATGTTCCTGTCAAAGGAGTTCTGTTGTTGAGACGGTGACAGAATTTCATGTAGAGCCTTCTGGTGGCAGGGATGGTCCTCAGCAGAGTGGCAGGTCCTGTGTAACGGAGCAGGGAGCCCCTCACTCCTGCAGCGTGATTTCAGAGCCGTGGTGTGGGTCCGCTCGCAGGGCTGACAGGAGGGAGAAGTTTCCCACAGCGTTCCAAAACTGAATGCTTGCTGTTGGTGCTGTATCCCTGTTACATGGTGAGCAGCCTGAGCAGATGTGCTGAGTGGCAGCATCTGGGTGGGAATCATAGAATGATAGAATGGCCTGGGCTGCAAAGGACCACAGTGATCATCTCATTCCAACCCCCTGCTATGTGCAGGGTCGCCAACCAGCAGCCCAGGCTGCCCAGATCCACATCCAGCCTGGCCTTGAATGCCTGCAGGGATGGGGCATCCACAGGGAAATCACCCTGTGCGTTATTTTACGGAGTTCTCAGTTTCACAGTGCCATACCTGCTGCTGTTTCTGAGCTCCCTGAGCTTCTTTTGCTCTGCCTGCCTGCAGTGGGTTCTGTAGGGGCTTTTCTGGGCTGTGCTGGATGTGGCTCTGGGCAGCCTGGGCTGCTGGTTGGTGACCCTGCACATAGCAGGGGGTTGAAACTGCATGAGCATTGTGGGCCTTTTCAACCCAGGCCATTCTAGGATTCCATTCTGTGATTCTCTGGAGTCCATGGGAGGAGCAGCCGCCAGGTCAGCCCTGCTGCACAGCTCTGCATGTTGTAAATAGGCACTCAGCTTTTCACTACTGTGTTATTTAATATATGCTTAAAGGCTTGTAATAACATTCAGAATTGAGAGTTATGGAAAGGCTCTCATTTCCCATTAATGGTATTCCTCGTAATGGCATTTAAATTGCAGCAGTGCATTATTATTAGCTGTTCTCCATGATTAACAAGCTAGCTGAAGTCAGAGGCAAAGAATACTCCTGTGTGAGGTGGGAGCAGAACTCAGTGAATGTGTGCTTCTGTTGCTACCTGATTAAAAAACAGCTTTCCTCTGCCCTGTTAAATGGGTAGAATGGGGTTGTTGTGTTGGGTGTTTTGTTGGGGGGCCCTAATTACATCTCTGCAGTACTTTTGGTTATTATTTATTTAGCACTTTAAAGCCTCTGGCACAGCCTGAGAGCACACAGGGTTCCTTCCTTGCCCTGCTTTGTCCTGGTGTAGCTCTGCTTGATGTTCAGGTCCAGAGGAGGCCACTGAGATGGTCAGAGGGCTGGAGCAGCTCTGCTATGAGGAGAGGTTGAGGGAACTGGGCTTGTTCAGCTTGGAGAAGAGAAGGCTGAGGGGAGACCTCATTGTGGCCTTGCAGTACTTGAAGGGAGCGTCTAAACAGGAGGGGGAACGGCTGTTTGTGAGGGTGTTCCTCTTGGTGCCTGTGGCTGAAGTGGGAGTGCATCCTCTGTGAAGAGCAATGGCAGTGACCAGGAGGGGAGGCTTAAAATAACGTGAGGTGAGTGCCAGAGGGGGAGCAGCCTATTGCCATCCTTGGAGCAAGGGAAGCAGAGCAGGTGGGGCAAGCAGCTCTGTTAGTGGCCTCTGGCAGCTCCTCCCCACATGTAGTGTCCCACCAGCTGAGGAGAACTCTTCTTGCACGACAGGAGATGTGGATACCAGATCTCTAGGAAGTGATGAAAAGGTGTGATATTCCACTAGCAACCTGTATGTACGTGTGTGTGTGTGCATGTGTACATATATATATAGGCTGCAGTCTTGAAATAGCTGCTTGAATTTTGTCACCCAGAGGGTGGTGAGGCACTGGAACAGGTTGCCCAAGGAGGCTGTGGATGCCTCATCCCTGCAGGCATTGAAGGCCAGGCTGGATGTGGCTCTGGGCAGCCTGGGCTGCTGGTTGGCGACCCTGCACATAGCAGGGGGTTGGGACTAGATGAGCATTGTGGGCCTTTTCAACCCAGGCCATTCTATCATTCTATGATCCTTCTCCTTTCCTGCTTCCCTTTTCCATTGCAGAAGGCACAGGCTGGCTCTAAGGCAGTCCTGACAGGGATGCTGCACTGCAGTCATTATGATGCAGTGGCCTTTTCTACAATTTTTCAGTGAATTAACATTCTAAGAGTGAAAAAGAATTAACCCCCCCTTTGTTCTTACTAATTTGCACTGTGACTGATTATTTTTGTCTTATCATGTAGCCCAAAGCTGTGCAGCATTAACTGCCTTACCTTTGTAACGTCAGCGCTGGGAAGGCGACAGTCTTTGTGATAGAATAGAAAGTAAATCCCTGCTCTTTAGAACTGCCTTTAAACAGAAGCCTTTGGTGATTAATCCAACTGTTGCTTCAGGTGTAGGATTCCAATAATTAGTCTTCATTGCCATGTGAGAGGCTTGGAGCTTTATAGTGGATGAGATGAGCATTTATGGCTAAGGTACCTGTGCTGGTGTGTCAGAAAGGGGTGAGATGTGCAGTGCTTTTCTTTCTTGAACAGGAATCACAGAAGGACCTGGGTTGAGAAGGCCCACAATGCTCATCCAGTTCCAACCCCTGCTGTGTGCAGGGTCGCCAACCAGCAGCCCAGGCTGCCCAGAGCCACATCCAGCCTGGCCTTGAATGCCTGCAGGGATGGGGCATCCACAGCCTCCTTGGGCAACCTGTTCCAATGCCTCACCACCCTCTGGGGGAGAAACTTCCTCCTAACATCCAACCTCAACCTCCCCTGTCTCACTTTCAAACCATTCCCCCTCGTCCTATCGCTGTCTACCCTCTAATACAGTCATTCTCCCTCCTGTTCATACACTCCTGCTATCACCCACTGTGCTGTTGTGCTACAAGTGGAGCAAGTTGATTTTCAGGAAACGTAAGGCACCAGGTGAGTGCTTCTCTATTGAAAATGAACGGCATCCCTGCAGTAGGAGCAGTAAGAGCAGGAGGATGCAGACACCAGGAGGGATGGCGTGCCTGGGGAGGTGCTGGGGATTTATAATGCAGCTCTTATAGCAGAGAGCACGAGTTACTGGAATGGGTCAGAAGTCTTCATGGCAGAACGAGCTCAGCTTGGTGAGCAAACCTTGCAACATGTGGAACAGAAGGATCCTTGGGGTGGGAGCAGACCTCCCCTCTGACTCAGCAGCCGTTCAGCCGCTGGGATGTCAGCAAAATAAACTCAAGGTGCCCACTTGGGAAGCTTCCAAGCAGCTTTCTATGAGCTCATTCCCTGCAGCGTTGGACAGTGCTGTGTTTTTTTCTGCCGGGAGGATACAGAAGGTTACTGTGGCCATAGGGAGCACCAGACAATTCAAGGCCAGGCTGGATGTGGCTCTGGGCAGCCTGGGCTGGTGGTTGGTGACCCTGCACACAGCAGGGGGTTGAAATGAGATGATCATTGTGGTCCTTTTCAACCCAGGCCATTCTATCATTCTGTGATATGATTCTATGAATCCACACTGCTGTGCGCCCGTCCCCAGACATTGACCCACCCCCAAAGCCCACAGCCTCTGGTTGGTGGCTTGAGTTGGTGATGGGTGAACCTAAGGATGTCCTGAAGGATGAGAATATCCTTTGGGGATGGTGTTAGATTTACTGCTGCCAGGCATCCCTCACTAGAACGTCTGTGCTAAGTAAGACACTTGGCTTATTTGGTTGAAATTGGTGAGTTGGTGGTTGAGCAGTGATGTGGAAAACACTCATGGAGTTGGCCATTGAAGGTGGACATGATGGGAAGGGCACTGCTGGGAGTTGGTTGTACTTCATCTCATGGGGATCAGCTGATAGCTGGCATGCATATGGAAAGCAGCATTTCTCAGCCTTATCTTTGGGAGGCGTTTGGCTGCCATGCTGCAGGTCTCTGCACAGCAACTTCAGCCTGCAGTAAACAAGCAGACCATACAGAGTTTGCTGGGCAGTGAGCTGGGCTGCGGCTGCGTCGTGCTGCAGGTGTTCTGTTCCATCACTCCTGCTCGTGTGAAGACAAAAAGTTTTAGACAAGGTTTTGAAGATCTTTTTCCCTGAGTCTTCTCCATGTAATCCTCCACTGGAGATTTCCAACGTGGTTACTGCTGCAGCTCTCTGCAGGAGGCAGCACGCTGCTGCCGGATCCCGAAGGCTGCAGGTGTCCCTGTGCATGACCAGCAGTACAGCTGTAGTTTGGGGTACCTCAGTTCTGTGTTTTGTTCTCCTTCAAGCAGTGTTACACAGAATTTAATGACTTGAGTGGTCCTTTCAGCAGATAGAAAACCCACATTTTTGCCCCTCATTACTCATGAATGGTGTCCCAAGCCAGCAGTGCAGCCCCCCTGTCCCTGCAAAGCCTTGCTCCAACTTCAGCTATCCTCCACTATACCTCATGTGTGCCGTGCTTTGGCTTAGGAGAGCTCATTTCTGCCTGTGCAGAGCTAACAGCTGCTGCAGTCTCATAATCCAAAGTCTGAGCTGGGTGCTCTGCTGAGCTGTAGGAGCTGTGAGGGTCAGCAGACCACAGAAGCTGTGTGTCTTCGTTCTGGGTGTCGCTCCCCAAAGCCCTCTTGGTGCAGCTAGTTTGAGGAGGGGGAAAGTTCATCATAGAGTCATAGAATGGCCCGGGTTGGAAGGGACCTCAAGGATCATGAAGCTCCAACCCCCCCCCAACAGGCAGGGCCACCAACCTCCACATTTCAGACCAGCCCAGGCTGCCCAGGGCCCCATCCAACCTGCCCTTCAACACCTACAGGGATGGACGGGGCATCCACAGCCTCTCTGGGCAGCCTGTTGTAGAGACAGAGAATAGTTAAGGTTGGAAAAGACCTCTGAGATGATCAAATCCAACCCCAGCCCACCCCGCCATGCCCACTGACCACGTCCCTCAGTGTTACATCCTCACATCTCCAGAACATCAGGTCAGGCAGTTTGGTTTGTAAATGCGTGTTGGAAGGTAAGGGATCCTGAGAGAGCTGGTCAGTGCTTAAACATCACTTCTTCCAAGCTTAAGATCAGCGCAGCCCTTGGAGTATGAAATCAGGGAAAGGTGGCATGGATGCCACCTGCATGGATGAGCCGGGAGCTCACTGATAAACTTGAAGGCAATAAAAAGGTCCACATGATGTGGGAAAAGGGCCTGCCCACATGGGAAGAACACAGGAGCGTTGTCAGTGCCTGCAGGGGTGCCACAGGGAAGGCTGAAGCACACCTGGAATTAAACCTGAAGAGGGAAGTCAAGGACAGCCAGAAAGGCTTCTTTAAGTGCATCAGTGGCTAAAGGAGGACTGGGGGAAATGTGGGTCTGCTGCTGGACGAGGTGAGTGCCCTGCTAACAGGACACTGAGGGTGGGTTCACTGAATGTCTTTGCTTCTGCCTTTACTTGGAAGGCTGCCTCTTGGGAATGCCAGACCCTGGAGGTAAGAGAGGGGGTTTGGGAAGGGAAGACCACCAGCAGGGGGTCCTGGTGGCCACCAGCAGGTGACCATGAACCAGCAGTGTGCCCTGGTGGCCAAGGAGACCAGTTGTGTGCTGGGGTGCATTGCACAGAGCGTGGCCAGCAGGGCGAGGGAGGGGATCCTCTAATCATCCCCTCTGCTGCGCCCTGGGGAGGACTCATCTGCAGTGCTGCACCCAGTGCTGGGCTCCCCAGTTCAAAGGAGAGAGAGATCTCCCAGGAGACCAGTGGAGAGCCACCAAGATGATGAGCACGTGGCCATAGGGGTGGTGGAATCTCCTCTATGCAGATATTCAAGGCCTATCTGGACAGCCACCTGTGTGAACTATTGTAGGGGGCTGCTTTAGCAGGGGTTGGACTCAACGGCCTCTGGAGGTCCCTTCCAGCCCCTACAGGTCAGTGATGCTGAGTGCTGTGCTTCTTTTGGAGACATCTATCTGCTCCATGAGTGTATATACACACATTAAAACAGCTGGCCAGTTTTCTGGGGAAAGAAAGTTGAGAAAGAGCCACACGGAAGGCATTTCACAACTCCTCAGCACTTCCCGTGCTCATCCACTGACTCACAGCGTGTGTGTTTGTCCTCGTGGTTATTTATTGCCTTGCTGATTTTTGCCCTCCAGTTGGTGAAAGCCCCGGATAATGGAGGGCCTCGTGCAGGGCTTGGGCAGCCCTGCTGAGCGCAGCTTAGACCAGTGATGTTCCTATGACAGCTGTCAGCTCTTAGTTGTGCCCAGCATTGTTTCTTAATTAAAATTTCATTGGTTTCTAAGACAAATGCTTCCTAACAATGTGTTGTCTCCTTCATTAATGCTTCAAGGGTTGGCAGTCTTCACTGCTGAGCCAAGACTGTAACACAACGTGGGAAAAATGATGGGAAGCATTCAGGAGTGGCTTTAATAAAAGTATTTATTCCTGCAGGCAGCAGAATCCAGTTGGTCCAAATGTTTTAGGTATTTTTTTTTCTTAGATGAGAGCTTCTTATTATACTTTTGTCCTGTCTTTTGGTTAATTGATTTTGCAGCATATGCATACACAGAAAGACAGGCTGAGGGAGCTGGGCTTGTTCAGCCTGGAGAAGAGAAGGCTGCGGGGTGACCTCAGTGCAGCCTTCCAGCACCTAAAGGGAGCCTAAAACAGGAGGGGAGGCAACTCTTGGAAAGGGGAGATAAGAGCAGGACAAGGGGAAATGGTTGGAAGTTGAAGGAGGGCAGATTGAGGTTGGATGTGAGGGGGAAGTTGTTTGCAGAGAGAGTGGTGAGGTGCTGGAACAGCTGCCCAGAGAGGCTGTGGATGCCCCGTCCATCCCTGGAGGTGCTGAAGGGCAGGTTGGATGGGGCCCTGGGCAGCCTGGGCTGGTCTGAAATGTGGAGGTTGGTGGCCCTGC
>JACDJE010000555.1:53683-64910 GCA_016647715.1 Pavo muticus
CACTGGAACAGGTTGCCCAAGGAGGCTGTGGATGCCCCATCCCTGCAGGCATTCAAGGCCAGGCTGGATGTGGCTCTGGGCAGCCTGGGCTGCTGGCTGGCGACCCTGCACACAGCAGGGGGTTGGGACTGGATGAGCATTGTGGGCCTTTGCAACCCAGGCCATTCTAGGATTCTGTGATTCTTTCTGCTGTGTGAGGTACCTGCAAGCTCCTGCCTCGGCCCCCAGCCATCCCTCCATGCCCTTGGCCATGGCCAGGGCGCGCTGGGGGTGGTGAGGCCTCCTCTGCTCTCTCCAGGTTTGGGATTTCAGCCCTCAGTTCTTCTTGCCTTTGCCTGTCACTTCTCACTCCCAGATACACCCTTTGGTCTCTTTCTCCAACCAATTTGATTCTAATTTGGAAAACAGCAAGGTTCTTCTTCCAGTGACCGCTCTGTGGTATTTCACGTATGTTTTGATGCATTTTTTCCCACTTATTCTCTTCTTGTTGGTGTTTGCAAAGCACTGCGGAGGTGGGCAGCAGTATCTGAACGCTTTCTAATGACGCAGCCCTGGAGAAGTTAATGAAGTCACATCAGAGCTGACTGCCTCGCTGTGTTGAGAAGAGCACTGTTTATGTAGAGACCCAGGAGTCAACGTGAAAAACATGATAAAGGAAGCTTTGAGTGGAGGGATGAGACCAGACTGCAAATGCGCAGCTCGCCGTGGGCTAAATAAAGGTGGTTCTGAGATCTGTTCTCTCGCAGTGCTGATCCCAATATGAGTGCAGTTCACTTTGGTTCTGGTTCTATTTCAGATCCTTCAGAACCAGTGTTGGCATTTCCTATGAGGCTTTTTTCTTGCTGTGTTTGGTTAAAGCACGATACGAGGAAGGCTGTCTGCACTCCCCAGCTCTGTGCACAGCACTCCCTCCTTTTCAGCTCCAGGCATTCATGTGAAGAGCATTTTCCTTTGCAGGAGCTTTGAGTTTTAGGCACACGTTGGCCACGGTGTACGAGACAGTGCTGAGTGAGGATAGCTCTATTTCTCGCAGTGATCTGTTTAATTTCCCTGCTTTCTCTCAGTTTTAAGGCTGCATTCAGATCTTTGTGTCTGGGATTAATTTGACTTGGCACACTGCTCTGTCTGTCTCCCAGGAGCAGCTGATTATTTACAATGAATTTCTTTTTCCTCTTCTCCCTACGGCTTGTAGCAAAGAATTTGCTCTACCTGACTGCAGACAATACCCAGAGAGCAGAAGCATCTTAAGAATGAGTGGCAGAGGTACCTGTAATGGGGGGAGACCACCTGACTGTGAGTCCCCAGCAGCTGTTTAGCAGGGCATTGCTGGTCGCAGCTGAAATGGGATGGTTTGAAAGTGAGCCAGGGGAGGTTGAGGTTGGATGTTAGGAGGAAGTTTTTCCCCCAGAGGGTGGTGAGGCACTGGAACAGGTTGCCCAAGGAGGCTGTGGATGCCNATGGATAGGGATGAATGGGTAGGGATGGATGGATGGATAGGGTTGGATGGATGGGTAGGGATGGATGGGTGGGGGTGGATGGGTAGAGATGGATGGGTAGGGATGGATGGATAGGGATGGATGGATGGATGGATAGAGTTGGATGGATGGGTAGGGATGGATGGATGAATAGGGATGGATGGGTGGGTAAGGATGGATGGATGGATAGGGATGGATGGGTAGGGATGGATGGATGGATAGGGTTGGATGGATGGGTAGGGATGGATGGATGGGTAGGGTTGGATGGATGGGTAGGGATGGATGGAGGACTGGATAGCGATTGAGGGCTGGGCAGGGAATGAGGTCTGGATGTGCAGGGATGTGCTTTCAGTACAGTACTAAACTGAAGCCAAAATGGGAAAGAAGAAGGAGTTACGACATCCATACCGATTATGTAAAGTTCATGTATGCAAGTGGGTCTCCTCATTGCAAGTATGAAATAGTGAAAGCATGCTGTGGTTTGGTCTCTTGCAAATTCATTGAAAGTGAGCTCCATTACTAGATCTGAAAGTGTTGCAACTTCACTCTGTGCAGTAGTATTCCTGTTGGTTGAGCAGCGTTGGGTTGCATGCTGCACTTCGTCTGTGCTATGAGGTTTGTATCAGGAGATGGAAAAAAAGTCTCAGCGCAGCTTTTCTTAGCTCCGATTGCGCACAGATGTGACTCAGAGCTTTTTTTGTTGCTTGACCTTCACAAACCATGAAGAGACGACTTGAAAATAAAAAATAGGGCAGGTCCCATGTTTTTGAGATGTGAAATTGGTGAGCTGTGAGTCGTCCTGGATCTGCTTTGGGTCAGGATGCCACGTACGTCTGTTTGCCTTTCGGCTGTCTATGCAATTGGACTGAGAGGAGGTTTGCATTTTCCCTATTGTGGAGTCATCAAATGGTTTTGGTTGGGAGGGACCTTGAAGCCCATCTGGGGCCCCCAGCGCAGGAAGGACATGGAGCTGTTGGAGAGGGTCCAGAGGAGGCTACAAAGGTATCAAAGGGCTGCAGCACCTCCCCTGCAAAGACAGGCTGAGGGAGCTGGGCTTGTTCAGCATGGAGAAGAGAAGGCTGCGGGGTGACCTCAGTGCAGCCTTCCAGGACCTGAAGGGAGCCTCCAAACAGGAGGGGAGGCAACTCTTGGAAAGGGGAGATAACAGCAGGACAAGGGGAAATGGTTTGGAGTTGAGGGAGGGCAGATTGAGGTTGGATGTGAGGGGGAAGTTGTTTGCAGAGAGAGTGGTGAGGTGCTGGAACAGCTGCCCANCCCAGAGCCACATCCAGCCTGGCCTTGAATGCCTGCAGGGATGGGGCATCCACAGCCTCCTTGGGCAACCTGTTCCAGTGCCTCACCACCCTCTGGGGGAAAAACTTCCTCCTCAGATCCAACCTCAACCTCCCCTGTCTCATTTCAAACCATTCCCCCTTGTCCTATCACCACCCACCCTCACAAACAGCCGTATAGCCACTATTTCCATCTGTTCTAAGGGGGAACACTGAGAGCATTCGGCTGTGCTTTGCTCTGCGGAAGAATAACGAAATGGAAGTGAAAGGTGCTGGGCAGGAAACAGCAACCGTTGAACATCTGCAAGTGAAGAAGGCTGTTTCAAAAGCCGAGCTCTGTCACCTCAGCAGTGCCGTTTGATGTTCCATGGGTGATGAACTGCTGTATTCTTCAGAAGGATGGATGCTGGGTCTGCTGCCTGGTAAAACATGCGAATGCTGTCCTGTGAGTGTGACACTTTCACCTACCCCAGAATCACAGAGGAGGCATTCAAGGCCAGGCTGGATGTGGCTCTGGGCAGCCTGGGCTGCTGGTTGGCGACCCTGCACACAGCAGGGAGTTGGGACTGGATGAGCACTGTGGGCCTTTCCAACCCAGGCCGTTCTATCATTCTGTGACTCTATGGAAGATAGCCTTGCCTTAAGGCACCAAGATGCCTTGAGCTTCCATGTGTACTGCTGGGAAGTGCTGCTAAAGACAGCTGAAGGGTCCCCAAACCTCCCTTCCATTTCTCATAGTGTGAATAGTTGTTCAACCCATCAGTTTTTCTTCTGTGCTGCGGTTTGATTTTAAAGGACCAAAAGAAAAACACAGTCAAACCGTGAGCTGTATATTGGTGTTCTGAAGGCAAGGTTAGGGAACGAAGGCATCTCCTCCAACCTTTCATTTATGACCTGTGAGATAAAAGAAGGCAGCTGTCCTTGGTAAGTGCAACTGGAACTCCTTAGGTAGTTCCCTTGTTAAATGCAGCTGTACTTTGACTCACAGGTTGGAGGTTCCTGGCAGTGCCATTTGACTGCTGAGCTGAGCTGAAAGACCGAAGAAACGTCTGAAAAACAAAAAGTGCAGAAGTTTGAGCCAAGTAATTGCCAGCATTGCTCTGAGTGGTGCATAACGAGGTGTGAAATGTGGAGACCTGGAAAGGAATCACAGAATGATAGCATGGCCTGGGTTGAAAAGGCCCACAGTGCTCATCCAGTCCCAACCCCCTGCTGTGTGCAGGGTCGCCAACCNGCAGGCATTCAAGGCCAGGCTGGATGTGGCTCTGGGCAGCCTGGGCTGCTGGTTGGCGACCCTGCACACAGCAGGGGGTTGGGACTGGATGAGCACTGTGGGCCTTTGCAACCCAGGCCGTTCTGTGGTTCTGTGATGAAATAACATTGGATGCTGAGTGGTGGCACTGCCTGTACAGCATTGGTGTGGTCGTATGGAAGCGAATTGGGGCTGGAGAGGGAGAAGACCGGATTGGACGTCTGTTAGAGCAGGCGTGCTTTGTTCCCCCTTTAATAAATGGCATTTTAAATCTGTTTTTATATTATAAATGCTTTTTGTTCCTCTGTGTATGTTTTTATTTTTGTATATCCAGAAAAAAAAAGCAGTAATAATACATGAATTGTACTGAATGAAGGAGCAGGACTTGCAGTGAGATCTGCTGTGTACAGCTGTGTAATTACAGCTGCTGGTGGTATCCAATATGTACAAATCTTTCTAATACGCAGAAACAACCCCCAGAACAATACCGATACTGCCACGGCCTGAAGGCGTGTGTTAATCAAAGTACAAAGTGGGACTTAGTTCTTTTTTAGCCATGCTTGTGCCCGCGTTTTTAAGTCTCTCCGTAGTTCCCATCAGTTCCATGTATGCGGTTGAGCGTCCAAACAGTCCTGTGGCTCTGGGCAGCCTGGGCTGCTGGTTGGCGACCCTGCACATAGCAGGGGGTTGGAACTGATGAGCGTTGTGGGCCTTTTCAACCCAGGCCATGCTG
The DNA here is from genome assembly GCA_016647715.1 of Pavo muticus. NCBI lineage: Eukaryota > Metazoa > Chordata > Aves > Galliformes > Phasianidae > Pavo > Pavo muticus. The sequence goes on from JACDJE010000555.1 coordinate 58,436, forward strand.
TGAGATTCTGTCCTCGAAGGACTCAGGGAACTGCACAGGCAGCATCTGAGGCTGTTCTGAGCTCCTCCCGCCCGGAGCTGCAGGCAGCGCTGGCAGCAGCAAGGCTGAGAGCAACCAAAAAGATGTCAGGAGTGAAGATGTACGGTAAGCACAGATGGAAGGAGCCGGAGCCAGAAAGGAGACAAAGGGGAGCAGGCTGGAATTTTGTCTCTGGTGAAAGAAGAAGTCAATGGTGAAGGGCTGTGGAACAGCATAAAGAATGAGATTATGGGAACGGCTGCTCCAGGTCTGTGTTGGCAGGCCAAGGCGAGCAGTTGGAGGTGGGTGAGAAAGGGGAAGTGCTGAGCTGTGGAGTGTTAGGAGTTGGAGGGGGAAAGAAAGAAGGGGGAAGAAGTGAAATGTGAGACCCGTGTTCAGGAGGTTGAGTGGATTGTTGGTGCTGGGAATGCGAATGCAGAAATGCTGGGGTAGGGGTGGAGCGGTGAGAGGAGGGAGGGCTGAGGTGAGATGCATCCCAGGTAAGGGCTCCTACGTGGGCCGTGGGAATGGAAGACAGCACTGCTGAAGGACGAGGAATAACTGGGAGCGAGCAAGCATGCAAAGAGCTGAAAGGCATTGGGAAGGTCTGTAGAGTGTAGAGAAACCAGCGGGCGGGTTGATCCTGCAGGAGCTTCCACCAAAAAAGGGAGAACACCAATGGAGCTGATGGGAGTGCAGGGTGCCTGAGAGCTGGGGAGGAGGGAGGAGTGTGGAACTGTGAGCAAAGACCAGATAATCACAGCGTGATTACAGCCAGGAGAGCCGTAGTGAAGGCAGCGTACATACGATGAACATATGTTCAGCCTTCACTCAGCACTTCTGTCTGTGAACTCTGTTCAGTGAGGAACAATGATATCAGTTATGTAAGGAGGATTTTATTAATCACTTTAAAGCAGGCAGGAACTGCCAAGAAACTGCTTTGAATTAAAGATCAGCGTGAAGTCTTTCAGTTGTCGTCATCCTGATGGAGGGGAGGTCATAGAATGACAGAATGGCCTGGGCTGAAAAGGACCACAGTGATCATCAGTCCCAACCCCCTGCTGTGTGCAGGGTCGCCAGCCNTGGATGTGAGGGGGAAGTTGTTTGCAGAGAGAGTGGTGAGGTGCTGGAACAGCTGCCCAGAGAGGCTGTGGATGCCCCGTCCATCCCTGGAGGTGTTGAAGGGCAGGTTGGATGGGGCCCTGGGCAGCCTGGGTTAGTACTAGATCTAGTGGCTGGCAGCGCTGCCTGTGGCAGAGCATTGGAACTTGATGATTCCTGAGGCCTCTTCCAAGCCAAGCCATTCGATGATTCTGTGATCTGAGCATCATGAGTGACCTTCCATGAGCATGGCTGGTGGTGGAAGAACCTTAAGTGTGACAAGAATCCTGTTTGACTGAAGCTGTTAAGATCACAGTGTTGCTCTCTCGTTGGTGCAGCCTGGATCGTGTGGCCTTTCCTTCAAGCCTGACTTCTGTCGTTTCTGATGCACTCAGTGTATTGCAGAAAGAGAACAACCAATTCTCTACCTATTGTCACCGTGTCGATTGTGTTTCACAAATGATTTAATTAGCCGCGATTTCATAAACCATGATGCCACATTCTCCTATTCCTTCTGTTGGGTGGTGTCCAGCCTGCAGAGCCCAAGCTCTGTAGAATAGGACGGTCTGTTGGGGGGACCTACAAAGATGACGAGTCCTGATGTCAGTCTGCTGTGGGGCTGACTGAAGGTGCAACATATTCAGGGCATTACACAAGTGCCCCTTAAACCCTGGCAGGCACGGGGTGTCAGCCACCCCCTGGCAGCCTGCTCCAGCCCCTGCCACCCTCCCAGTAAACGAGTTTTTCCCATTGTCCAGTTTGAACATCCCCTGGCACAGCTTGGTTGTGACCCATGTGGGCATCGTTCCGTGTCTTTTTACCATTACAGAACCACAGAACCCTGCAGTTGGAAGGGACCCCCAGGGATCACGAGCCCAGCCCCGGCCCCACACAGCACCCCCAGAGCCCGGCCCTGTGTCAGAGCAGTATCCCAGCGCTCCCTGAGCTCAAGCAGCTCGGGGCTGTGCCCGCTGCTCTTCCTGTTGTCTTGTGTTGTTTGATTTTTAATGTGGGGGTGGATTTTTTTCCACCTCTGATAGATATTGATGTTTTTCATAATCCTATTCGCTCTGACCCCAAGATCCTGACCCTGCAAGGAACAGATCCATTTAGCATTCATGTAGGAGATGAGGGCAGTCTTTTTTTCTTTGCTTGCTTCTGTTCGCATTTATCTATATTGAATTCCATCTCCATTTTGTTAGCCCGTGATTGTGACTCATTAAAATCCATGCCACCTGACATGGAGCTATGGGAGGGGGTCCAGAGGAAGTCACGAAGGTGCCCATCCTCCCCCCAAAGTCCCACCCCACACACCTGCATCCTGTTGCCAGATTGAATGGGTTAGGGTTGGGGTTAGGGTTAGAGTTGGGGTTGGATTGGGGTTGGGTTTGAGGTTGGAGTTGGGGTTGGGGCTGGGGTTAGGGTTGGGGTTGGGGTTGGGTTAGGGTTAGGGTTAGGGTTAGGGTTAGGGTTAGGGTTAGGGTTAGGGTTAGGGTTAGGGTTAGGGTTAGGGTTAGGGTTAGGGTTAGGGTTAGGGTTAGGGTTAGGGTTAGNGGCATCCACAGCCTCTCTGGGCAGCTGTTCCAGCACCTCACCACTCTCTCTGCAAACAACTTCCCCCTCACATCCAACCTCAATCTGCCCTCCTTCAACTTCAAACCATTTCCCATTTGGAAGGAACCCATGAGGGTCACTGAGCCCAACACCTGTCCCCACACAGCACCTCCAAACCCCAGCCCTGTGGCTGAGATCAGTGTGTGAATGCTCCAGAGCTCCAGCAGCTCAGGGCTGTGCCCACCCCTGGGGCAGAGGGCCCTTTTGGCTCCAGGGCTGCGGAGCAGAACTTGGCAGTGGCTGTCCTTGTGCTGCATGGGAGAGCTCTGGCCTCGTGCCTCTCACTTCACTGAAGTCTTAAGAGGCACCCAAGGACAACGTGTTGGCTCAATCGCCCCAGGCTACACTGGTCAACAAATGCCTGCAGTCTTTGAAAGAGAATGAATGAGAAACACCAACAAAACCCAAGCTGTGCCTCCTGCCTGCTGCCCACAGTGCTTCCAGAGCTGAGCTGGTTTGTGCAGATGGTGCCATTGCTGGCATACCAAGCTTGTTCAAAACATGGCCTTGTGTTTCTAGGAAAGGTTTGTGCTTCTGCCCTGCAGTGTGATGTGCACACCTTAACTGATGAATAGTAACTAAATTTGAGAACAGTAAAAGTTGAGTTTATGAAAACCAATCGATGTGATGTGAAACACAAGACGTTGAATACCTACTTGCCAGCTGTTTTGGAAGGGGATGGGAGACAGAAAGGTGGGTTTTGCTACGTGAAGCACGGAGCTCATCAGCACTGTGTGGTCTGTGAACCTGGAGTTATGGCATTCCCACACCCTGAGAGACTCCTGAGGCTGCTGTGCACAGCTGGGAGCTCCGCGAGGGCCAGGATGGTTTTTACAGCATGGAATAGGAACAGAAATGGGGTGGCCAGCAGGGACAGGGAGGGGATTGTCCCTCTCTGCTCTGCCCTCATGAGGCCCCATCTGCAGCACTGCGTCCAGGTCTGGGGCCCCCAGTACAAGAAAGACAGGGAGCTGTTGGAGAGGGTCCAGAGGAGGCCACAAAGATGAGCAGAGGGCTGCAGCACCTCCCCTGCAAAGACAGGCTGAGGGAGCTGGGNCAGTTTCCAAAGATTCCACTGCATGGTGACCGTCCTTTATTCCAGCGTCCCTTCCAACTCGGGATGTTTCAGTGGCTTGTTTTTCTCAGAGGCTTCTGCTGGTGGAGCTGCCTTGGCCTGAGCAGCTCAGCGACGGGCCGCCAGCCCTGCACGGTACCTCCTGCTGAGCTGGAAGGTGTCAGGAGGGACTCTGCAGGCGGTTTCCCACTGAGGAGATTATCAGAAGGGTCAGCAGTCACGTCCCCGTGGTTAACATTGGATTTCAGGTGCTTGAAGCCATGGGCAGAGGCTGCTGATCGGATCCTGCTGCTAAGAGGAGGCCGATAGTTTGCCTAATAGTTAACTGAAATGAATGGAATTTGTACAGTGTTATACACATGGTATTCCATTGATTGGGGGAGTTTTCTATCTCAGCCTTTTATCTGTTTTCCCTCGGAGTCCTTCTGAGCAAACTATGTTGCCAGCTGTCCCCACATTCGAAATTATGCCATCGCTGGTTCTGTAAAGCCGATAGGAAACCCATTCCTTATTGAATTTCGCTGCGTAAATGGTCAGTGGGGCTGGCAGCCATTTACAAGAGAATCCAGAACAGAGTAGCCTTTAATTAAATATCAATTGGCAGAGTGCCCAGAAATTTCCCTGCTGGGGGAGAGGGTCATGAAGAGCGGAGCAGGGCAGGATGAGGGGTGAGGGATGGTTGAAGGGGGCGTCTAAACAGGAGGGGGAACGGCTGTTTGTGAGGGTGGATGGTGATAGGACAAGGGGGAATGGTTTGAAATGAGACAGGGAGGTTGAGGTTGGATGTTAGGAGGAAGTTTTTCACGCAGAGGGTGGTGAGGCACTGGAACAGGTTGCCCAAGGAGGCTGTGGATGCCCCATCCCTGCAGGCATTCAAGGCCAGGCTGGATGTGGCTCTGGGCAGCCTGGGCTGCTGGNTGAGGTGCTGGAACAGCTGCCCAGAGAGGCTGTGGATGCCCCGTCCATCCCTGGAGGTGTTGAAGGGCAGGTTGGATGGGGCCCTGGGCAGCCTGGGCTGGTCTGAAATGTGGAGGTTGGTGGCCCTGCCTGTTGTGGGGGGGTTGGAGCTTCATGATCCTTGAGGTCCCTTCCAACCCAACCATTCTGTGATTCTGTGATTCTGTGAATAAAGTGAGCTGTGTTGGAAGTGTGGGTGTCACCCAGGAGCCGTGCTGGAAGGCCTGGCATCACCAAGGAGCAGTGCTGAAGTGCTGGCATCAGCTAGAATCAATGCTGGAAGTACTGCCATCTTTCTAGCTTGAATTCCTCTATCTCCCTTCCTTTACTTCAGCCCCAGCAGTGATGCTGAGGTCGATCACTGTGCTGGTGTGCATGGAGTTGTTCCCATGGGTCCTTCCCCTGTCCTGGGCTAACATGGGTCAGCATAGGGCCAGCTCTGTGCTCCTGCATCCCCACACAGAAATAGCTGCCCTGTCTGATAGCCCTGAGCTTTCTTTAATGAATCTGTCAGGTGAACAGAGCCGACCATTGCTGTGCACTGAGTTTCTTCAGCGTGTGGCTGCTCACTCGTTGGTGCACATCAGCTGTGTGTATAATACAAGTATTCAGTTGGACAGAATCACTGTCTGCCTCCTGGCCTGCATCTCTTAAACTCTCGTTCTGCTCTATAAGTCAGTGTGCTTTAAATTAACTGATGCTTAATGAGTGTAATTTTCATGGCATTCTTACACTGCTTAGTTCATAATTCAGAAGCCTGAAACAGTTACTAGAATATGTTCCTGATTCTGTGCTTGCAGGCTTTTACAGCCTGCTTTAATTTCAGTTTTCCACTTCCCTAATTCTCTCCCCAAACTGCGTCTCCTCAGGTTGGGATTCAGCTCCACGTGGTTTCTAACCAAGTGGAAGTAGAATGGGGCTGTGGGGTTCCCCAGCATCCCCCCGCTGACGCACCACTTCCAGCAGCAGCTGGATCTTGTTCAGCAGGTTGCTTAGCATCCCATTTTGCAGCCTGTACATTTTCATCATGGTTCTGTTATCACTGGCCTGTCTCTCTGGGTGACTGGGTTGTGTGCAGTGTCATCAGCCTGTTTTCTGTAGTGTTATGCTTTACCCTGCCTGGCTCGGGCTCTGTTTGATATCTTTATTGAGGACCTGGATGAGGGCACTGAGTGCACCCTCAGTATGTTTGTAGATGACACCATGATGGGGGGAGGTGGATCTGCATGGGGGTAGGAAGGGCCTACAGAGGGACCTGGACAGGCTGATTGCTGGGCTGAGGGATGGAGTTCAACAAGGCCCAGTGCTGACCCTGCTATGGCAGAGTCGCCAACCAGCAGCCCAGGCTGCCCAGAGCCACCTCCAGCCTGGCCTTGAATGAGTTAATGTATTTGGGAACTGTATTCACTGTTGGGTTTGGAAGCTATATTAACTATTTGGAGCTATATTAACCTTCTTGCTGCTCTCGTTACCAATGACTTGGCCCAGCCTGCAGTTCTGGTGCCGGTGTTGGAAGTGTTCATACAGGGCAGCTCTCTGCTGCTGTAGAGATGATTTCCTTGTGGATGAAAAACTGACCATGAGCCAGCAGTGTGCTCCTGCAGCTCGGAAAGCAGATGGGATCCTGGGCTGCATCAGCAGAGGGGTGGCAGCAGGGACAGGGAGGGGATTGTCCCTCTCTGCTCTGCCCTCGTGAGGCCCCATCTGCAG
>JACDJE010000555.1:65039-80623 GCA_016647715.1 Pavo muticus
GGGGCTATCTGGTATTGTAATTTCTGGATGCCAGCAGAAGGCTTCAGGGATCCAACTACTGCTTGATGCAGCAAAACCCCACTCCTGTTAAAATGATTTCCCCTGTCCAATGCCTGCAGGCTGTTCTGCCTTTCGTTTTCCTGCCCTACACTGAAAGATTTCCAAAAAAAGCACAGTTTGCCCTTCATGTTTCTGATCTGCACGTGTGAAATAATGGTTTTAATGGGAACTTGTATTTAATAGCCAGTGGGAAAAGGAGTATTTTTCGTGAGAGCAGAGTTGTGTGGGGAGAAGGTGGGCAATTTCTGGCAGGATGAGTTTACTGCAGGTGACTGGAGGAGGGCTGGGGGCTGTGGGTAAATGGGAACACCCAGCAGCAGGGTGGGCACATCCTGGCCCATGGAGGGGTCAGGGCTGGGGGCTGCGTGGTAGAGGTGGGACCTTGGGACTGCTTTTGGAGGGACAGAACGGCAGCTGTGAGGCCATGTCCCTAAGATGGCAGCCCGTGTTGTAGTCTGTGTTACCTACAGCTCAACACGAACGCAGTGAGATGGTGCTCGTGTGTAAGTGAGCTGCGCTGGGTTAGAGAAGATCTTTACTCATCTCTTCATACTCTGACAATTCCCTTCTGGGGGAGGCTGTGCCTCCTTCCTTCCCCACACGTGTCTGAGACAGACAAAGGCTTTGGAGAATTGCTGATAAATTCAGTCTTTTTCTGCTGTTCCTTCGACTTCTCTTTTCTGCTGCTGTCTGGTTGTGTTCATGGAAAGGGCTGAAATTATTTTTCACCTCTTGAGTGGCCCAAAGGTTTTCTTTTTCCGTGACACTGATTTCTGATAGAACCCAATCAGAGCTCGATAATGTCATCAAATTGTTCTTGTCTCTATTGTGCTGCTGTCTCCTGCACATTAAGTTCTGTGTTTCATCACAGATGTCAGGGAAGGAAGGAGTGAGCGCTTCTCGTCTCACCTCTGCTGAATTGCCTTTGGATTCCTCCCCATTGTATTCCAGTCATCTCAGCCAATTATCTCATCAACAGCTTTCAGAACTTTTATGTTTAATTTGTGAGTTCTCACTGAATTTGAGTAGTTAAACAGCAGTTGAAGCAAAGGAATACGATTTGATGTTCAGATTGGCTTGAAAAGAAAGGCACAGGTAATGGACCAGGATTGGCTTGGAGACCGCCTTGTGCAGCATGCAATGCAGAGCAGTGAGATGGTGACAGTGGTGTTTGCATGCAAGCAATGCTCACGTTCTGTTTCCTGACCCTTTCTTTCAGTATGTGGACCAGCTGACACGGATCCAAGCGGAGTTACAGGAGACAGTAAAAGATTTAGCTAAAGGCAAGAAGAAATACTTTGAGACTGAACAGATGGCTCAAGCAGTGCGGGAGAAAGCTGATATCGAGGCCAAGTATGTTTTCATAATAGCATATGTATAAATAATTGCGTGTGTATAAACCAGATTTATCTTTGTGTTCATTTTTACACCCCATATTCGTTTACAGGAAGGATAATTGCTTTCAATAAGCCTATGCCAATTCATTTTCAGACCTCCTTTTGGAGGTGGAGTGGGGATGGGCGCCATTTTCCACTCCTGAAGACAGAAAGTTGAAGTTGAAGGAGGTCAATTCCTCTTGCTTCAGGAAAGCAAGCAGCTCATGGTTGGAGTTTGGCCTGTGCCATGGGACTTTGCCTCACCATTGCTTGCAACTTGCTTTCTTTATTGAATAAATGTCCTGCGTTGCTCCCAGATTAAGCTGTTTGAAGCTGTACCAACACAGCTTTGGATGCAGTGGCCTGTTTGGCCTGTGGTTTTGTGGGAAAGGTATGAGACTCTAATCTCTTGGCTTTTTTTGTTGTTTTCAGGTCCAAACTTAGTCTTTTTCAGTCGAGGATAAGCTTGCAAAAGGCAAGTGTAAAGGTGAGTTCTTATTTACTGTCAGAGTGTTCTGAAGTTGTTTTGCCAGGCGTGAGGCTCTTCAGTGCTCACTGCAGGATTACCTATGGCCACATGTACAAGGAAGTTTTCTTCCAGTGGGAGTAATAACTGTGCTTTAAGAAGCATGTTTGAAATGTTGGCTTAAGAACCATGTTTGAATGGGCTCCATCAGCAGAGGGGTGGCCAGCAGGGACAGGGAGGGGATTGTCCCTCTCTGCTCTGCCCTCGTGAGGCCCCATCTGCAGCACTTCGTCCAGGTCTGGGGCCCCCAGTACAAGAAAGACAGGGAGCTGTTGGAGAGGGTCCAGAGGAGGCCACAAAGATGAGCAGAGGGCTGCAGCACCTCCCCTGCAAAGACAGGCTGAGGGAGCTGGGCTTGTTGAGCCTGGAGAAGAGAAGGCTGCGGGGTGACCTCAGTGCAGCCTTCCAGGACCTAAAGGGAGCCTCCAAACAGGAGGGGAGGCAACTCTTGGAAAGGGGAGATAACAGCAGGACAAGGGGAAATGGTTTGAAGTTGAAGGAGGGCAGATTGAGGTTGGATGTGAGGGGGAAGTTGTTTGCAGAGAGAGTGGTGAGGTGCTGGAACAGCTGCCCAGAGAGGCTGTGGATGCCCCGTCCATCCTTGGAGGTGTTGAAGGGCAGGTTGGATGGGGCCCTGGGCAGCCTGGGCTGGTCTGAAATGTGGAGGTTGGTGGCCCTGCCTGTTGGGGGGGTTGGAGCTTCATGATCCTTGAGCTCCCTTCCAACCTGGGCCATTCTGTGACTCTGTGATTCATCAGCCCCCCAAGGAAACTGGAATTGAAACATGCACCCAATCCTCCCACGTTCCAGAACTGGGAAGTGGCAGCACAGGGCCTCACTCAGCAGGACGGAACTTGTGGAGATCGGTGTGGAGAAGAGAGAAGTGTGTGAGAAGTCGTTGCGTTTTTGGTCCTCGTCGGTGCTTTGCTCTTTCCCACAGCACCTCATCTGGTCTGTCTGCTTTCCCTGTGGCAGCACAAAGCCCTGCTTGGGTGCCTAGGAGGAAGCAGGCAGCGTTTTGCAGCCCACGTGGTTGGATTGCAGGGGTGTCTCCCAGGTGTTCCAGCAGGAGGTTGTGCAGAGAAAAGAAATCAACCTAACAGCAGCACTGGGTGCCTTCAGAGTTGTGTCCAGTAGCACCTCTTTGTGCTTTGGCTTTCTGTCTCTAAAAAGGAAGGTGAGGAGAGATGTGTACCATCCCTTCACCCCATCGCAGCCCATATAAGGTTTGTGCGTAGTGCGTTAGGGATGGAGGAAGGATGTGGCATCTGTTTTGCAGCAAGCAGGGCAGACTGGTGGGTCCAGCAGGCGTGGGAGTGGTTGCTCTTTGAATGACTGCTCCAACTGCTTTGTTTTATGATCACTTTTCTGTGCAGGGATGATTTGTGTGCTGTATCGATGCTGCCTCCTGCTCCTACAGGGCCCTGTGTCAGGCTGGGAAGCCCACAGCTTCGTTCTCTTTGAGTCTATGGAGGCCGGTTTTGCATGGTCTATGCCTGAAGAACAAGAGAACCTTTATAAATCCTATTTTGTGCCCTCTTCCTTCACAGCTATTGTGGAGCCCTGAGCTGATGCTGAGTGATAATGGGTGGCTGTGAGCAGTGGGGCTGGGGGCACTTCCCTGCTGTTGCAGCATGCTCCTCCCAAACCCTGCTGCAGGAGGCAATTTGGGGAAGAAACAGCTCTTCCTCTGTCGATGGTTACTGTACTTTTGGACTGGTTTTTCTTCTGACTGGGGGTCAGTCTCTATTCGAAGGTAAACACTGACAGGACAGGATGTAAAGGCCTCACATTGCACCAGGGGAGGTCAGATTGGGCATTAGGGAAAATCCCTTCTCCACAGAGTGGTGATGCATTGCACAGCTGCCCAGGGAGGACGGGGTCAGCATCCCTGGGGCTGTTCAGAACCATGGGGATGTGGCACTGAGGGATGTGGGCAGTGGGCATGGGGGGCTGGGCTGGGCTGGGCTTGGGGATCTTGGAGGGCTTTTCCAACCGTGATGATTCTATGACTCTTAAGTCCCCATCCCTGCAGGCATTGAGGAGACGTGTGGACGTAGCAGGGCGGGCTGTGGTTTGGTGGTGGCACTCGGTAGGTCAGGTTGATGGTTGGGCTAGGTGGTCGTGAAGGTCTTTTCCAATCGAAGTGGTTCTGTAGATATCCACGCTCAGTGTTTGTGAACTACGAAGTGGATTGCAGAGTCTGTCCTTCATGGTGAGGCGTGCTGAGATACTGCGTGCTGCCCTGAAGAGCTTCGGATGCCCCACTGCAGATTGGCTGGGACTTTGAGTGACTTGTTGCTAAAAGATAACCTACTATTAGGTATATACTGTATTGCCACTGAGGTGATCAGAGGGCTGGAGCAGCTCTCCTATGAGGAAAGGTTGAGGGAACTGGGCTTGTTCAGCTTGGAGAAGAGAAGGCTGCGGGGAGACCTCATTGTGGCCTTGCAGTACTTGAAGGGAGCGTCTAAACAGGAGGGGGAACGGCTGTTTGTGAGGGTGGNCACTGTGGGCCTTTGCAACCCAGGCCATTCTATCATTCTATGATTCTAAAGCAACTGGGCACTTCTCAGTCTCTTTAGGTTGTGTTCTAGGGGGAAACAGCTGTGTAGGAACGGAGCTCTGTGCTGAGAGCTGAGAAATGAGCTCAGAAGTGAGAGCTTTAGGCATGGCACAAAGCTGGTGGAAGCTATCTCTGCACGTCTGACATCACGCAGTGGCTGTCACAGTGAATTGCTGTGGCAGTGACAGGTGTGAGTGGATTCCTGTTGGAATGGGTGCTGACTTGAAGAAGAGGTCTTAAACCTGAAGGAGTGAGTTGTGCTCGTCTCGAGATGCACAACGCACGTCGGTCCTCCCCACCCTGCAAAGGCATTGCAAGGCAGTATTCTAGAAGTTGCTCTGATGGATCTCTTAATTCATTAAAATAAAGTGTCCTGGTTGAAGGACAAAAGTAAGCTTGACTTGCATTAAAAAAATGTAATTTGCATCTTAGATAGAGAGATCTTTTATCTCCATCATACTGCTTAGCACAGGAAGTGTTTGAGAGAGAATGCAGTGCTCCATCTGTTTCCATGGGGCAAGAAGGTGCTTTGTAAAAATGGAATCATAGAATCATAGAATCACTCAGGTTGGAAAAGACCTTAAAGATCACCGAGTCCAACCACAGCCCAGCCATCCTACCCCAACTCCAGCAGCCCTCCGCTAAATCACGGCCCTGAGCACCACATCCAGACGTTGTTAAACACAACCAGGGATGGGGACTCAACCACCTCCCTGGGCAGCCCATCCCAGTGCTTAACAGCCCTTTCTGTACAGAAGTGCTTCCTGACATCCAACCTAAACTTACCCTGGCACAACTGGAGGCCATTTCCCCTCGTCCTGTCACCTGTCAGCAGTGAGAAGAGCCCAGCCCCAAAACAACTGTGTGTTTAATGAGCCTTTGTCCTCCCCCTACCTTAATTATTTGGTGTTTGCTTTCTGTGGATTTTGCTGGTGCAAGGAGAAGGCCTGGTGCTGAAGGAATGAGCACAGTTCACAAAAAGCCACTGCTGCACCTGCTGCACATTGTTAGGTGTTTTCAAGAGTGATCTTTTGAAATACAGACTGTGCTGCTTCCAGGAAACATAACATACAGGGGGAAATAGAAGTGCTGGTGGAAGACATTGCCAGCATCTCAGATATTGCTCATGGCTGTAGATGTTCTTTCTATGTGTTACTACTGAGCATTTGTTAACAGCACCACTGAGTTTAATCTAAGGTAGGAGGAAACCTCCAGTCAGGGTAAAAGGCAAAAACGATCACCTCCACCAACAAAATCCACACCATTTTGAGTCTCTTTTTTGCTAAAAACTGATGAAATCTCACTACAGCTCATAGGATCACCAGGGTTGGAAAAGACCTCCAAGACCATCCAGTCCAGCTGACCACCCACCACCAGCGTTTCACCACTAAACCATGGCCCTCAGTACAACATCTACATGTTTCTTGATCACCTTCAAAGGTGTGACCCCACCACCTCCCTGGGCAGCCCATTCCGGTGCCTGACCACTCTTTGGGAGAAGAAATGTTTCCTAATGTCCAACCTGAATCTTCCATACAGTCTTCCAGCCACTCTGCCCCACACCTGTAGCACTGCCTGGGGTTGTCATGGACAAAGCACAGGACCCAGTACTGGTTCTTGTTGAACTCCATCCCATTGGCCACAGCCCAGCCATCAGCCTGTCCAGATCCCTCTGTAGGGCCTCCCTACCCCCAGGCAGGTCAGCACTTCCCCCAAATTCATGTCATCTGCAAGCGTACTGAGGGTGCAGTCAGTGCCCTGCTCAGATCATCAGTTGGATCATACCACAAGTACATTTTTCTCTTTTACACAAGTGCATTTTTTACATTTCAGACCAGCCCAGGCTGCCCAGGGCCCCATCCAACCTGCCCTTCAACACCTACAGGGATGGACGGGGCATCCACAGCCTCTCTGGGCAGCTGTTCCAGCACCTCACCACTCTCTCTGCAAACAACTTCCCCCTCACATCCAACCTCAATCTGCCCTCCTTCAACTCCAAACCATTTCCCCTTCTCCTGCTGTTATCTGCCCTTTCCAAGAGTTGCCTCCCCTCCTGTTTGGAGGCTCCCTTTAGGTCCTGGAAGGCTGCACTGAGGTCACCCCGCAGCCTTNAATCTCATCCCATTGGCTTCAGCCCAGCTATCCAGCCTGTCCAGATCCCTCTGTAGGGCCTCGCTACCCCCAGGCAGATCGACACTTCCAGCCAGCTTGGTGTCATCTGCAGATTTGCCCTGTGCAGAACTGTGTGCAGATAGTCTGCCCTGCTCTCTGCGATTCAGAAGAGGTTTTAGGAGCCCAGCTGTCATCAGCACCTCTTAATTTTTGCTAATAAGCATAATGGGGCTGCGCTGCAAGTCGTTGTTAATGTGTCTTTTTAAAAGCCTCTTACTTCTATCAATTATCTTTTAATTTGAGACGTCTTTGTCTTCGCTGTCACTACTCACTGTCTGTCATCTGTTGGTATTATAGCTGATATTCCCTGAGTTCTTGCTTTCCTTTACCCCCCCCAACCCCCACCGCCACCAGCTTCATGAGAAGGCACCAACAAATGCCCCTCGCTGCCCGTGTTGTTAGGCACGGCCGTAGGAGCTGCCACAGTGCCAAGATGAGAGTTCCAATGGCAATTCCTTTAAGCAGAACATCACATCTGCTGCTGGTGCTGCGGGTGGTGGGGCCACACGGTCCTCCCCCCCTTCTGTTCCTCTGTTGGATGTGCAGGGAGTTGGTCTGTAATGGGGACGTGTTACGGTGCGGCCATACGGAGTGTGTTGTGATGGGGAGAGAAGGGAAGGGCTCAGAGAAGGGCTGTCCTGAGGTGGGTTAGGGCTGGCTTTGGGGGTGACCGCTCTGTTTCCACTCCTACACATTTGCTCTTCCTAAATCCTCCAAAATGGGTGACAGATGAGTTAGGAGTCATCATTGTGGTGGTGAACAGAGTCACATCCAGCTGGTCGTGAGTGCTGGGGGTGGGTACTGCAGCCTGTGCTGTTTGCTGTGTTTATTGATGATCTCATGAGGGCACTGAGTGCAACCTCAGTATGTTTGCAAATGACACCAAGCTGGGGGGCAGCATTGATCTGCCTGGGAGCAGGAAGGCCCTACTGAGGGATCTGGACAGGCTGATCGCCGGGCTGAGGTCAGTGGGATGAAGTTCAACAAGGCCCAGTGCTGGGTCCTGCACTTTGGCAACGACAACCCCAGGCAGTGCTACAGGCATGGGGCAGAGTGGCTGGAAAGGATCTGGGGCTGAGCATGAGCCAGCAGCGTGCCCAGGTGGCCAAAAGGCCAACGGCATCCTGGCTGTGTCAGCACCAGCGCGGGCAGCAGAGCAGGAGGTGCCAGTCCCTCTGTTTGGCACTGCTGGGGCTGCAGTGCTGAGCTCAGAGATGGCCCCTCACTGCCAGAAAGACGTGGAGCGTGTCCAGAGATGGGATGGAGCTGCGAGGGGTCTGCAGCACGGCCCTGAGCGGATGGGATGGGGCAGTGCGTTACCTCTATGGACGTGTTAAGCTATGGGAAACGCATCCTCAGGCAGTTCTGCTGCAGGACAGCCCTCTGCCTGGACTGCTCTCATTGCCTCTGCGCTGAGCAGCCGCCACCCCCAGCCCTCTGTGTGTGCACCTTGGGGTGGAGCTGGGCAGCTCCTCGGCCAGGCCAGAGGCCTCACAGCATCCCAGCAGCAGCCCCACAGTGGCACTTTGTCTGCGGCGGCCGAACAAGAAGCTCTATTGAGGAAGGAACAAGGAGGATCTTATCCTAAAAAAGTCACAGTCAGCATCAAGTTTAAGAAAGCAAATCTGCTCGGTCTCATTAAAAGTCACACGTTTGCCTACAGCAGCTCTGTGTGCAATGTAAACGTTTGGTTTATCAGTTTTCATGAAGGGTTCCCAAGTGATGCAGCATCTCCCAGGCACGGCTGCAGCCCTCTGCTCTGTTCCTTTGATGGCTGTGGGGCACTCCTTAGGGCTGGGAATGCACAGCCAAGCTTGCATAATCACAGCAGTTCTGTGTTGACGATGTCAGTAGTTGGGTTCCTGTGGCCAAAAAGGGTTTTATAGATCCACGTGGCGAATTCTGTGCCATTAACTGTGGCATAGCTTGTCCTCAGCTGCCAGCAGATGTGGCCATAGAATCGTATTGGAGATTGGAAGAGACCAACTGCCAGCAGCCTGCCAGGTGGAGGGAGGGAGGGAGGAAAGAAGAGATNAATGGTTTGGAGTTGAGGGAGGGCAGATTGAGGTTGGATGTGAGGGGGAAGTTGTTTGCAGAGAGAGTGGTGAGGTGCTGGAACAGCTGCCCAGAGAGGCTGTGGATGCCCCGTCCATCCCTGGAGGTGTTGAAGGGCAGGTTGGATGGGGCCCTGGGCAGCCTGGGCTGGTCTGAAATGTGGAGGTTGGTGGCCCTGCCTGCTGGGGGGGGGTTGGAGCTTCATGATCCTTGAGGTCCCTTCCAACCCAAGCCATGCTGTGATTCTGTGATTCTATGAAATGTCAAACTGGATGAGAGAAACAAAAATGAAATCCCCTTCCCATTACCAGTATTAAGCTGTTAATCCTTTCACGTGTTTGCTATACTAGTATCCATATGTACAGACCTTAATTTACTGCTGATAGTTCTTCAGTCCTTCACTTCTCATCAGTACCTGTCCCTTAACTTCTGTTTCTTGTTGCAGTTAAAAGCCCGCCGGTCGGAGTGCAATTCGAAGGCCATCCATGCAAGGAACGATTATCTTCTCACTCTAGCAGCTGCTAATGCACACCAAGACCGCTACTACCAAACTGACTTGGTGAACATTATGAAGGTAAGGGAGCTCAGCTGCAGGTGGGAGATGGGAAGTGCAAAAATCTGGACAGCAAAATGAAGGATGTACAAAACCCGGGGTTGCTTTGCACTGCTGGCTTGTCCAGATACTGCACCAGCTGTGTGCAGTGCCCTGGGTCCTGCAGTGGTGTGCAGCAGGCTTGGAAACAGTAATCAGGTACCAAAGCTAAGCAGCTGCCTAAGCTCTAATAAAGGAATCCGGTTTTTAGAACTCAGACTTGGATTTCCTCATTTCCCTCCTTCGGTGGCATATCCCATTATGGGTTTTGTGTCTGTCTGGTCAGAGCTCTTCTTTCTGGTGTAACTGATGGACACGTGGCTGTTGAATCTGCTGGTTTGAAGTGTTAAGCTCAGGGAGTGTCACATCACCGGGCTGTTCCCACCTGTGAGGGAGGTGCTTGGACTCCTGGGAGCTGGCATGCTGAAGAAGTTCCCATATAATTGCTCACAGGTTTTTCACACCATCTTAAATGTACTGAAATATACTCTATTTTTATAACTGAGATGATTGAGGGTGATTGTAAAATTGGTAGGACCAGCTACATAAAGCTGATTGAGACTTGGTGTCGTTGCATTCCATGCACTGACATTTTCCAAGTTCATATAGATTTGCTATCTATGAACTGTTTCAAGGTGATGCAATCAGGCACAGCAATTGACTCCTTTGTAATTTGCATTTAAAATGGCTTTATTGAAGAATTTAACGCCTTCCTGAGCTGCAGCTCAGGCTTTCCCAGCTGGGACAGAGGCTGCAGGTTGTGACAAATCACTGCGTTAACAGCGTGCTCTTGTATACTGGAAGGAGAAATGCATGGATCTGAAATCCAGGTAACCAGATTAGCATCGTGGAATCGCAGAATGGTTCAGGTTGGAAAAGACCTCAATGATCTCCATGACCAACCCCAGCCCGTCCCCGCTGACCATATCCCTAAATCAGAAAGCTAGAAAATCAGGGACTGAAAAATACAGTAATGGCAAACTGAGTCACAGCACTGCCATCCCACACCACGTGTGCTGCTGTTGTTGTTGATTCTGTTTCTACATCTTTTTTCAATTATCTGTAGTACTGGTATCTCTTAGTGGGGTAAGGAGCTGGGTTCTTAATGAAGGTCTTTGCCTTTGGTTTTGGCACTCTTGTTCGTGAGCAGAACTGTGTGGGAGCACACAGACCAACATGCAGCAGGGCGTGCTTTGGGGTGAAGGAGAGAGCGAGCCTGAGGGAAGGGATGGTGCTGGGATGTCTGCTGGGTGCATTTAGGATCTGCAGAAAGTAGCAGCTGTGTCCCAGCCGTGAAATAGGAGTGAGTTGTCATGGAATGGCCTGGGTTGCAAAGGCCCACAATGCTCATCCAGTCCCAACCCCCTGCTGTGTGCAGGGTCGCCAACCAGCAGCCCAGGCTGCCCAGAGCCACATCCAGCCTGGCCTTGAATGCCTGCAGGGATGGGGCATCCACAGCCTCCTTGGGCAACCTGTTCCAGTGCCTCACCACCCTCTGGGGGAAAAACTTCCTCCTCATATCCAACCTCAACCTCCCCTGTCTCACTTTCAAACCATCCCCCTTGTCCTATCACCACCCACCCTCACAAACAGCCGTTCCCCCTCCTGTTTAGACGCTCCCTTCAAGCACTGCAAGGCCACAATGAGGTCTCCCCGCAACCTTCTCTTCTCCAAACTGAACAATCCCAGTTCCCTCAACCTTTCCTCACAGAAGAGCTGCTCCAGCCCTCTGACCATCTCAGTGTCCTTAGTGGCTCCAGCCCTCTCTGTCTTAGATGCGCCTTGCCATGGTGTCCATAGGGGATGTTTGGTAAATATACAAAAAATAAACATATAAAATAAAACCAAACGGTTCTTTTTGCCATCGAGGAGCCTGCAGGTGCAGGTGTTGAGTAGCACCAGTGCTGTCAGACTTCTCTGAACTCGTTTGATGTGGAGCCATCTGAATCCTTCCATAGATGACGTGAAGCACAGGGATGCTGTAAGCCCTCCTGGGGCGGTTTGCCAGAAGAGCTGTTATTAAGCTGAAGGTGTTACCTTACAAACACAGCCGTGCCCAAAAGCTGTGCACAACACACGGCTGGGGCCGTGAGTGGCCATGGGTGTATCTGGAGGAACACTCTCTGTTCTGTCACATCAGTGAGCGCCACTTGGAAAAGTCAGTGCAGCAAATCAGGGCTGTATTGACTGCTGCAAGTCCTCTTCCTTTGAACGAGGTGTCTGTGAGCACGGAGTTATCTGCAGAGC
Source organism: Pavo muticus (assembly GCA_016647715.1). Taxonomy (NCBI): domain Eukaryota; kingdom Metazoa; phylum Chordata; class Aves; order Galliformes; family Phasianidae; genus Pavo; species Pavo muticus. The sequence continues at coordinate 76,634 of JACDJE010000555.1, forward strand.
TAAAGCTGGAAGGGGTGAGCTGCTGGACTCTGCTCCGATGACCACGAGATACTGAAAGCTTCTAAGTGATGTGGGCCCCTGCTGTTGGAAAAGCTGCACTGAATTTCACAGAATCACAGAATCACAGAATCACTAAGGTTGGAAAAGACCTATAAGATCATCCAGTCCAACCATTCCCCCATCACCAATGGTTCTCGCTAAACCATGTCCCTCAGCANAATGGTTTGGAGTTGAGGGAGGGCAGATTGAGGTTGGATGTGAGGGGGAAGTTGTTTGCAGAGAGAGTGGTGAGGTGCTGGAACAGCTGCCCAGAGAGGCTGTGGATGCCCCGTCCATCCCTGGAGGTGTTGAAGGGCAGGTTGGATGGGGCCCTGGGCTGGTCTGAAATGTGGAGGTTGGTGGCCCTGAATGTAGAGGGGGTTGGAGCTTCATGATCCTTGAGGTCCCTTCCAAGCCAAGCCATTCTGTGATTCTGTGATGATTCTGTGATATTGGAGGGTTGGTGGGATGTCTGCTGTTAATTTACTGTGTCAGCTGGAAGGGTGGTGGGAAGGTCAGCCAGTGCTGGGAGCTCACAAGTCATCAAAGGTGAAGAAAAGAAATAGGCTATGAGTTAAGACTGGAAAACCTACTGAAGAAATAGGGATGTATTTAATGTACAGCATAAGGAAGTCTTGAAACCCCCAGGAATGGTGCCCCCCCACTCTGGGCAGCTGTGCCAGTGCCAGACCATTCTTCTGGATAATAAAGCTGTTCTTATATCCCACCTGAACCGAACTGAGTGAGTGGGTCATTCCTTGATCACACACACTGCCATGTGAGGGGCGTTTTGTTTTCCCTATGGGAGGAGTTCCCACGCAGCCCTTCTGCCTCTGAAGGAGCTGCTGGTGGGCTTTTGGCCATTCATCCCTTCTGTGGGTTAGATGGGGAAAGCAATGCCAGACTCCAGCAGCAAGGTAAGAATTGAGGAGTGTGCCTCCGTGCATCCAGGTTTTAATTGCTCATTTTAATGAACAAAAAATCCAATGGAGGGAAGAGATTTGGCCTTCACGTGTCCAAATCCAGCTGTGAGGGTGCCACAGCTGATGCCTATGGTCAGTGCCAGGGGTTGTTTTGCTTTGAAATGTTTCACCTTTCCCTTTTTTCCTTTCCCATTTTGCCACAGACAAGGAGCAGAGCTTGGGGAGGGAGTACAAATGAAAGGCTGAGATGCATTGGTGGCACGTTCTGTCTTCTCTTGGCCAGGAGGTGTCCAAAGGCAGGACACAAATGGGTGGGAGAAGCCACGTCAGTGGTGCTGCAGTTTGGCATCAGCTCAGCAGCCTTTAGCAGCTTCCCAGGGGGGTTCCCACCTGCTGCTGCAGCACCATGAAACCCATTTTATCCATCATCGAGCCCAATTAATGGTGTTACAGATGAGCACCCCCAGCACATCAGCGCCCTATGGGATGCACCACAGAGAATCACAGAATGATAGAATGGCCTGGGTTGAAAAGGCTCACAGTGCTCATCCAGTCCCAACCCCCTGCTGTGTGCAGGGTCGCCAACCAGCAGCCCAGGCTGCCCAGAGCCACATCCAGCCTGGCCTTGAATGCCTGCAGGGATGGGGCATCCACAGCCTCCTTGGGCAACCTGTTCCAGTGCCTCACCACCCTCTGGNCCCTTTCCAAGAGTTGCCTCCCCTCCTGTTTGGAGGCTCCCTTTAGGTCCTGGAAGGCTGCACTGAGGTCACCCCGCAGCCTTCTCTTCTGCAGGCTGAACAAGCCCAGCTCCCTCAGCCTGTCTTTGCAGGGGAGGTGCTGCAGCCCTCTGCTCATCTTTGTGGCCTCCTCTGGACCCTCTCCAACAGCTCCCTGCCTTTCTTGTACTGGGGGCCCCAGACCTGGACGCAGTGCTGCAGATGGGGCCTCACGAGGGCAGAGCAGAGAGGGACAATCCCCTCCCTGTCCCTGCTGCCACCCCTCTGCTGATGGAGCCCAGGATCCCATTTGCTTTCCAAGCTGCAAGAGCAGTACTTCTGGTGCAAAGATTCTGATAGCATCATGCCTTTCCTGCAATGTGGAATAGCCATCCACCTGGTGCTGTTCATTTTCCTTCACAACAAATGTATTGTTTCATACACAGCAATCCATCACGCATTCCTGTGGGTTTCCAAAAAGATAAGTTATATATTATGCCGACCTCCATCCAGATAGCACCTAATTGAAATTTAAATTTGGGGTCAATGCAATCACACTGGAATGGCCAACCACAGCCTGGATTCTGTTTGGAGCAGAGTCTCCTTCCACCGGGAAGGGAAGGGAAGGGAAGGGAAGGGAAGGGAAGGGAAGGGAAGGGAAGGAGGGAGGAGTGGATGAATGAGTGGTGCACGTGGTCTGAGATGAGCAGGCAGTCTGGCCATACTGTTTGAGGTGCTTCAGAGGGTTTTCTGTAAGGAGAAGGTCAGAGTGGATGGAGGGTGTCTGAGCAGCACTGGGGGAACTGGGCAGGGAAGGGCAGGAAAACCCATGGCCATAAACTCACACAGAGCAGCGATTTTCCTTCCCACTTGTGCTGACTCACGGTGCTGGGAATGAGCCATTCAGCATCAAATTCCTGTGCTAAGTCCTGCTTATGTGTCTGCCCAAAAGGATGGACCTGCAATGAGGATTTTATTGGAGCATCTTAACCGGGTTGTTGCTGGAGGTGCCCAAGGCCTCTGGTCCCAGTGCTCCATGCAGGCAGTATCTGCCCAGTGCAGCAGCCGTCCCTGCCTGCATTACAGCTCAGTTTTCTGCTCTCCAAAGTTATTGATTGTTTGAGGTTTGCAAAGTGCAGTGCGGAGGCCGAGCGCTATAACGAGCATTAATAATTAAAGCTGAACTGCTTTCTCCAACCTCTCGTCTGTTGTGCTCTTCCAAGCAAGGTCTCCATCCTGTGAGCAGCAGCTTCGTGAATTCCCTGCGGAACGACCAGAGCTGCCCGTCTCCATCTGGGGACAAACAGCCAGCCTCATCTTATTGCTTCTGGGAGCTAAAGGGCTGCATCGATTGCAGGGTCTCTGACACGCTGAGGCGCTTTCCTTGCAGTGTTCTGGCTCTGGGTTGGCCATGTGCTGCTCGGAAGTGCTGCCCACGGCATTGGCTGTGCAGGGGGTGTGCACACACAGGGCATTTTCAGGGCTGGGGTGTGCAGTGAGGTAGTAGCAACGGGATCTTCATTAATACATCTCAGCAGCAGCTTAAAAATATAAGAAGGAATAGAGATAATCCCACATGACGTGAGTCCTTTAAACCTAACCATGAACTGCTTCTTTACAGTTCAGATTACCCATTGCTGATAGAGGAGCAGTAATGGTTTCTTAGGCACCTCTTATTTTAACACGTTTCTCCTTCTTTCTACAGAGCATTCAGAAGCTGGCTAGCCAGTACTTGAAGAAGGACTGGCTCGGGATGAGAGCTGATGAACGAGCTGATTATAGGTAATTTAACACTTGGAGGTCTCCAAACAGCCATCTTTATCCGTCCAATTTGTGGCATTATTTTTCCCAACAATGAAATGCTGCTTTTCTGTCCTTTAAATGATTTATTTGCATTGCTGATAAAAGAAGAAAGCTTTGTTTGCTTCCGAAATTTGGAAACAGCCTTAAATAACAGTTTGGAACGTGGATAGTCTGGGGAGATTGGAAAAACAAATGGCACAAGCAGATAACAGCCGTAATGTGCACCTTCTTTGGGTGTTCATATTTGGGAAGGTGGTGAGTTGAACAGATGTGTGTTTCATGAAATAGCTTTAAGGTTCAATAATAAGTATATGGGTTCCTGCTTAGGAAGAGGTTGAGGTTGGATGTTAGGAGGAAGTTTTTCAAACAGAGGGTGGTGAGGCACTGGAACAGGTTGCCCAAGGAGGCTGTGGATGCCCCATCCCTGCAGGCATTCAAGGCCAGGCTGGATGTGGCTCTGGGCAGCCTGGGCTGCTGGTTGGCGACCCTGCACACAGCAGGGGGTTGGG
>JACDJE010000555.1:83958-95513 GCA_016647715.1 Pavo muticus
GCAGCACTGCAGATGGGGCCTCACAAGAGCTGAGCAGAGGGGGACAATCACCTCCCTCTCCCTGCTGGCCACCCCTTTTTAATGCAGCCCAGAACACAGCTGGCCTTCCGGGCTGCAGGCGCGCACTGCTGGCTCATGTCCAGCTTCTCATCCCCCAGGACCCCCAAGTCCTTCTCCGCAGGGCTGCTCTCAAGGAGATCTTCCCCCAGTCTGTATCAATACCTGGGATTGTCCCCCCCCAATACAGCACCCTGCACTTGGCCTTACTCAACCCCATTCAGTTCACACGGGCCCACTTCTCCAGCCTGTCCAGGTCCCTCTGGATGGCTTCCCTTCTCTCCAGTGTATCGACTGCACCGCTCAGCTTGATATTGTGTGCAGACTTGCTGAGGGTGCCACTCCATGCCATCATCTGTGTCACTGATAAAGGTGTTGAAGAGCACTGGTCCCAAGACCATCAATCCATCAAGAACCGGGTGGCTGGTGGCAGCCAAAGGGTTGTGATCAACGTGTCTGTGCTGGATGGAGGCTGGTCACATGCAGTGCACCACCTGTGTCATGCACCAAGAAATGTGACTTCCCACCAGGCGGGCGGATGGACAGTCAGCACTCATGTGGGGTATGGCTGAGTGGGAAGGAGCCAACGTGATTTCTGAAGAGGGAAGGAATGGGAAAGCCATGGAAGCGGTCTCTGAGGCAGGGGTGAGATACAGAAGATGTGGGATTAAGGCAAATACTCAGGCTTTGGAGTGGGAGGAGACGTGCTGGCATGTCCTGCTTTCTTCGTGGTCTCCGTCTCTTCCTCCTGAAGTCTGGGGTGTCCAGCTGGAGCATCTGAGCACACTGATGGATGTGTTAAGATGTGAGGCTTGAGCATGCACCTTTTTCTTACGGAGCCCTTATGGTGGCCACGTTGCTGCTATGGGTCGTATCTGTGATGCAGGCAGTGCACCTTCTGTTCGAACTCCTCGGGGCTGTCTGTATTTGTGAACACCTTCCACTTTCTCCTCACACCATTCAGGTTGTGTCAGCACTTGTTATTCAGTGAGCTGGAGGTAAATCCTTTATTTAAATCATACTTCAGAATATCACTTCTTTGATAGAGGAACCTTCGGGCTTGAAAATCAAACCCCACCTTCCCTGCCCACAGCATTTCCCTCATTCTCACCCGAAGCATCAGTTTGACAGTTCACAGCAGTGATGTTACAGACCAGAAGAGCTCCCCAGGCAGGATGGAAGCTTCAGAAGTAGAAAAAGGACCACGGTTGTTTGCAGCTGGAGCATGATGGGGCTCTTCCACCAGCTGTTCCCCCTGCTCCCTGTGGTTTGCTATCTGTCCTTCTATTAAATTACCTGTGAGTCTGATTTTTCTGAAGTTTAGGTCTTTCAACACAAAGGCTTTGATGCCTGCTTAAGCAGAGTCTGATTTGATGATTGTGCCATCAGTTGTATCGTAGCCAGCAGTCAGGAATGCCTTTGTCACATACATCACCCAACTGCTCAGTCAGCGAGTGGGCAGGCTGGATGTAAGGCAGACTTGATTACAGTCAGGGCAGTGAGGCACAGGTTGCCCAGAGAGGCGGTGGTGCCCCATCCCTGCAGACACTGAGGTCAGGGGGTGGGCTGTGAGCACTGCTGGAGCTGTGGGTGTCCCTGTGCACTGCAGGCAGTGGGACCCAATGGCCTTTAGGGGCCCCTTCCAACTCCAACCGTGCTTGGTTCTATGACACTAATGCACCCTTGGCTTTCAGACAGCCTTGCACGTCAGCTCCTTGTGGTGCTCTGCAAGCAGTGAGACCCAGTGAAAGTTCACACCTCTTTTAACAGGCGAGAGCTGTTAGAACAGGATGAAAAAGGGTCTGGGGCACAACGGGATGGGGCAGCGTGGAGCAGAGGAGCTCAGGGGAGACCTCATGGCTCTACAGCTCCTGGAAGGAGGTTGTGGTGAGGGGGGGTCAGCTTCTGCTCCTGGGTAGCAGTGATAGGATGGGAGGTGATGGCCTCGTGTTGTGCCAGGGGAGGTCAGGTTGGGTGTTAGGGAAAAAACCTTCTCCAAAGAGTGGAGATGCAGTGGCACAGCTGCCCAGGGAGTGGGGGGTCACCATCCCTGGGGGTGTTCCTTAACAATGGGGATGTGGCACTGAGGGATATGGGCAGAGACCATGGTGGGGTGGGCTGGGGGTGGGCTGGTGATCTTGGAGCGCTTCTCCAACCTGAATGATTTTGTGGCTGTATGATCCTCTGAGAAGAGCAAACACGTGAAGAGGCAGAAAGGTGCCATTTCTGCAGGGGCAGCAATGCTCTGTGTGGCACAACGTGTTTGGGAAATACGTGTTGGGCTGGAGATGCCCTCTGATGCTGTGTTTGATAGAGGCCAGTACTGTTCCTGTTCGTTGGCTCTGACTCAGAGTTGCTGCTGTTGTACCGTCCTGTGACAAATGAGTCACAAGTCCCTTTGTTTTGTGTAACGGGCACCAAATGGGCATTTTATTGGCAGAATTCCTGGTGACATCCAGCTTCTGATAATGTGCAGTATTTAGTGTATTATTTTGGTGTGCAGCATGAGTATGTGGAGACAGAACGATGCTCTGCGCTGTGTTTGTAAGGATGAAAGGCTGCCCAGAGCCACATCCAGCCTGGCCTTGAATGCCTGCAGGGATGGGGCATCCACAGCCTCCTTGGGCAACCTGTTCCAGTGCCTCACCACCCTCTGGGGGAAAAACTTCCCCCTAAGATCCAACCTCAACCTCCCCTGTCTCACTTTCAAACCGTTCCCCCTTGTCCTATCACCATCCACAGTCCTTAAGGTTGGGAGGAGGGGCAGCAGCTGAGTGAAGTGCTGGGCTGGCTGCTGCCTGCCTCTGAGCTTTGTTACGACTGAGTTTCCTCTTTCAGGACTCTACTTTTAACTGCGTTCCTCTCGTGGACCAACTCTGAATACGGCTTTGTCAGTGATAAATAAGGAAATGTTAACCAAATACAACAAAAAAACGGGAAGCATCTTAACCATTTTAAGTAACTCTCTGATTATATTCAGAGGAGGCAGAGAGAAGTGGAAATGAAACGGATCTCAGAATAGAGACCTGAGAGACGTGAGGAGCACCCATCAGCTCGCTCCATGTGTGTGCTGTGGGCCTGGCAGCGCCNTGCTCCCTTCAAGTACTGCAAGGCCACAATGAGGTCTCCCCGCAGCCTTCTCTTCTCCAAGCTGAACAAGCCCAGTTCCCTCAACCTTTCCTCATAGGAGAGCTGCTCCAGCCCTCTGACCATCTCAGTGCCCTCCTCTGGACCTGTTCCAGGAGCTCCATGTCTTTCTTGTTCTGGGGACCCCAGGCCTGGACTCAAGAGGTCTGTGTGCTGCCCATCTGTGGTTCATGTTCATAAGCAGTGCTTTAGTTGCAGCCCTGAGTGAACTCAGAGCAATGTAAGTGTCCATCAGGGCTTTGTCCTCGCTCCATAATGCAAATGGGAGCAAGTCAGGTCCTGTGTGCAATCCCTGCACTGAGCCTGTTCTGAACAGAGCTTGCTCTCATTAAATCATTACAGGTTTTATTGAATCTAGCCCTGGTAAATAAAGTGCAGCTTGAAACAATTGCAGGGAGCACCCAATGTCTCCCTTGGGATTCAGCAGTGAGCCTGAGTCACAGCCGGGTGCACAGAGCTGAGCCCTGCGCACGCTGCACGCCTTCCCCCGCCCCGCACGTTGCCTCAGCCCTGTCCAAATGTTTTGAAGAGGTTGTCAGCCCTGCGAAATACGCTTCCAGTCACTCTGCGAGCGTGGGGAAACACGTCTGGCTGACGGATGAGGCTGGCTGAGGCCGCTGGCAGTGAGCTCCTGCTGTTTGGGTGAGTCAGCAGTGCTGAGCTTCGTCAGCTCACGCAGCCTTCCTAATGTGGGAGAAGAATTTGGGAGCATCGAGGAAGGTGCCGTAACGAGAGCATCTGCAGCGGCTTCTTTTGGCACAGCTGGTTGTTTGCATTCTTCTAGTAGAAGTATTCTTCAAATTGGGGGATTCTCATTTAGCTTCGTAGCTCCTCTTTTCTGAGGACACATTGTTATATCAGGGTTCCCTGGATGATCAGGGTTGGTCTCTTCTCACAGGGCTGGGCTCTTCTCACTGCTGACAGGTGACAGGACGAGGGGAAATGGCCTCCAGTTGTGCCAGGGTAAGTTTAGGTTGGATGTCAGGAAGCACTTCTGTACAGAAATGGCTGTTAAGCACTGGGATGGGCTGCCCAGGGAGGTGGTTGAGTCCCCATCCCTGGGTGTGTTTAACAACGTCTGGATGTGGTGCTCAGGGCCGTGATTTAGCAGAGGGCTGTTGGAGTTGGGGTAGGATGGCTGGGCTGTGGTTGGACTCGATGATCTTTAAGGTCTTTTCCAACCTGAGTGATTCTATGGTTCTGTGATTCCATGATTGTACGCAGCGCTTTCTCATTGTTCTCAGCCCCTTATTTGCCTACAACTCAAGATGTCATTTTAAAAACCACCATGAGGCAAACTGCAGGTTTTCCGGTGTGAGAGAAAGTCTGACTGTGACCCTGAGCTTTATTTGGGAGGAACCACAGAACTGAAATCATAGAATCACAGAATGATAGCATGGCCTGGGTTGCAAAGGCCCACAATGCTCATCCAGTCCCAACCCCCTGCTGTGTGCAGGGTCGCCAACCAGCAGCCCAGGCTGCCCAGAGCCACATCCAGCCTGGCCTTGAATGCCTGCAGGGATGGGGCATCCACAGCCTCCTTGGGCAACCTGTTCCAGTGCCTCACCACCCTCTGGGGGAAAAACTTCCTCCTCATATCCAACCTCAACCTCCCCTGTCTCACTTTCAAACCATCCCCCTTGTCCTATCACCACCCACCCTCACAAACAGCCGTTCCCCCTCCTGTTTAGACGCTCCCTTCAAGCACTGCAAGGCCACAATGAGGTCTCCCCGCAACCTTCTCTTCTCCAAACTGAACAATCCCAGTTCCCTCAACCTTTCCTCACAGAAGAGCTGCTCCAGCCCTCTGACCATCTCAGTGTCCTTAGTGGCTCCAGCCCTCTCTGTCTTAGATGCGCCTTGCCATGGTGTCCATAGGGGATGTTTGGTAAATATACAAAAAATAAACATATAAAATAAAACCAAACGGTTCTTTTTGCCATCGAGGAGCCTGCAGGTGCAGGTGTTGAGTAGCACCAGTGCTGTCAGACTTCTCTGAACTCGTTTGATGTGGAGCCATCTGAATCCTTCCATAGATGACGTGAAGCACAGGGATGCTGTAAGCCCTCCTGGGGCGGTTTGCCAGAAGAGCTGTTATTAAGCTGAAGGTGTTACCTTACAAACACAGCCGTGCCCAAAAGCTGTGCACAACACACGGCTGGGGCCGTGAGTGGCCATGGGTGTATCTGGAGGAACACTCTCTGTTCTGTCACATCAGTGAGCGCCACTTGGAAAAGTCAGTGCAGCAAATCAGGGCTGTATTGACTGCTGCAAGTCCTCTTCCTTTGAACGAGGTGTCTGTGAGCACGGAGTTATCTGCAGAGCTAAAGCTGGAAGGGGTGAGCTGCTGGACTCTGCTCCGATGACCACGAGATACTGAAAGCTTCTAAGTGATGTGGGCCCCTGCTGTTGGAAAAGCTGCACTGAATTTCACAGAATCACAGAATCACAGAATCACTAAGGTTGGAAAAGACCTATAAGATCATCCAGTCCAACCATTCCCCCATCACCAATGGTTCTCGCTAAACCATGTCCCTCAGCANCCACCCTCACAAACAGCCGTTCCCCCTCCTGTTTATACGCCCCCTTCAAGTACTGGAAGGCCACAATGAGGTCTCCCCACAGCCTTCTCTTCTCCCAGCTGAACAATCCCAGTTCCCTCAGCCTTTCCTCATAGCAGAGCTGCTCCAGCCCTCTGAACATCTCAGTGCCCTCCTCTGGACCCGCTCCAAGAGCTCCACGTCCTTCCTGTGCTGGGGGCCCCAGGCCTGGCCGCAGCACTGCAGATGGGGCAATCTCAAAGACAGCGTGCCTTGAGATTTCAGAAGTACTTTGTAGGGGCAGGCTGTGGGTGGAGCAGCAGAGCTGATGCCACTCATACGGTCACCGTTGGATCTGAACAATCCCGGATTCTCCTGTGTGGATCCTTAATGCTCAGCACAGCAGTGCTGTGACGGTCACATCATGGGGCTGCTCACAGACAGCGATGCATTTTCACAGACAGCCTTGCTAAAGCACTCAGCCCAGCAAGGAGCAGGCAGTGGCAGCAGGCAGGGCTAACTCATACCTCCTTATGCTGCTCGTATTCCGCAGCGTGCTCCGTGCAGTGGTCTTGGTGCTGGAGCACTGAGTTACAGGAGTGGTGTGATGGTGTGCTGTGCTGCTTTTGTGCTGTCTGTAAGCTTTTCTGTACTGTTATGAGTGTCAGTCGTGTCGTCTGGCTTTTCTGTACTTTCCCATTCGCTTGACATGAGGAAGTGCAGTTGTTTAATTTGGCTCTGGCTCTTGCTCTGGGTCCTTGCAGTTTAAACAGAAACTGATTTTACATAATTTCACTGAGCAGGTCCTTACCTTTGTGAGGGTGACAGCACTGAGACACGTTACTGCATGGCTTGGTTAAGGTGATGGATCTGTTGTTAGACATACAGGAGGTGTTTGCCTTTCTCACGTCTTTGCCTGTTGGCAGGTGTTGTCCTAAAAGGTTCTAAGGGAGAAAGCAGGCTGGCTCCCAAGGCTCGTGCTGCAGCTCACATGGATTGACGTCAGTAATGGTGAGCAGGGGGACACCCAGTGAGTGCCTTGCATGCAGCACGCAACAGCTGGGATGGCTCAGCCTAGCAGGAGGGAACACAGAGCTGTAGGATATCCCGATTGGAAGGACCCACAGGGATCACCGAGCACAACCCCGGCCCCACACAGCACCCCCAGACCCCGACCCTGTGTCAGAGCGGTGTCCCAGCGCTCCATCAGCTCTGGCAGCTTGGGGCTGTGCCCACCACCCTCTGGGGTACAGCCTGTCCCCAGCACCCAGCAGTGCACTGGTTGGAAAATGGGAAGTTCTGATTAAATAGGAAGAAAAGGTTGAGACCAAGCACAGGACTGGGAACCCAGGCAGGGAGCAGTGCCATACCATGGCCTTCCAATACTTGAAGGGAGCATCGAAACAGGAGGGGGAACGGCTGTTTGTGAGGGTGGATGGTGATAGGACAAGGGGGAATGGTTTGAAAGTGAGACAGGGGAGGTTGAGGTTGGATATGAGGAGGAAGTTTTTCACACAGAGGGTGGTGAGGCACTGGAACAGGTTGCCCAAGGAGGCTGTGGATGCCCCATCCCTGCAGGCATTCAAGGCCAGGCTGGATGTGGCTCTGGGCAGCCTGGGCTGCTGGTTGGCGACCCTGCACATAGCAGGGGGTTGGGACTGGCTGAGCATTGTGGGCCTTTGCAACCCAGGCCATTCTGTCATTCTATGAAGACATTTAAAACGTGACTGCACACGTGAGCAACCTGATCTCTTTGGCCCTGCTCTGAGCAGGGCTTGGGCTGGTATCTCCCTTCCAATCTGAATTATTCCATGAGTCCATTAAGTGAGGTCTTCTGTCAGATCTGCTGCTCAGGAGCCCGGAGCTTCCAGCCTCTGTTCTGCCGCTGGCTGGAACAGCTGTGAGCACACAGCCCTGCAGCGTTCGTGTTCCGATGAACCTCTTCTTGATAGCATTGCTGGGAGCTTATGCGAAGCAGAGCCAGCAGCTGTGCTTCCAGCACAGTCATCCTCTGCTTATGGGGCACTTGTAATGGCTGTTTATAACAAATGTAAATACAGACTCCAGATGTTATGTGGACAAATGGGAATCGTCTGCAGCCAGCGATGTTCACAGAAGTGACCCAAGGCTGAGGACTTACCATAGAATGACAGAATGGCCTGGGTTGAAAAGGCCCACAATGCTCATCCAGTCCCAACCCCCTGCTATGTGCAGGGTCTCCAACCAGCAGCCCGGGCTGCTCAGAGCCACATCCAGCCTGGCCTTGAATGCCTGCAGGGATGGGGCATCCACAGCCTCCTTGGGCAACCTGTTCCAGTGCCTCACCACCCTCTGCGTGAAAAACTTCCTCCTAAGATCCTCAACCTCAACCTCCCCTGTCTCATTTCAAACCATTCCCCCTTGTCCTATCACCACCCACCCTCACAAACAGCCGTTCCCCCTCCTGTTTAGACGCTCCCTTCAAGTACTGCAAGGCCACAGTGAGGTCTCCCCGCAGCCTTCTCTTCTCCCAGCTGAACAATCCCAGCTCCCTCAACCTTTCCTCATAGCAGGGCTGCTCCAGCCCTCTGACCATCTTAGTGGCCCTATACCCAGAAATTAATAGGACATGCATGGCTCTGGTGGACTTTAAAAGCAAGCTGACATCTTAGGGAGAGGTCTTAAATTGCCTCAGGAATGTTATCCTCACAATGGCTGCCCTGACTAAACGGGAGCGTTTGCACGAGGGCCTCTCTCTGCAGCTCCAGCCTGAGCCATACCCGTGTTATCACACTCAGAAATCATGTTACGCGCTCCTGATTGTTTTATGCTTCTTAGACTGATTTAGAAGCACCCGGGGAGCTATTTGCTTTTCTGAAGTAATTCTGATGTCAGAAGGGGTTTGGGTTTCCTTCTCTAGCTGCGCTCTGCACGCCCAGCCATAGCTGTTCTGAGCTCCTGCAGCACTGCCTTTCCCACTCAGGGGGAATTGCTGTAAGTGAAAGCTATTGTTTCACTTCCTGCTCCTGCCAACTGCCAGCCACAAATATTTTGTAATTACAATTAAGCCAGCCGTAGATTGCCTTATCTCCAGTATCAGATGGGCACGGGAGCTTTCCTGCAGGCACGGGCAGTCAGCGTGCGTTGCTTTCTCCATTCCTATGAATGAAGGACGAGAAGGGGCTGCTGTGCAGCAGATGATGATGATGGGATTCAGGTGATACCAGCTGGGCTTTCCCAATGTCTGCTGCTTTCCTTCCCAGGGCATCAGTCCTTGGGCACGTGAGCACAGAGATCTTTCAACTGTGAGGTAATTAATTGCATTAATAAGGCCCTGCTTGCAAGGTGATTATGCATCCACATCAGTTGTTGAATAATTAATGCAAAATGGTGCCCTCTTATCTGGGCTTTCCTTCAAGTGCTCGCACATCACCCTTATGGGTTGTTACCCAGGTGCTGCTTTGAGAGCAGCAGCTCCCAGTAGCTGCTCTCTTTAATTGACTAATCTAACTGCAGGTTGGAGCATTTCTATTCTGGCTGAGTAAACACGTACAGGGAAGGCTTCTGACTGCAAACCACCTGCCCTGCTCTCACCCTGGCACTCAGGGATTGGGATACGGGCAGGGAGATTGCTCACCAGTGACTGCCACGGGCAAAACAGGCTCAGCAGAGGGAGATTAATGTAATTTATTGCCTATTGCTAACAGATGAGAGCAGCGAGAGCTAAAACTGGAAGCACTCGTGGCTCAGCTCTGCCAGTCATGGGGCAGTGCTGAGTTCTGCCCCCAGGGGCCACCCCTGCAGCCCCCCGTTACAAAGCCTTGCCATGTAAACCTGACACAGCACTCCTGGTGGAGATTTATGTATATCTTATATTTATATATTATCAACCATGGCAACTTACATAATTAGGTTAAAGCAATAATAATTTTTCATGGGATAATAACTGTTTCTTGATGATGCTCCTGTGTTGGCGGATAGTTTTCCTTTGGTGTTGTGATGGCAATAACAGAGAAAGGACTGATGATAAAAATGTAGCATGATTTGAGTGCTGCTTCTGAGAGGTGTTTCCTGCAGGGGAGGCTGCATAGGAGTCACAGATGTGTTTGTGTGAGAAAGTAACAGGCACAGTGACTGGGAGTGATGGACAAAGGGGAAGCAATAAAGAGAAAGGAGAAGTGATCATAGGATGACAGAATGGCCTGTGTTGAAAAGGCCCACAGTGCTCATCCAGTTCCAACCCCCTGCTGTGTGCAGGGTCGCCAACCAGCAGCCCAGGCTGCCCAGAGCCACATCCAGCCTGGCCTTGAATGCCTGCAGGGATGGGGCATCCACAGCCTCCTTGGGCAACCTGTTCCAGTGCCTCACCACCCTCTGGGGGAAAAACTTCCTCCTAACATCCAACCTCAACCTCCCCTGTCCCACTTTCAAACCATTCCCCCTTGTCCTATCACCATCCACCCTTGTAGGAAGTCATGGAGACAGAGTTCCTGGCCCATGGAGCCCATGGAGATGGGCTGCCCAGAGAGGCTGTGGATGCCCCGTCCATCCCTGGAGGTGTTGAAGGGCAGGTTGGATGGGGCCCTGGGCAGCCTGGGCTGGTCTGAAATGTGGAGGTTGGTGGCCCTGCCTGTTGGAGGGGGTTGGAGCTTCATGCTCCTTGAGCTCCCTTCCAACCCGGGCCATTCTGTGATGCTGTGATTCCCAAACATCGTTCACAGGGGTTTGGTTGGGTGGCTCTGTTGTTGTGTTCTTAGCGTCTCCATATTCACTGAAGGAATTGGAGACTCGAGGGAGGAGATGCTTATGGGCTCAGATGTTGGTCTGCTAGTCCTGCAGCCGCCTCGTGTCCCAGTGCATTAGTGGAATTTAGATGTACTTGTGTTGAAGCTGTGTGCAAAGCTCCGGGACTGGCTGTAAAGTGAACACGTGTACAGCTTTTGTTTGGGAATGAGATCTTACTGCTGTAAACTGAAGCTTTATCCAAACCCACTGGTGATCTGTAGGGCTCTCTGCCCCTGAAATGAGCTGTGCTGGTGTCCCATTGTGGTTCTTTAGCACAGAGTGGTGATGGAGTTGGTACTGAAGGTGTTCACGTGCTCAGTAGTCCTAAGGTCTGAAGAATTGCAGCTTTGCCAGATGCAAATCAGCCTCTCCCAGCAACTTAATCAACGGAGCTTGCAGTTTAAAAGGGGTCACTGTGGTGCATCTGAGCTCGTGGTGACAGTCAGCTGATCCTGAGCCTGTGCCAAAGCCTGTAGGAATGGGAGAAAGGACATGGATTGTGGAAGTACATTCTTGGTATAGGTTTTATTGCCTTCGTGGAGCATGGGGAGCAGCTTAGGAGGCAAAGAGAGTTGTAATGGGAACATCTTTTGAAGGCACAGTAAAGACTAGGTTGGAAAAATCCTCTAAGATCTTCAAGTCCAACCATCAGCCCGGCCCCCCGTGCCCAATAAGTGCGTCCCTAAACTTCAGGGAACTTAAAACAGTTCAGCTCAAGGGTTTTAGCATCCCCAGACTCAGAGTTACGAGTCCCGTATGAATTTAAGAGTCCCATAACTCAGAGTTATGGAAGCCCAGGAAAAAAACCCAACACTGACATGATTCAAAGGTACTGGAAGGAAATGTGTTGGCTTGAAAGAGTCACAGAATCACAGAATCCCTAAGGTTGGAAAAGACCTATAGGATCATCCAGTCCAACCATCCACCTATCACCAATGGTTCTCGCTAAACCATATCCCTCAACACAACATCCAAACGTTCCTTGAACACCTCCAGGGTCGGTGACTCCACCACCTCTCTGGGCAGCCCATTCCAGTGCCTGACCAC
>JACDJE010000555.1:121562-155306 GCA_016647715.1 Pavo muticus
CCAGGCTGCCCAGAGCCACATCCAGCCTGGCCTTGAATGCCTGCAGGGATGGGGCATCCACAGCCTCCTTGGGCAACCTGTTCCAGTGCCTCACCACCCTCTGGGGGAAAAACTTCCTCCTAACATCCAACCTCAACCTCCCCTGTCTCACTTTCAAACCATCCCCCCTTGTCCTATCACCATCAACTGCCACCAATATTTCCCACTAAACCATGTCAGTATGACATGTAAATCTAAACGTTTCTTGAACACAGTGCATGGTGGAATGGATGGTGTGAGAACCTCACTGATGGCAAGTGAGACTGGCTGGGTTATCCTCATGCAGTACAGGCACAGTAAGTGTGTACAGAACAGCCACAGATACAGAAGGAACATCAGGAAACTGACTTGAATGGAAGAGCTGAGTCTGATGGGCATCCAAAGACAGATGTGTGTGTAAATGCACATAGGGTTGTTGTATATATGGAAACTATGGAAAGATAGGGTGTGATTTCAGTAACCAAATGCTGGAAGGCCCATCTTCAGATTCCCACCTGGGTTCTGCTCAGTCTGTTGAGAACAGAGGCCTACATCATTCTGCTTCCACGGGCAATTCTTGAGAGGAAGAAATGTATTTATATGGTTCCTGCCCAGCAATGAGAGCAGACTTAATATGAAACACTGTCAGAAGTTGTGGTTTGAAATGTCAGCTGCTGTTCTGCAGACGACATTTGTTGTCTGGACAGTGAAAGTGGCTTTGCTGTTCTCAAGTACTCAGTGGCGTTATGACTTGATGACAGATAATGAGAAATGAGCCTAAGTGAGGCTGATTGTATCCCGCTTAACCTCTCAGCTTTGCTTCCTATGGTGCGTATTTCCTCTGTCAATGAGTTGCCTTCCCAGACTGGCTCATTCCTCATCTCTCTGGTAACGGTGTATTGCCAAAATAGCATTTCACATTACAGAATCACTAAGGTTGGAAAAGACCTATAAGATCATCCAGTCCAACCATCCACCTATCACCAATGGTTCTCGCTAAACCATATCCCTCAACACAACATCCAAACGTTCCTTGAACACCTCCAGGGTCGGTGACTCCACCACCTCCCTGGGCAGCCCATTCCAGTGCCTGACCACTCTTTCAGAGAAGTAGTATTTCCTAATATCCAGCCTGAATCTTCCCTGGCACAGCTTGAAACCATTCCCTCTAGTCCTATCACCAGTTACACGAGAGAAGAGGCCGACCCCCAGCTCACTACAACCTCCCTTCAGGTAGTTATAGAGAGCAATAAGGTCTCCCCTGAGCCTCCTCTTCTCCAGACTGAACAATCCCAGCTCCCTCAGCCGCTCCTCATAAGGCCTGTGCTCCAGACCCCTCACCAGCTTTGTTGCCCTTCTTTGAACACGTTCCAGGGCCTCAATGTCTTTCTTGCAGTGAGGGGCCCAGAACTGGACACAGTACTCAAGGTGCGGCCTCACCAGAGCTGAGTACAGGGGGACAATTACTTCCCTGCTCCTGCTGGTCACACTACTTCTGATACAAGCCAGGATGCCATTGGCCTTCTTGGCCACCCGGGCACACTGCTGGCTCATGTTCAGCCGAGCGTCAACCAACACCCCCAGGTCCATTTCCTCTACGCAGTCTTCCAGCCACTCTGCCCCAAGCCTGTAGCGTTGCTGGGGTTATTGTGGCCAAAGTGCAGGACCCGGCATTTGGTCTTGTTGAATCTCATCCCATTGGCTTCAGCCCAGCTATCCAGCCTGTCCAGATCCCTCTGTAGGGCCTCGCTACCCTCAGGCAGATCGACACTTCCAGCCAACTTGGTGTCATCTGCAAACTTACTGAGGGTGCGCTCAATGCCCTCATCCAGGCCATCAATAAGGATATTAAACAGGACAGGCCCCAGCACCGACCCCTGGGGAACTCCACTCGTGACCGGTCGCCAGCTGGATTTAGCTCCATTGACCACCACACTGATTCATCAGAACTGTCTTTGCAGTAGGACTGTGGTGCTCAGTGGCACAGTGAGACTGATTTTCCCATGACAGTGAGGTGTGAATTCTGTAGAGCTTTGCTTTTGCAGTTGGCTTTCCTCAACGTGCTGCCATGACAAAGTTGTAAGGAGGAGAGCTGGTTTTGTATGAAACAAGATCCTGGGCTATATCTTATGTTATATGGCCCTCGTAAAGCAAGATAAAGTTATCACCTAACTTAATAGTGCCATATATGCAGAGGTAGCCCCAGGGCTTTCTCGTGACTCACTCTCTTGTTGTCTTCTGTTCCAGAGTCGACAACTGGAATCGGAAACTGGAACAACTGAAGAGCACAGCCTCAACAAGGAGGCTCGGAAATGGGCAACCCGCGTGGCCCGCGAGCACAAGAACATCATCCACAGCCAGAGGGTACGTGGGGTAACCACTGCTCTGCAGATGGAATCATAGGATAGAATCATAGAATCACAGGGTTGGAAACGACCTGCAAGCTCATCTAGTCCAACCATCCTCCCATCCCCATTGCTACCACAAGCACTAAACCAGATCTCGTAGCTCCTCATCCAGGCAGCTCTTGAGCACTGCCAGGGACGGCGACTGCACCACCTCCCTGGGCAGCCATTGCAGTGCCTGACCACCCTCTGAGAGAAAAAGCTTTTCCTCATGTCTAACCTAAACCTTCTCTGGTACAACTTGTGGCCATTTCCTGTTTGTTGCCTGGGAGGAGAGGCCAAACCCCTCCTCATCACAGCCTCCCTTCAGGAAGTTGTAGAGTGCAGTGAGGTCTCCCCTGAGCCTCCTCTTCTCCAGACTGAGCAATCCCAGCTCCCTCAGCCTCTCCTTCTAAGACTTGTGCTCCAGACCCCTCACCAGTTTCATTGCCCTTCTCTGGACACGCTCCAGATCTTACTTGTTGCAGCTCCCTGCTGTATGAAAGAAGAGCTGCTGCCAGCACCAAGAAGTTATTTGTATGAGATGTCTCTCCAGGCAACCTTCCTTTTTCATCTTGTCTTGGTACTACCAGCTTTACAGCTGCTCAGCTTTCATGTTTTATCAGTGTGGTTTGTTACTCCCATATAAATCTGAAGATACTGCATCTCTTTTGCTGCATAGAACCAAGGGATGCATTTCGTCTGCCTTGTGTGGAACCGAGGTGGTTTTGGGATGCAGCTGGGACTGCCTGGGAGTGAGAATAACGTGTGGAGAAATGCACCCTTTTGTGGGTCAGAGAGTTTCTGAAGTATCTGTGGCCCTCACGCTCCTGTCTGGGAATCATAGAATCACAGAATGGCCTGGGTTGCAAAGGCCCACAGTGCTCATCCAGTCCCAACCCCCTGCTATGTGCAGGGTCGCCAACCAGCAGCCCAGGCTGCCCAGAGCCACATCCAGCCTGGCCTTGAATGCCTGCAGGGATGGGGCATCCACAGCCTCCTTGGGCAACCTGTTCCAGTGCCTCACCACCCACTGGGGGAAAAACTCAGAAGAGTGAGATCGAAGCATCCTGCCTCTGTCACAGCTCAGAGATGAGCAGGGAAACAGCAGACCTCTTCCTAAAGAGGTTTGACAGCATTTGACATGCTAAGGTCAAGGCTAACTTGCAAAGATTACATTAAATTCTATCAGAGAGGATGAGGCTGTACTATGATATCCATAATATTGTGTAATGCACAATTAGGGCAGTGAGGCACAGGGTGCCCAGAGAGGTGGTGGTGCCCCATCCCTGCAGACACTGAGGTCAGGCTGTGAGCACTGCTGGAGCTGTGGGTGTCCCTGTGCATTGTGAGGAGTGGGACCAGATGGCCTTTAAGGGCCCCTTCCAACTCCAGCCATTCTGTGATAATCAGTGAGCTTTTGCCCTGGAAGTGGGGGCCCAGCTTCTGGTTCTGCTTCAGAGATTTGAGCTGTGACGTCCCAGCAGAGTGCACCAAGCAAGAAGCAGGACCAGAACAGCTCCACCATCTTGTCTGCCTTCACTGTATCCTCCTGCACACACACAGCTCCTGCAAACACAGCAAACCTTCTTTGGCTCCCACTGCCTCAGGGCTGTCATGGTGCTAGTGACTTTTCACTTCCCATTTCAGATGCACTTTTAAACCTGACACAAGCACAGACCAACGTGTCTGTCTCAGATATGTAAACAGCAGCGTGCAGATAAGGGGGTTCATACCACACTATCTTCTTTAAGGTGCTGAAGTATTCTCCTAAGTAAACTTCCATTTGAAAGGCTGTGCTTTTCAGTGGTGTTGTGCCTTGCTCATCGTTCTGTTGCCTGGGATATACTGCTGTCCATTGGCCTTGTCAGCCAACCGTTGCTGTGAATTGCTGTGTTTCTCACTTAACATTTTCCCCACCTTTGGTGCACTTTCCTATTCCTGGCAGACGCTTGAAGAGCTGGAATGCCACGGGCCTGTGATGTCTGAACAAACCCGAGTGGAACTGGAGCAGAAAATAGATGAAGCCAGAGAGAGCATTCGCAAGGCTGAGGTAAGAAAGCAATCATTGGGCACTTCCATTTCTTGCCATGGAATGGTTTGTGCTGCTGCTGTTTGATTCTAGGTGTGGAAAGGTAAGCATCCAAAATCAGGGGGTTTTAAGAGGTTGGTTTTCTGTGGTTTCTTACCTCTCAAATCACTGAGTGAACTTCCTGAAAGATAGGAGGTAAAAAGAATTACATTGAAAAGAACCTCCTGATGGAGAGTGATGGGACTTGCTGTGTTTCCTGCTGTTGTGCAGATGTCTCTGTTTGGAGGCTGTGTCTTAAGTAGACCAAAAGCCACCTCAATTTCCCTTCTCCTTGAGGGGACTGGCAGCAGAAAATCGTGATCATCTCTCCATACTCGTGCTTCTGTGTTTCTAGAGGGAGTTACTGTGTGCCAACGTGACTGCTGTGAGAACACAGAAACTGTTTCATAGAATGGCCTTGGGTTGCAAAGGCCCACAATGCTCATCCAGTCCCAACCCCCTGCTATGTGCAGGGTCGCCAACCAGCAGCCCAGGCTGCCCAGAGCCACATCCAGCCTGGCCTTGAATGCCTGCAGGGATGGGGCATCCACAGCCTCCTTGGGCACCCTGTTGTGGATATACACACCTGTAGTGTCAGTGGGAAAGTACTTCAAGGGCTCTTTGTATCTCCTTGTGCCTCCACTCTGAGGCACTCATGAAAAGGCTACAGTGGATTGTGAGGCCTTCTGGGGGCCTTATCAGGCTCTTGGCTTTGTGTTTGACTGACAGAGTTCGGCTGCTGAAGCTGACCGTCTGCATGGCCACAGGAGCTACTGCAAGCAAGAGGAAATGATCTGTTCATTTACAGCTGAGCATGTTGCATAATTAAAACTATAGAGCAAACGCAGTTATTTCAGTTAAGTGCTTCTCACAGATAATCAGAGTACCTGGTGTAATTAGGGTTGTGATTTCCAGCTCAAGAGGTTAGAAAATGCAGAGTGAAAACATTCCACCTACTGATAGGCCGAATGTTCGCCTCGTTGCTAAAACAAACCCACTTCTCTGAGCAGAAAGTGTTCTAAAAGGCAGCTGTCTTTCATTCTGAGCGATGTGTTTCCAGCAGGCTGTGCTCCAGGATGGTTCAGTGTGTGTGTGGTTAATGATTAAGTGCACCAGGACAGAGAGCATGGGAAGGACAGATAAAAGCAGCAGCAGAAACAAAGTTGGGATAAGAAGTTGCAGAGGAGAAGGTTCTTGCACAGAAATAGCATAGATCAGTTCCAGAGCTTAAGTGCTTGCAAATCCTAAATAGGCATCATTAGGAGAACCCAATTAATGGGTGGAAATGTGCTTGAGCAAAAAGATAACGTGATCCCTTGGGGTGGGTGGTGGAGAGCAAACGTGGACAGGAGTATTTTTGTTCGTTGAATTGTTGGAAGCCTGAATGCTGGAAGTAAGTGCTGCTGTAATGAAGGCTAAGCAGGAGCTGGGGGGTAGGAATCAGGCCGTGGTGCTGGATGGACACTGCAGGGAGCATGAGGTGGGTGGGAGTGACCCCAGCTCCTGTCTGTACAGAGACAGCAGAGAAAAGACCTGAGAGTGCTTGAGGCCTTCTGCCCAGCTGGAAGTTGGCTTTTCAGAGGAGATTAGCTGAGAGAGATTGAGACAAACTTGCAGATTCCCTCGGCCTCAGCCACAGGGTAACACAGAGTCATAGAATGGCTTGGGTTGGAAGCTCCAACCCCCCCACAACAGGCAGGCCCACCAACCTCCACATTTCAGACCAGCCCAGGCTGCCCAGGGCCCCATCCAACCTGCCCTTCAACACCTCCAGGGATGGACGGGGCATCCACAGCCTCTCTGGGCAGCTGTTCCAGCACCTCACCACTCTCTCCGCAAACAACTTCCCCCTCACATCCAACCTCAATCTGCCCTCCCCCAACTTCAAACCATTTCCCCTTGTCCTGCTGTTATCCACCCTTTCCAAGAGTTGCCTCCCCTCCTGTTTGGAGGCTCCCTTTAGGTCCTGGAAGGCTGCACTGAGGTCACCCCACAGCCTTCTCTTCTGCAGGCTGAACAAGCCCAGCTCCCTCAGCCTGTCTTTGCAGGGGAGGTGCTGCAGCCCTCTGCTCATCTCTGTGGCCTCCTCTGGATCCTTCTCAGTACAGCTGAGAATAGACAGAAGGTGCCAAGAAGCAGAAGGTTTATATAAGACAAATGAGGAGTGAGATCAGCAGTAAGGCAGCAGCATTCAGTAGGAAGCAGTGGTCTTTTCCAACAGTGGAGGGAGGGACGGAGCGCGGCTGGGAGGCACAGTGGGCAGGAAGCACCCTGCCAGGAAGGTGAGTCAGAAAGGCAGCAAAGAAGGGAAAAAATAGCACACAGTCCTCACATCTAACGAGAGCAAATGCAGAGTGATGGATGCACTGCTTGTAAACACCGAGCAGCACTTGGGAGAGGTAGAGATGGTGAATGTTTTACGTGGGATACGTTGCAGTGTTTGGTAGAAAGCTAAGAGGGAAAATGATGTCGTGCTTGGTTTGTGGTGCCAGGCAGTGTGCTGTAGTTAAAATGTCACCTTTGCAGTCACTGGTGTCCTTTAGTCACTTAAATTCTTTACTGTGAGAGTGGTGGGGTGCTGGAATAGGCTGCCCAGAGCCACATCCAGCCTGGCCTTGAATGCCTGCAGGGATGGGGCATCCACAGCCTCATTGAGCAACCTGTTCCAGTGCCTCACCACACTCTGAAAGAAAAACTTCCCCCTAAAATCCAACCTCAACCTCTCCTGTCTCTTTCAAACCATTCCCCCTATCACTATCCACCCTCTTCTTGTGGTGTGCTGGTATGTGCTGCAGTTCCTCACTCCAGGGGCATTCTCCCTTCTTGCCTTTGTTTTTTTGTGTTGCTTTTTTTCTCACGAAATGCATTTTCTTTCTGGAATAGTGTTTGTGTGTATAGAATCATAGAACCACAGAGTGGTTGGAGTTGGAAGGAACTCTTAAAGGCCATTGGGTCCCACTCTGCAGTGAACACCCACAGCTCCATCAGTGCTCGCAGCCCCATCCCCTGACCCTGGGTGTCTGCAGGGATGGGGCACCACCGCCTCTCTGGGCAAAATCAGTTGAAAAAGAAGAGCTGTGAACTGGTGATTTCTCAAGGCCTGCTGTGCACGGATGTATTCATCTCTTTGCCCTCTTCCTCAGACGTGCAGAACCCTTTGAAATCCAGCAGCTGAGAGGAGCCCAGGAGCTGTGCAGTATGGAGAACTTACAGCTTTGTCTCACAGGCACTGAGGGTGTGGAGTGGGCACATCTTGAAGCAAAGAGATACAGTAAAAATGTGCATCCAGTGGAGCCATCTTGAAGAAACGTGGCTCCTGTTGGCTTTTGCCTTCTTCAAGATGCAGTGCTTCAACATAAGGACGGAGGTTGGCACATTCACAGCTCAGTGGGTTATTTCTGGTCTTGCTCTCCATGTGATAGAAGGCGTTTTTCTTTGTGATCTCTCATGGAGCACTCTCCTTGATTAAAATCTGGGCAAAATAGGACTTGAATGCTCTTATCCAATTGATAGGAGGTAGATGATGGATGATACGTCTTGGAGACACCCAAGGTCAGGGGGTGGGGCTGTGAGCACCTGATGGAGCTGTGGGTGTTCATTGCTGGCAGTGGTACCCAATGGCCTTTAAGGGTCCCTTCCAACTCCAACTGTTCTGTGGTTCTGTGATACACAGTGGCTGTAACTGATAACCATAGCACATACTTTATTGCTCTTAAGGTGAAAAGGTTTTGGTTTGGTTTGTGGAAGGGCTTGGTTTTGTTTTGCTCACTTCTTATACAATAAATGTGGAAATATCTGATAATACCTCTGGCCCTGGCAGAAGGCTAGGATTTGGTGCAGTTGATGCTATAGCATGGAGTTCAGATTCAGAGGAGCTCCATCCTTGTCAGAACAGCTTTTAACCTCTGATTCCTATGGGGAGGATTCCAAGAAAGACGAGCACTGGGAGCAGACCTGTGCATCTGCTCTGGACGTGGCACAGTTTGAGCATCATCTGGAGAGGGGGTGGGCACCTTAAAGGCTCAGTAATTCAGGAAGATAAATTATTTGTGTAGCTCCTTTGCACTCAACCAACCAACAGGGTTAACTGAACTGAACTCCTGGACTTCTGCTTGCTGTGGCTGTTGGTTCAGGCAGTTGAGAGCTCTAATCTTCTTTAAAACATCTTCCCAATTCCCCACTATTATAGATATTAGAGATATAACTGTATCACATATACTATGCATATATATACTGCCTCCACTGATCTGTCCTGCAGGAATAAGGAAGAGTTGAAGCTGACCCTTCAGCTTCCATAATCGTTTCTTCAGCCAGCATCCCAGGCCCTGAGGTGGAGTTACTCCAACCCTGTCCATCTCAGATCTCTCTCACACTGAAGACCCCAGCACTTTGCCTGCCTGGTGTGAGTTGTGCAGTTGGCCTCAGGGCTGAAGTATTTTTTCTCAGTGGTGATGGGAGATCTCCCATCTGTGCTGAGGTCTTCTCTCTAGGAAGGTCCTGGGGCCTACGCAGCAATTAATCCAATTTCCACTTAATTATATGGGGATGCATTTTGTCTCGTAATTAAGATATCTACGACCCTCAAGAGAGTGTTTGTAGCAGATAACGTTTGATTAAGGCTCATTATAGTGCTGTTTACTTCGTATGATTGGTTCAGAAGCTGAGGTTCGTTTCTAGCTGTGGACGGAGGGCTGCTGTCGTCTCCCCTTATAGCTGGCGATGAATATTCGTGCCTGTGCTGTGCTAGCAGTGGTGATGCTGGCTGTGCTCCTGTTCTAGCTGAGGATCTCATCTGTTAATCGTGTGCTGTGTGCCTTCTCCTGCGTCTCAGTTGAACCTTTCCGCGTGGTCAGTTGTTCTCTGCTCATAGGAAATGTGAGAAAATCTCCTTTTCAGTGCTTCACTGAAAAGAAGGAAGGGAGTAAGGCTACCGACAGGAAAAGAAGCTCCGTTTGTGAAATGTCACTTGCTGCCACCTCCGGCTCTGCCCGGGAAACATATGTTTGGGAAGGCTGTGCTGGGTGAGCAGATTGCTCTCCTGGCATGAGGCGAGCACTGCGTGGTGCTGAGCTGAACCACGGCCGCTCCTGACATCCCAGGGTTGGGAACGCTGGCCTTGCAAATGTGTGGCACGATATGGCTGTGAAGATTCCTGGATTCCCAGGTCTGTTCCCTCTACACAGCCTTCAGCCACTCTGCCCCACGCCTGTAGCACTGCCTGGGGTTGTTGTGGCCAAAGTGCAGGACCCGGCATTTGGTCTTGTTGAACTCCATCCCATTGGCTTCAGCCCAGCGATCAGCCTATCCAGATCCCTCTGTAGGCCCTTCCTACCCTCAGGTAGATCCACACTTCCAGCCAGCTTGGTGTCATCTGCAAACTTACTGAGGGTGCACTCAGTGCCCTCATCCAGGCCATCAATAATGATATTAAACAGGACAGGCCCCACTACCAACCCCTGGGGAACACCACTGTGACCATCTGCCAGCTGGATGTGGCTCCATTCACCACCACTCTCTGGGCCCGGCCCTCAGCCAGCTCCTTACCCAGCAAAGAGTGCACCTGTCCCAGCCGTGGGCTGCAGCTTCTCCAGGAGGATACCGTAGCAGGCAGTGCCAAAGGCTTTGCTGAAGTCAAGGTAGTCCACATCTACAGCCTTTCCCTCATCCACCAGGCGGGTCACTGGATCCTAGAAGGAGATCAGGTTGGCCAAGATGAGGAATAACTGCTGTAGGACTCCAGCTCAGAGAATCCTGCTTGGTGCCAGGATCAGAGGTCAGTCCAGGCTCTGAGGACATCCACATCACTTGTTTCCTGGGTCTGTGTGCTCGAGCACGAGGTGTGCATTGGAGGCTCTCTCTGCTCCTCTGCTTAAGGGAAGTCTCTGAAGCTTCTAACTATGTAAAATATTCTGGTATTCATAGCAGGAATGCAGAGAAACGTGTTAAAGGTTTGTGTGCACACATTTTATATGCAGACTTAAAGAACTGGGGTAATTTCCATTCAGCCCAGCTACCTGGGAACGACTCCGTGACCCCAACAAAATCCCACACACTTCTCTCTTTCTCTCACCTACTTCTCCATTCCTCCTTCCCCACCGCCTCCTTTCCCAGCCTTGTAATCAGTCGTGTTTTTATGTGCTGGAGCTTGGAGAAAACCAGCCTGCTGCTCGGGCTGGGGCTGCTGGGTGGGCTCCCTCCATGCCCAGCTTCAGCCCACCTCATTAACCCTGCCGTCCTCTCCCAAGATGTGTGATCTGTGTTTCATTCCCTGCTTGTTTCAGCCTATCAGCCTCTCTTGGTTTAGCTGTGTGCAGCCAGGCAGGATAGTGAGCATGGAAATTAACTGCTGTAATATGTCAAAAATCCCCACTCGTCCTTCTGCTTCAGGATGGCTCAGTGTTGGGGTGGGGAATGGCTGGTTGTTAGTTCATTCCTGGGCTGGCCCACCAGAAATAGTGGTTTGGGGGGGTTTGGGGTGAATTTAGGGGGCTGGGGGCTGCAGCAGCCAGGATTCACAAGGAGCCAATGCAAGCTTTGGGCTGTGGCAAAGGCAGAGGAGATGAAAGGCTGGAGCAGGAACAACAGCATGCTTACTGGGTTCCCTGGCTCTCTGGCACCATGTGGTGCTGCTTGTAGTGCTGCAGGTGGATGCTGTATGGTCAGAACGACGTGGGCTGGAAGGACATCAGAGATCCTCCAGTTCCAGCTCCCCAGGGCAGAGCTCTGCGTTGTGCCTCAGGGATCCTGATTTTGGGTGAGCTTTGCTGGATGGGGACGTTTTGGAGTGGGGTGGTGTTGGTGTGGCTGCCTTTCCACCCCAGATGTCTTTTAGGGCAACATGGCTGTGAAAGTTCCATTTCTTGCATTCTTGGGTTGGGTTTCTTGGATTTGCTTGTGCATCCCAACTTTACCAGCACTGGGCTACGGCTTAAAACCCATTTGCAGGGGAGGGCTGGTGCTTGGTTTTGAGAAATGAGAGCCATTCCAGAACTTATTTTTACTGTACTAAGAACTGCTTCCACCTACCACAGGGCATGCAATACTGGTGGCCCAGAATTTAAGTGATACGCTGCTTCCCATTAAAGAATGGTTGAATTTTATACCTTTTTAATTCAAACTAGAATTTTAACATAAGTTTCTCTACCAGGGAAAAACAATAAGGATGGTATTTTATTTAGCCAAAACATTTCCATGGATTTTCCTTCCTGGCTAAAACAATTTGCCAGGTGAGAGTATCCAAGTTGCTAATGATTCCGTCCTTGCCAATGGGGAAATACTGCAGTAGTATCAAGTGTTTTTCATGAAGGGTTGTTTAGGTCCATTTATAATCCTAATTTCATCCAATTTAAATACCTGTACACGCTTGTAAGTGTAGCCCCATACCTAAAAAGTTCATCTTGTCTTGTGTCAGCAGGAGGGGAGCACCCTGTGCTGGGCCTTGCTCACGGGTGTTATGATAATAATGGTGTTATTCTGCCTTCTGAAGAGCGATGGAAAATAAAGCAGCTTTACTTCTAGGAAGCTCCATTCAAAATTGAGCCAACAGTCACAAACCAGAGTGCTTGAAGGACTGCATTCGATTGGCTTGTCTGGATTTCACAGAATCACAGAATCACAGAATCATTAAGGTTGGAAAAGACCTATAAGATCATCCAGTCCAACCATCCACGTATCATCAGTAGTACACGCTAAACCATGTCCCTCAACACAACATCCAAACGTTCCTTGAACACCTCCAGGGTCGGTGACTCCACCACCTCTCTGGGCAGCCCATTCCAGTGCCTGACCACTCTTTCAGAGCAGTAGTATTTCCTAATATCCAGCCTGAACCTTCCCTGGCGCAGCTTGAAGCCATTCCCTCCAGTCCTATCACTGTCACACGAGAGAAGAGGCCGACCCCCAGCTCACTACAACCTCCCTTCAGGTAGTTATAGAGAGCAATAAGGTCTCCCCTGAGCCTCCTCTTCTCCAGACTGAACAATCCCAGCTCCCTCAGCCGCTCCTCATAAGGCCTGTGCTCCAGACCCCTCACCAGCTTTGTTGCCCTTCTTTGAACACGTTCCAGGGCCTCAATGTCTTTCTTGCAGTGAGGGGCCCAGAACTGGACACAGTACTCAAGGTGCGGCCTCACCAGAGCTGAGTACAGGGGGACAATTACTTCCCTGCTCCTGCTGGTCACACTACTTCTGATACAAGCCAGGATGCCATTGGCCTTCTTGGCCACCCAGGCACACTGCTGGCTCATGTTCAGCCGAGCGTCAACCAACACCCCCAGGTCCATTTCCTCTACACAGTCTTCCAGCCACTCCATTTCTGTGTTTGCTTGTTGCCCCAACATTATTATAACCAATCCAAAGGACTTGTAGCCAAGGTGTCTGTGGGATGTAAAGGGCACCTGGTTTCTTATAGCCCCTTTTCCTTCTGGGCACAGAGAACAGCAATGTAATATATTCTTGCTGGGTTTGGTTGCCATGAGTTCCAAAGCTGTTGTTTATCTTCATCTCATGCGAGCTGTAGGTTTAAAGACTTCTCTTAATTAAAACTGGAACAGTAAATAAACAAAGCTCTTCTTCCATGTAGAGCAAGGGTAGGTATGTGAGAAACAGATAACAGTATTTAAACTTCTTGGTCCTTTCATCTTATAACGTGCCTTCAGCTGGGGCAGAAGGAGAGCAGAGAGAAGTGGGAGCCACCCAAACCCCGTTCCTAAGCTTTGTGGGTGGCTGACAGTTCTAAAGGAGCATAACGGAATTCCAGACCTCAGCTATTAAGCAGTAATTGGTAAATAGCAACAGTAAATAGCAACAGTAAATAGCAATCTCACTATTAAGTAGGAAAATATCTGTCCTGCAGTGAAGCTTAATAACAATGCAGTCTGGGCAGCGTCCAGCTCTTGCCGTGAGTGTTGGGTTTCAGCTTTCCAGTGCCTTTGGAGCTCAGCTGCCTTCCTGGAGACACTTTGTGTTGTGGGGAATGTCAACGCCCGCTTGGTTAAACATCTTTTCAAGCCTGCAAGTTCCTGTTGGCGGAGGTCAGTCAGTCCTTGGTGGTTTTCTGTAAGCATCCCCTGTCTCCAGTGCTGGTGCATGGCTTTCTGGCTCCATTCCCACACCAAAACCAAAGAGAAGATGGGGCAAGCTGGAGCTGTGCCCTTTGTGCAGGGTGGGTCCTTGCGTGGTGGGGTTAGCTGGGGCTCCAGCTTCTGGCATCATCGTGATGGTAGTTTGCCCCAGCCAGTTTGGGCATAATGATGTTTCAGTGAAGTGGTCATGTCTTCAAATATGTAGCTGTTCCTGCACAAGGAGCAGAATGAGGTTATATTGCTGTCTGGCTTTTTTTTAATATACACACATAGGTAGGAAGCTGCTAGCCCTGGTCTACCAGTACAGTCATTAGGGGGGGGAAAAAAATACATGCATTTGCTTGTAAATAGTGTTATACATCTTTCAAGTGCAGACCTGACCTAACACTTGAGGCACTTCTATGGTTAGCCTGCAATGGAATGGAACTCAAAACATTTGTGGTTTGGAACGAGTATTTGTTGAATATTAAGTGCACTGTGTGTAAACAGGGGGAGGGAGCCCGACTGCATTTACTGCATACCTTGACTTAAAAACTCTTAGCAAGCACAGCCAAGGAGCTTGGAGCAGCTTGTTTATTTTAGCTAACAAGTTGGTACAAACAACATGGCTTACAGCGGGCTGAGAGCTAATAGGAGCTACAAATGTTTACAGCATGCCTAGACTGATGTGTGTTGAGCAACTTGAGCTAATTGGAAGTTGCGTAACGAGGTAAAACAGCATAACAAGCAGGGTGAGCCGTTCTGTGCAACTTGTGCTGAGGGCACACAAAAAGTCCTCACACCACAATACAGCGCCAGAACATAAAGACAAATTGGGAGTGGCCACTTTGCTCCAGGATGATATCCAGCCGTCCATCCATTTATCCAGCCATCCATCCATCATCCATCCATTTATCCGTCCATCCATCATCCATCCATCCATCATCCATCCATCCATCCATCCATCCATCCATCCATCCATCCATTTATCATCCATCATCCATCCATCCATTTATCATCCATCCACCCATTCACCCATCCATCCATCCACCCATCCATCCATCCATCCATTTGTCATCCATCCACCCAGCCACCCATCCATCCATCCACCCATCTGTCCGTCCATTTATCATCCATCCACTCATCATCCACCCATCCATCCATCCACCCACCCATCCATCCACCCATCCATCATCCATCCATCCACCCATCCATCCATCCATTTATCATCCATCTATCCACCCATCATCCATCCACCCATCCATCATCCACCCATCCATCCATCCATTTGTCATCAATCCATCTACCCATCATCCACCCATCCTCCATCCACCCATCCACCCATCCATCCATCCACCCATCCATCCATCCACCCACCCATCATCCACCCATCCACCCATCCACCCATCCATCTATCCATTTGTCATCCATCCACCCATCCATCCATCCACCCATCCACCCATCCATCATCCACCCATCCATCCATCCATCCACCCATCATCCACCCATCATCCACCCATCATCCATCCATCCATCCCTAATGCTGGCCGGTGTTCCTCTGGGCTGAGGGCTGCAGGTAATTGAGAGCATCCATGTGGGGCAGGAGCTGTGCTCATTTTCACTTGGTACCGTGGAGTTCCCCGTCACCTTCTCTCGAAGCACAAGTGGTTACAAAGGGTTTTGTTGCAGTTAACAGACAAGAGGTGTGTTTACATGCAGAGATGGGCATCCCCAGCTTCAGCTTTTTGGTGCGACTCTTCTGTGCTGATCCTTTTGGTTTAGAAGTGTGTCTCTGTGCAGCTTCAATTAGTGAGAAATCCACTTCTCTGTTGGATAAGCATTCCTAGAAACCATGTTTCTTCCAAAGGAAAGGTTAATTATTAACTTAAAGTTATTGTTTCCATATTCTTGCAGCTTTAAGATCTACAAACCATAGTATAAGTAAGGGCAAAAGGGAAAACGTCAAGTGTTGCCTTTCTAGGACCAGCAGAGGGTAAAATGCCTGTTTCTCTCATCCTAAAACCCCAAAGCCACCTAAGCTGCCTTCTTTCGGAGCCTCCCTGGGCATTGCTTTGGTAAATAATTACAGAACTGGGGTCAGAGCTTGCAGGGTTTTGGCTTCCAAGTGTGCATGTCGGTAGGTGGATCAACCCCTGCGCTTCTAAAATGAGAAACTTCACCAAAGCAGAGTGGTGAAGGTTAATATATCTTTATTCATCTCATTTTCTTGCTTCTGTGACCATTATTTACAGTACATGTTAATCATTGCCCTAAAGGCTGCTCGCATGCAGAAATGGGAACCTCTCCTGGCTGCGTGGCGCTGGCCTTTCCCATGGGAAGTGTTGCCCCATCCTGGATCCGCGTATGCAGTGAGCCCTTATAAAGATACATTTCACATAATAAATTTTACTCTGTTGGCTTCTCTGCTTTTCCAAAAACCACATTTATTCCAAACAGACATGAAACTGATGTCTCACAGAAGCAGCTTCATGGTGTGACTGTTTTAAAGTCACCTTTTCGGTCAGTTTCAAAGGAGAAAGGGAGCTGCGTTCAGGGGGTCAGCAGAATGGAAGTCACACCTGAAGGTCTGATGGTTTATTTTGTGACTTACTTTCTTAATCACAGCATCACAGAATGGTTTGGGTTGGAAGGGAGCTCAAGGATCATGAAGCTCCAACCCCCCCAGCAGGCAGGGCCACCAACCTCCACATTTCAGACCAGCCCAGGCTGCCCAGGGCCCCATCCAACCTGCCCTTCAACACCTCCAGGGATGGACGGGGCATCCACAGCCTCTCTGGGCAGCTGTTCCAGCACCTCACCACTCTCTCTGCAAACAACTTCCCCCTCACATCCAACCTCAATCTGCCCTCCCTCAACTTCAAACCATTTCCCCTTGTCCTGCTGTTATCTCCCCTTAATAAAACGTGAGCGTGTGATCTGGGGCTAGGAGTGAGATGTCATCCTGAGAGATTTCTGATTCTCCCCCTTCTGTTTCTGAAGATCATTAAGCTGAAAGCAGAAGCCCGTCTCGACCTCCTGAAGCAGATCGGCGTCTCCGTGGATACGTGGCTGAAAAGTGCAATGAACCAGGTGATGGAGGAGCTGGAAAACGAGCGCTGGGCCAGCCTGCCCTCGGTGACCAACAACGGCTCTGCACACCTGGTATGGCCCCATCCCCTCCCAGTGCTTAAAGGAGCAGAGGGGAGCGACTTCATACATGGTCTGAAAATGATAGGACAAGGGAGAGTGGCTTTAAAATAAAAGAGGGGAGATTTAGGTCGGATGTGAGGAAGAAGTTTTTTCCTCGGAGGGCAGTGAGGCCTCAGCACTGCTGCCCAGAGCTGTGGGTGCCCATCCCTGCAGGTGCATGAAGCCAGGGATGGGCCCTGGACAGCCTGAGCTGTGGGGGTTGGAACTGGATGGATGACCTTCTAAATCCCCTCCAACCAGAGCCATTCTGTGATTTGAGGTGTGCTAAATACCTGACTGCACTCTTTGGGTCAGTCACAGGGTCCCATCCATGGCCGTGGGCAGCTTCAGGCATGGAGCAGCACAGCTCTGGGCAGCAGTGCTGGGGCCCCACCACCCTGTTTGAGATTTTATTTGAGTTCCATGATCACAGAATCATAGAATCACAGAATGGCCTGGGTTGAAAAGGCCCACAATGCTCATCTCATTCCAGCCCCCTGCTATGTGCAGGGTCGCCAACCAGCAGCCCAGGCTGCCCAGAGCCACATCCAGCCTGGCCTTGAATGCCTGCAGGCATGATATCTGTGATAGGGTGCTAATGGTGTGTAGTAGCAGTTTTCCCTTTCTTCTCCCTTTTCTCCACCTCTTCCAGCTCCTGCTGGGCAAATTGGGTGCTGCCCAGTGCCCAGCTCCCATCCCTCTGCCCTGCAGCCAATGCCATCCCCCTGCCACCAGCATGGGAGGTTACAGACTGATTGCTACATTCCCCTTCTACACTTACATAAGCTCCTGTGTAAGAAGGAGCTGCTGTTGACCTTGGCAGGCCAGGCAAGGACGAGCTGTAGATGGAATTCTTAGAACTGCTACAGAAATTACATTGGGTGCAATTATTGGAGCAATACTGCGGCCGGAGACGAGCAGCACTTTCACTTCAGCCTTGAAGAGCGAGCAGGCAGCAGTTCGTGTTCCAAAGGCAGCTCCTGCTGTCCTTGTGTCACAGTTTGTGCTCTCAGTGTACTTTCAATTAAGCAGTGGAGGAGAGAAAGGCAACCCTGGTGGTTTGGTCCCTCTGTATGGCACAGTGCTCAGAAGGAGCTGTATCCTTCCCCATCCCGTTGGTTGACTTTCCAATGGAACGATGAAATGCAAAACCTTGGAAAGGAATCCTTTTTTTTCCTGCTCTTAACACCCCCCAAAAAAGTTGATGATCATTTTGAATTTCAGTGTCATCTGGAAAATGCTGTGCTGCTGTTACATGCAATGTAATTGAGAGACCTTTGTGCTGCCTGCAGGACATCAAATGCCTTGTAAATATGGAATTCGTTTAAAGAGAAGGAGAGAATGATGTCTTTATGGAGTCTGTGCTTTGTTTTGCATTCACCGTGACTTCCAGCTGCCCCGTTCTAAGGAGCATTTCGACAGTAGAAGTGCAGCACTGCAGAGCCAGAAAGTTCATAGAATGAAAGAATGGCCTGGGTTGAAAAGGCCCACAATGCTCATCCAGCTCCAAACCCCTGCTGTGTGCAGGGTCACCAACCAGCAGCCCAGGCTGCCCAGAGCCACATCCAGCCTGGCCTTGAATGCCTGCAGGGATGGGGCATCCACAGTTCACAGCTGGTCCATGGAAATGGGTATTTCAAAGTGTGAAGGGCCATGGCATCTTCCAGCCATAGAGTTACTGGTTCGTATTCTGGTCTGAATGTCACTGGAAAGCAGCCTGCGTGGAACAGAGCGTGGACTGCAGAGTGCCATGGATCATCAGCAGTGGAGGCCTTTCTGGGGTCCTGCAGACCCTTCCCTAGGGAATTCTCATGACATTTTGGCATCTTTGTTTATGCTCCTCAAAGTTGTACATCCAGGTCAGACCGGAGGTGGTTCAAAGTCTCTGCATCTCCAAGGACAGACAACCAAAATATACTAAAAGGGGCATTTTGGTCTTTCTCCTTGTGTTAGCACACCCGGGGCAGATGTTTCACAACCAGCTCTAAATGGACATGATACCTTTATTCCACAGTGTGTCATGTTGGGCACCTCAGTACAGAAAGGACATGGAGGTGCTGCAGCAGGTCCAGAGAAGGGCAACAAGGCTGGGAAGGGCTTGGAGAATATGGCCTACGAGGAGAGACTGAAGGAACTGGGGCTGTTCAGTCTGGGGAAGAGGAGGCTGAGGGGAGACCTCATTGCTCTCTGCAGTACCTGAAAGGTGATGGCAGCAGAGCGGGGCTGGGCTCTTCTCACTGCTGACAGAATGAGGGGAAATGGCCTCCAGTTGTGCCAGGGTAAGTTTAGGCTGGATATCAGGAAGCGCTTCTGTACAGAAAGGGCTGTGAAGCACTGGGATGGGCTGCCCAGGGAGGTGGTTGAGTCCCCATCCCTGGGTGTGTTTAACAACGTCTGGATGTGGTGCTCAGGGCCGTGATTTAGCGGAGGGCTGTTGGAGTTGGGGTAGGATGGCTGGGCTGTGGTTGGACTCGATGATCTTTAAGGTCTTTTCCAACCTGAGTGATTCTATGATTCTATGTGGATATCAGCTGGGACAGATTGGACTTGGTGATCTCAGAGGTCTTTTCCAACCTGAGTGATCCCATGATTCTATGATATAGACCATGCACAGGGAGGGCAACAAATGCAAAGTGTTGCTTGGTTCATTTTATTATTGCTTCATTTATTTTTGTTTGATGTCTGCTTTGACTTCACATTTAACTTGATGGATGTCCTTGCTTTTAATAGATCAATGCTGACACAGAGAAGGAAGAAGGTGAAGAGTTTGAGGACAGCATGGATGTTTTTGATGACAGCAGTTCTAGTCCTTCTGGTACTCTTAGGAATTACCCTCTCACCTGCAAAGTCGTTTATTCCTATAAGGTTTGTGATATTTTTTCTCTGAGATTTCTCTCTGATTGGACAAACAAGATGCACAGTGAGCACATAAGAGCTGTAACTGCTACACCCACAGCGTGGTTGTGAGGAACGTGGATCTGTAGAGCAGAGCCCACAGTCTGTGTGGAGCTGAAGCGTGCAGAACAGCCCTGCCTGCCTCCTTGTCCTGGAGCACTGAGTTACAGCCTTGCTGAAAAGCCACATTCGTGCTCTGTACCTCTGCTAGTGCTGCTGTGAATCGCAGCACCTGGTTACCAAAGCCAGCTGCAGGCAGAGGATGGAGTAATGGGGGTTACCAAAGCAAATAGGGCTCAATAGGCTGGGTGGTATCCAGGCTGCTTCCATCAGTCCTCTTGAGTGAAGAAAGCAGTCAGAAGAGCCCTCATGTTCAAGTCTGTTACATCATAAGAAAATGCTTTTATTTGCTCTTTTTCCTGTTGTGTTTTTCAGGCTTCTCAGCCAGATGAATTGACCATAGAGGAGCACGAGGTATTGGAGGTGATTGAAGATGGAGATATGGAAGACTGGGTAAAGGTATTGCTTTTTTTAGGCTGTTTTCACTATTACTTTTTAGGAACTGGGCTGTGGGACAGAAGCTCGGAGTAGTGTAGGGTAGAGCTGAGCTCCTTAGGTGTCCTTGATCTGCAGGCACGGAATAAAGCCGGCCAGGTGGGCTACGTCCCTGAGAAGTACCTGCAGTTCCCAACATCCAGCAGCCTGCTGAGCATGCTGCAGTCCCTTGCTGCGCTGGACAGTCGGTCCCACACCTCCAACAATTCCACGGAGGCTGACCTGGTGTCGGGCAGCCTGAATGGAGATTCCAGTGGTGAGTGTTCATTGAGAAGCAAACCGTGAGTGAAGCTCGCTCTTCAGTGCCTTCTGCATGTCCGATTTGGATGTGAGAATTTCTCATTTTTGACCTTTCTCTGAGTACAACTGTTCTTAATAACCATCCCTCTAATTGCAAGACTCAGTGTAATGATTTACTTGGCTAGCCCATAAAGTTGTGATTAACGTTAACTAAAATTAGAGAACACTAAAACAGTTTGACTCAGCCATTTTGTATGTCATACCTGTTGGTTTTTCTTTCTCAGGCTGATGCTGACTACCCTTCTTTTCCTTCCTTCTTCTTCCATTCCTCAGTCTGTTTTGTGAAAGCACTTTACGACTACGAGGGGCAGACAGACGACGAGCTGTCCTTCCCAGAAGGAGCCATCATCCGCATCTTGAACAAGGAGAATCAGGATGACGATGGCTTTTGGGAGGGAGAATTCAATGGGCGTGTTGGGGTGTTCCCATCGGTGTTAGTTGAAGAACTGACGGCCTCAGAGAATGGGGAGACTCAGTGGATTGGAGATATTCAGGTACGTGAGGACGGGAGGTGTTTGTTGGGGCTTTTTCCTGTTGGAAATCCAACTTCTGCACACCAGCCCTATTCACTCCTTGATGAACATTGGCCGTCCGGATCTTTTTCTTTGGCTGTTCATGTGCTGCTTGTTAGGAAAATGGGATGCAGAAATCAACCAATGCGGGAGATTTTGCAGGACTGGGAAGATCTGCTGTTTCTTCAGCAGATAAAAAGCAACCAGTTAAAAAAAGACAAACAAAGAGTGCTTACCTTTTAGCTTCTTACCCAGCTTAATAATTAGCAAGTGATGCGTTTTGGCAAACGTAATGCATCTGTGAATAAAGGAAAGTGTTTGAGTAGAAAGGAAATGAGCCAAGGAGAAAATTCAGCCTGCTTCTTGTAATGAATTCGTGGCACAGACTGAGACATCAAACAGAGCCCAGCAAAAAGGGAACTGTGGAGCTCCCATAGCCCTGACGTGGTGTTTTCATACTTCAGTCTGGTCTGTGCCTTCTCAGCTTCTGGGAGGGAGAACACTGCTGATGCTGTGGTGCAGCCATTTCTGACACATGCATGTATTGCCTTACAGCTCTGTAGCCTTGCATTTCACTAGAAAATCAGACACGTTCTCATCTCAATCTGTGGTGCTGGACATTGGGCTTCCACGAGTCCTGCTGACGTTGTCCCTCTGTTTTTATTCTTTGAGACCATGGAAAATGAGGAGTATGTTCAGCTGCGTTCCTGGACACGCTCAGAGCTTCTCTGTTCTGACCAAGCTTTGCTTCTCTTAAGTGTGTCTTGGGCCTGTCAGGGGTAACCAGACAGACACTCACAGTGCTCGCTTGACAGACACCACACACACTCATTGTGGGTTAGGGTTAGGGGTTAAGAGTTACCCTTTTGGCTTAGGATTAAAGGTTACCCATTTGGGTTAGAGTTAAGGGTTGCCATTTGAATTAGGGTTGAGGATTAAAGGTCACCCTTTTGGCTTCGGGTTAAGGGTTACCCCTTTGGGGTGGGGTTAATGGTTACTCATTTGGATTAGAGTTAAGGGTTACCCATTTGGGTTAGGGTTAAAGGTTACCCTTTTGGCTTAGGGTTAAAGGTTACCCTTTTGGCTTAGGGTTAAGGGTTAGCCATTTGGGTTGGAGTTAAGGGTTGCCATTTGAGTTAGGGTTAAGGGTTAGCCATTTGGGTTAGAGTTAAGGGTTACCCCTTTGGGGTAGAGTTAAAGGTTACTCATTTGGATTAGAGTTAAGGGTTACACATTTGGGGGGTAGGGTTAGGGGTTACCATTTGAGTTAGGGTTAAGGGTTAAAGGTTACCCTTTTAAGTTAGGGTTAAGGGTTACCATTTGAGTTAGGGTTAAGGGTTAAAGGTTACCCTTTTAAGTTAGGGTTAAGGGTTACCATTTGAGTTAGGGTTCAGGGTTACCCATTTGGGTTAGGGTCAAAGGGTTACCATTTGAGTTAGTGTTAAGGGTTACCCTTTTGGGTTGGAGTTAAGGGTTGCCATTTTGCGTTTCCTTCCCCAATGGACCCTGGCACTTCTAACAGATAGTTTTTCTCTAGACAAAAGTTCCAGGCATACCATTGCCTCAGAGGGCTTCCCATGCCTTGGTGTGTGTAAGGAGCTGGGCTTTCAGCAGCACCTCTCTCCATTACCAGGTGTCCCCCACCCCGAAGCCGAATCACACCCTTCCGCCGCTGCCGCTGTACGACCAGCCTCCCACCAGCCCCTTCCACAGCCCGGATAAAAGAGGCTCCCAGTACTTCCCCAGATCGCCATCGACTAACGGTGAGTGTTGTGATAATAAAAGAGGCATTTCCTGGGCTGCAGTAGGAAGGGCAGCCAGCAGACTGGAGGTGATCCTTCCCCTCTGCTCAGAACCGGTGCAGCCTCCTCCGCCTAGTGCTCACTTCCCAGCAGGACACATTGACGTGGTGGCCAAGCCCAGCACAGGGATCTGTCATACAGAGGGAGGCTGAGAGCTGGCACTGTTCAGCCTCAGGAGAAGGCTGTGGGAGGAAGCTGATCATGGAATCACAGAATGATAGAATGGCCTGGGTTGAAAAGGCCCACAATGCTCATCCAGCTCCAACCCCCTGCTATGTGCAGGGTCGCCAACCAGCAGCCCAGGCTGCCCAGAGCCACATGCAGCCTGGCCTTGAATGCCTGCAGGGATGGGGCATCCACAGCCTCCTGATGTATCAGTTTGTTGCAGGGAATTGGACTGGGTGACCTTTAAAGGTCCGTTCCAACTCAGACCGTTCTGGGATTCTGTGAAGTAGATGGAAGAGATGGAGTCATGCCCCTCTCAGGAGCAAAGGGACAAAAAGTAACAGGAAAAACTAAAATACTGAAAATGCCACAGAAAGATTTTGCTTTGTATTTTTATTGCAAAGGTGATCAAACATTGGAGCAGGTTACCCAGGGAGACTGTGAAGTCTTCATCCTCAAAGATGCTCAGAACACAACAGGATGTGGTCCCAGACCGCGTGCTGTGGTGGAGCCTGCTGTGGGCTCAGCATTGGACAGGTCACCTTCCAGCCCCAGCCATTCTGTGGTTCTAAGCCACGCTCAGAGACAAAAGTGGGACTTCTGAGGGGCACCAATGTTGTATAAACGTGCCTGTTTTGTAATATATACTACTGGCAAAGAAAACTTCAAAATACTCTGTGTGTTACCCCTTCAAAGTCAGCTCGTAGTATGTCATGAATCATGGAATCATTCAGGTTGGAAAATACCTCTCAGATCCCCAGCCCGCCCCACCAGGCCCACTGACCACATCCCTCAGTGCCACATCCCACAGCTCTGGGACGCCCCCAGGGATGGCGACCCCCACACTCCCCGGGCAGTGCCAGTGCCTCACTGCTCTTTGGAGAGGGAATTTTCCCTGATATCCAACCTGACCTCCCCTGGCACAACACGAGGCCATCACCTCTCATCACTGTTACCTGGGAGCAGAGGCCAACCCCCCCCTCACCACAACCTCCTTTCAGGAGTTTGAGAGAGCTGTAAGGTCCCCCCTGAGTCCAATCTGAGCAAGAAAACGTACTGAGGAATGCTCTGTTCATATTCTGGTGCATAGCCATCCCTCAGCACTGATTTGCTGTTGCTTAACCCTTTCAGAAAACAGCTTCAGCTCAGAGTCCCCTGGGTTCTCACAGCCTCCACGACTTCTTCCTGAAGCTTCGTACGGCAAACTGCGACCTGTAAGTTTCACAACTGGGCTTTTGTTGATGCTGCGGGGTGATCCAGCCAGTTTGTATCACCAGCCCGGGGTGATGGGGGCAGGGGCACTCAGAGCACTGCAATTCCTGGGGCCTGGGGTACAGCGCCTGCTGGTTTGGCTCTCGGTGTTCTGCTAATCCCACTGCTGCCTGTAATAATGCAGTGTCACAGGAGAATGGTGCGAGGAAAGGTCTGTCCACACCCCTCTGATAGTACTGTAGATGTGTGAGAAAGCTATGGAACGTGAGAGCTATTTGAGGTAAGTGGGCACTGGAACAAAACAAAGCTGCTCTTGTTCAAACAGTAAGTCCTGGCTGGGTTTACAGGTGACCTTGAATCTTATCTGTCCCCTTTTTATCTAAGCTGCCCTTCTGTATCTGCCTTTATGGTTGTAATACCTTCATGCCTCTTTTCATGGATGGTGAAATCTAACCCGGGAGGAGGATTTTACATCTCTGCTGTAGGCGTTAGTCAATAAACTTACAGCAGGCTTTGGGAGATTACTTCTGTTGTTGCCACATGCATTACTGCTGTGCAGAACGGCAGAAGAGCTGGGGAATGAGTGTCAGAGTAATTGTATGATCTGTACCACTGCTTTTTTTCCAGAGGCTGAGTTCCCAGCCACACCACGTGCTGGCTGCAGTTGGACATCATATGCAGTTATACTTTGGGGTTACATTTATTTCCAGACCACTTGATTTAAGGATTTTGGATTAAAACTACTTAAGAGTGATGTCCCCT
Organism: Pavo muticus; assembly: GCA_016647715.1. NCBI lineage: Eukaryota > Metazoa > Chordata > Aves > Galliformes > Phasianidae > Pavo > Pavo muticus. The sequence continues at coordinate 146,489 of JACDJE010000555.1, forward strand.
ATATTTTGTGCTGCCTTTGCTGCCTACCTGGGGATGTCTTGCCAGAAAAGGAAAGGCAACATCTCATCACTTCAGTCTTGCAAAGTCCATCTGCTAGGATTAACTCTGAACCAAGGATGGGCGCTTTCAAAGTCCTACACCAAGCCGCATTAAGATGTGATGTTTGTATTCTCCTAGCGCTTTTAATGAATGAAATAGCAGGAGGAGTTTTGTTTTCAGTGAATGAATATTCAGAGCTGTATTCTGAGTATTCCAGCAGTCACTGAGTTAGCTTTATTCACTGAGATGCACAAGGCAGATCCATCGCTGCATCATTAAATATTGAAGGGTAGCACAGAGGAGCTGGAAGTTAGCTCGCTCTGTGCTGGAATGACTGACTCAGCTCCTTCATTTTGCAGATCTGTATTTACTCTGTGAGTGCCTCTTCAAGGTGCTACAACAGTTGCATCTTCATTTAAAGCATTTCTCAGCGCTGCATTTTAAACAGGCATGTTTTGAAAGCCCTGTGGGGCTTTTGGTGATGGTGTTGGTACTCGCAGGTCACGTTTCTCATAGCAAGTCGCTGTGGTGCATTCTGAAAACATGTGATAAAAGTCCTCCACGAGGCACTGCTAAAGCTAACGTTAGTGCTCCACCAGAAGCAGTGAGGAAGGTACTGATGGGCAGAGTGTAAAAATAGCACCGGATTTCAGGTATACACCACTGAGGTCAGCAGTTGATTAATATGAGTCAGCTGCTTGTGTTCCTCAAGGCATTCCTGCCACTGCCAGCCCACGTAAGGTACAGGTGTGATGTCCAAAGCCCGCCCTGTGGCTGAGCACCACGTGGTCCATTGGTGCGGGTGGGCTCTTCCCCCACACTGCTCACCTTCTGTCTGCATGCTGGCATCGAGTTGAGGGATGGGCACAGGGCTGCACCTCAGTGTGAGCTCAGAAACGCTGAGTTTCGTGCCGCTCACGGGCTGGTTCTGGCTGTTGCAGGTGCGAGCAGCTCCGCCACCCCCAACACAGCAGCACCACCGCCGGCCGACAGAGAAGATCGAGGACGTGGAAATCACTCTGGTGTAACGGTTGGACTCGTTCCATAGTAGTGCTACAATCAAGACCAAACCCAGGATTTGGTCGGTCTCGTTTTTAGGCACCTTTGCATGATGAAGACTTCGAATAGAGCAAGAGATAGGGAGGATTCTGGGGACGGTGACACGGCGGACTCCTTCCCACGGTCATGAATATTCTGTGCCTTTTTTGTTTTGCTTTCTCTACATCATTCTTCCTCTCTTAGCACAAACCCAGGCGGGCCGAGCGGCGGGCGGAGGATCGCCACCGAGCAGGTTTCTCTCTTGGCTGAGGATGGTCATTTTTACGTGGAGGCTGAGAAAGAGCCTCCTCCTGCAGCGTAGCCACGGCGCCCTTCCATCACGTGCGTTAGTACAGTATATTACTGTTGCCATAGGAATGTGTTAAGGATTGTCAGTTCTTCAAGTAGCATTACTTGTCTGATTAGGTGTTAATCAGATCTAACGGAGTGAAAAAGGGAACTGAAAAATGAGCGTCAGGAGAGGCTGGCTCCTCTTTAATGCCCTGGCGGAAGGAAGAAACAGGAAAACAATCTTATAGGTAAGGAAAAGTGATGCAGATCATACAGCGTTAATTACATTAATGCACACCTCTTCAATAATTAACAGTTAAGCAGAACTAAATGTTCTTTGTATTAATATTTATGCAGTACATTTAGTAATAGAGTATCTAATACGGAGGTGCTGAATTAGTAGCAACATCTTGTTCCATAGCATAAACCGACCGGTAGAGAAGTGAGATTTTTGTCTAGACCTGGAAATTGAGCTTCTTTTTTTCTTAGCAGATTTTGGGGGTTTTGTTTTTTAAGTGTTTGGCTCACTCCTATCCCAGCTATCGCCATGTACTTCATTATCTGACATTAGCAGTGCATCTCTGTCACCAAACCACCTGGCTGGAGTTAGGTTACGTGTCGCGTCCGTACCTGCCATGTTTAGGTTCTGCATTGGATGGCCCTGCAGCGTTGAGCCCCATAAGGAGCCTCGCACGGCTCCAGAGCTCCCTGCTGTCCGCAGACCTCCAGGCTGCTGCTGGGGCTGCGGTCCCGAATTCCCCTCTCACAACAAATAGAGAGAGGATATCAAAACGACCTGTAAACCCCTGGAAAGGAAACTTGGTTTTGTTGTTGTTCAAAGGAAAAGGGGAGGAATGGTCAGAGGAGAGGGGAGGAGCAGATGAAAGCAGGTTGTTCTTCATCTGTGAGCAGTGAACGGTTGTTGGAGGAGCAGCACCCATCAGATGAAAGCTTCGGGCAGCACGAGGCTGTTTTCCCTGCTCTGGATTCTATGGATGCGCTCCGACGCGTTCGCTTTTGTCTACGCCGTAATAACAGTCCTGCCTTGAGTTGAGTTCCAAGGGCTGTTCTTTGAGGCTGCATTCACAACAACCATCCAGCAAGACTTTCACGTCAGCTGTGCACCTCCTGTGAGCCCCAGCTGGGCCGCATCTCCCAGCCTGCCCATCTCCTTCCCCAGCGGCCGCTGGAAGAAGGGAGCTCCTTGCTGGGTCCCGGAACCGCCGACTGTCCAATGAAGTCTTATTCTTTCGCACCTCTTGTCCCGTTGATCTGTTTGAGGTCTTTTTACGTGTTTATCAAACTTGTTCTTAAGTTTAAAAAAAAAAAAAAGGAAATGTTTTTATTAAGATTTAACTGTTTGCAAGAGCGTTGGAAGCTTCACAACGCAGAAGAAAAGCAAGTATTGCCATCGTGCCCACCTTCCATCCCTTCGGCCAGTTGTTTTCTGTGCGTCCTCCACACGCGGACTTCAGAAGAGTGTTATTTAAAGTCTCTTTAGTTGTATTTTAAAATATTTTCTGCGAGAGCTGCTAATTTTATTTAAAAAAAAAAAGGAAAAAAAAAAAGAGGAGAAGTTGTACAAATACGCCTCCTTTTAACTATGGTTTCTTCATACAGGGCATGTATTCGACGTCTCATCGTGTACAGTGTCAGTACACTGAAAGCATCGGTGCAAATGCTTTCTTTCTATCGGCTGTAAAAAGTTTGTATTTATTATGTATAAAAAGTTGAATAATAAAAAAAGTGGAATTAAAATCCCCGGCGTTGCCCCAGTACGAGGCACTGCTGAATGTCTTTGTAGGGTCACGGAGCCACCCAGGCTGGGAAGGACCTCCGAGGTCATCCAGCCCATCCGTCCACCACCACCACCATTTCCCACGTCCTTCAGTGCCACATCACATATCCACGGCTCCTGAGCCCCTGCCTGGATGGGGGCAGCCTCTTTTCCTTCAGACGAGTTTTTCTGGGTCTCCTTTTCTGGTTTATTACCCTTTTACGCAGAAATTTACATCTTTTGCTTTTTATCCACCTACTTAAAGCAGTCTCAGACGTCACTTCGAGGTGGTATTTATACGAGGAACAAAACGATGCCGGAAACAGAGAGCCAGCAGCAGAGCTCCAGTTCTCAAAATCACTGCTTGATGGCCTTTATGCAATTGGGATAATTGCATCAAGGGGGAGAGTGACTGATAATAACTCTCCCGTGTGGTTGTCCCTTTGTGGTGCTGACTGGCTGTTGTGTGAGGAGCCCTTCCCATGCAGCACACACCTTGCACACAGATCCCATTGTGCTGTGGCACTCAGTGCTGTTCTCCTGTGCAGCCACCAGCGCCGGGCTCTGCTCCCCTCAGTGTCCCACGGGTGGCTGTTTGTTGCGTTAGATAAAGTCTGCAGCTGAGCACAAGGCTGTTTGATGCTGTTTGAGTGACGCTTGGTGCAGGGATGCAGCACTGTTGGCCGCAGTGCATCCATGCTGGATTAATCTCCAGTCTTCCACCCCACCCGTTATCCTTTTCCCCTGAGCTCCCGCAGCCTCTCCCGTTGAGGAATTTCTGCTTTTTACAGAATCACAGAATCACAGAATCACTAAGGTTGGAAAAGACCTATAAGATCATCCAGTCCAACCATACACCTATCATCAATAGTACACGCTAAACCATATCCCTCAACACAACATCCAAATGTTCCTTGAACACCTCCAGGGTCGGTGACTCCACCACCTCCCTGGGCAGCCCATTCCAGTGCCTGACCACCCTTTCAGAGCAGTAGTATTTCCTAAAAACCAGCCTGAAACTTCCCTGGCGCAGCTTGAAACCATTCCCTCCAGTCCTATCACTGTCACACGAGAGAAGAGGCAGACCCCCAGCTCACTACAACCTCCCTTCAGGTAGTTATAGAGAGCAATAAGGTCTCCCCTGAGCCTCCTCTTCTCCAGACTGAACAATCCCAGCTCCCTCAGCCGCTCCTCATAAGCCCTGTGCTCCAGACCCCTCACCAGCTTTGTTGCCCTTCTTTTGAACACGCTCCAGGGCCATTCCAATATCCATTCACGCCGCCCCTCCAAAAGCGCTGTCCTGCCCCGCTGCTCGCACTGCCTCCTGCCTTCCTTCCTGCAGTTCCCCTCAGTTGTTGTGCCACAGCTCACACCCCGCAGCCAACGCCTGTGCAGGCGATTGCTTCAGCACTTGTGATCTCCAGGAAAATCCCTTCCCCCTGAGGTGCTCTGTTGATGGAAACAGTCTTTCGTGGAAGCGTTCACTGCAGCGCAGCGGGAGATGCTGCAGATGCTGCTGCAGAGTTGCCCCGTTGCACCTCCAGATGCAGACCCGCCGTGCTGCACACCAACACCAGGAGGGTTGGAAGGACGTTTGTTGCCCACTGCTCCCCTGCACCTGGCTGGGAGGTGAGCTGGGGAATGCAGAGAAATTGGTCCAAAGCCAGAAGGAGAAAAGAAGGGATAAAAAGAAAGAAGAGTTACTGCAGCCGGGGATGTAGCAAATGAGACAATAAAACATGCAGAGAGGAAAATGCTGACGTGCTCACTGTACCAAGTAGTCTCCTGCTCGCAGTGCGACCCGGGGGGATTGAGCATCACGGATCTGGTGGAAGGATCGCCGTAGCACAGGAACCTCTGCATTGCAGAAGCACAGATCGCATCCAGGAAATACACACACTGCAGTGACACCGGGGAGGTCGTTAAGTGGCACTGAGCTGGAACAGATGAGATTTCTGTGGTCTGCAGATAAGCACAAAGGTTGCTCAGCAGTTCAACTCAGCGGCGTTTGTGCGTGCAGAGACACCCAAGGTCAGGGGCTCTGAATGGGACCAGGTGAGCTGAGGGCCTCAGGCACTCTCCAGCTGCTCTGGTTCTCCTGAACGCAGCGCCGTGCCTGGAGCTGTGTGCTGGCATTGCTGCAGGTGGAGGACAAGTGCAGCGCTCAGACTCACACCGTGGCTTTGCCTCCGGGGCCGGACACGGTGAATGCAGTGCATGGCTCCATCTCAACCTGTGGGAATTCACTGCTGTGGAAGGCACCATTTTCATTCCAAGTGGATAATGAGGATGGGAGTGCAATTAGCTGGCTCATTGGAAGGAAGAGGTTGAGTCACCTCCACACCCAGAGCGCTGCTGGCACTGCCCAAAGGTTAACTTCAGCTCTGTGATGAGGTGCCGTTCTATTCTGAAACTCTTCTTCCAGTCCCAATTTTGTACCTTTTTAATATTTTTTTTAACAGGTGTTTTGTTTGTTTTAGATTTTACTTTTTTAATGCAAAGTCAAGAACAGTGGCTGCGAGGGACACTTCTGCTCTTGTGTAATTACTTTTGTCTGTGCAATGGCTTCTCTTTTCTTCCGTCGGTTCTTAAAAGACAAATGAAATGCCCTGGCGCGTTGGGAATGCTGACAGCAGCTCCTTAAATCCCACCACGCAGCTATTCGTCTTCTCTGGGCTCAGCTGAGTTCTGCAGAGTGGTCCCAGTCCGGCTTCACCTCTGCGTGATGGGCAAATTACTGCACTAATGAGCTTCTCCAGGAGGAGGGCTCAGTACGGGGAAGGACGGAGGGAGGGCAGCCTGTCTGCAGGCACCCGCACATTGGGATGAGCCGCTGTCAGGCGTGGAGAGGAAACAGCAACAACCTTGGATTCGCTTGAATATGCTTGCCCGAGGAGATAGGAAAGGCTGATAATTCAAACTATGGCTACAAGGGTGCTTTTTTTTATATGATATATATTATTAATTTGAAGTCTTCCTTCATAAGAATAGCCTGGTTTCTGAAAAGCAAGGCATGATCCATTGCGTGGTGCAAATCCAAGGATGCCATGGCACCGTGGGACAGAGCGGATCCCTCCGCCAGCTCCACTGCGTCCAAAGCACTCGGGCTGCGCAGACCAGGACAGAGCCAGGAAGCGCTCAGTGCCCCACTGGGCTTCTCCCCCAGCAGCGGGCCCTCCTTTCACACAATCACAACGATTTATGTTGGAAAAGACCTCTCAGATCCACAGCCCACCCCCAGCCCACCCCTCCATGCCCGCTGACCGCGTCCCTCAGTGCCACATCCCCACGGTTCTGCACACCCCCAGGGACCCCCCCACTCCCTGAGCAGTCTGTGCCGCTGCATCGCTGCTCTTTTGGAGGAGGAATTCTCCCTAATATCCAACCTGCCCCTCCCCAGGCACAACGTGAGGCCATCGCCTCTCATCTATCATCCAGGATGCGCTGCATCTGTCTCTCTTTTTCTGTAACTTTTTAACAGAACTTCCACAGAAAATAATATTGTAAATATTCTAATTTAACCCCGAAGACAGAACGTTAGCGATGTTCATTTTGGACTTCTGAGCAGAACGGGAATTCCACGTTCTGAGCTTTCCCACCGGCGGTGGAATGGAGGAGGCCCAAAGTGGAAGCCAAGAGCAATGCAGGATGCAGCCCTGGGAGCTGTGAGGCTGAGCGCTGCAGGAGGGAGCGTGGGGGACTTCACTGCCACTTCTGAGGGATTGCAGCAGAGAAGGGCAGCCAGGGGTGCGTCGGTAAATCCAGCGGTGCCATCTCCTTTAACTCAGCCCACACGTGGTCACTGTCTTGCACTCGTTGGCTTATGACTGCTGTTGGCTTTGCAGGTGTCCCCGCATCGTAAATCAGCACGGCTTCCCTCAGTGGCCATGTGCCGGGCACTGCTGGAAGGGGAAGCAGGGCCGCTCCGGCCCTCAGCGTGCTGCAAAGCGCTTTGTTGGGCCGGAGCAAACTGCTGTTCTCGCAGCGGGGGGGTCTCGTGTTCATCCCGCTGGCAGAGCTGCGGGGGATAATAGCAGGGAAGTGCTGCCGCTGCTGTTGGAATGATCTGAGCTGATCCGAGGATGAGGGGACGGTTTATTGATTCAAAGTCCTGGCCAGACGTAGATGGAGATGATTCTAGGGTGGGAGGGGTATTATTCCTACAGAAAAGCGGGCTTGTGAATAGCTCTCATTTATTTGTTAGCCTCAGCAAAACAGTTGTGTGCTGCTGCAGCTGGAAGGTTACATAGAGATGTGAGTAGCTGCAATACTGAAAATAAGAGCTCTCTGGGTGGCAGGCATCTGATATTTGTGCTGAACCTGCTCGTTCCCTGCAGCAAATAGCCACTAACACCGGGTTGAGCTCTTTCCTTAAAGATAAAAAAGACATTGTGCTGAGCTTTCAGCTCTGCTTCAGCATTCCGGTCAGGTGTCTTTTTGCTCTTCCTTGCAAGCCGGCTTCTGAGGGCTCCGGTTAATGTCCTTGAAAATAACCTCGTGCTCAGGCTGACTGCTGTGTCATCACATCCGTCCCCATGCAGGGAGCATCCTGCCCACGGTGGCGGCTGATGGGGGCAGAGCCAAGTCACCACCAGCAGATAACGTGTTGTGAAGGGCAGGCTCAGCCACGAGGCTCCGCCGGGGGTCAGGGCTCAGAGTTCTGCCCCATTAGTGCTCAGCCTGTCCTCTTGTTAAGGGCCATTAGAATCATAGGCTCGTTAAGGTTGGAAGAGGCCGGTCACATCACTGGTACTGGGGGGTGGGAATTGGATGATCTTTAAGGTTGGAACTGGATGATCTTGGGGTTGGAACTGGATGATCTTTAAGGTCCAAGCTATTCTATGGTTCTCCTTTCCACCCTTCGAAGGTGTCATCCCCTTGGATGGACAGCTCCATGCAGAGCGTTCAGCATCTCTCAGAGCAAATATTGCTGATTTTTGGTCCTTTCAGTCCTTGCACACTATTGCTCCCCATCTGGAATCTTCCATCAGCAGCTTTACTTTCATTCGCAGTATTGCAGTCAGGCTGGGATGCACACTGCTCCTCTCATTCCTCAAACAGGGAAAATCCTACAGCCTCCAAATCCCCAGGCTCCCATAAATAACCTAAACAGTCTCTTCCAACCCAAGCCATTCTATGATTCTGTGCCAACGGGTTTCAGATCTTTAAAGCAGTGCATCCATCTGGAAGGTGGCTGCATGCCCGAGTCGAGGACAGCAGTGGCTGTAGGTGCGGCATGTTTATAGAGGCTGCACTGGCAGTTAAATTGCCTCAGTGCAGCCAACTTGCTGTCACCCAGCCTCAGTGTCTGGTGTTTGATGGCCTCATTATACACAGGCTGTCGATTCGGCTGCAGTTTTATCCGGGGTTTTGTCATTCAGCTGTAATAGCATGAAAGGAAGGGATGTTTTCACGCATCTGCAGCCAGCGAGGACTTCATGGATACAAGAACAGCGTGGTGCTGATCTGCAGCCCTGCGGCTGCTGCCTGCCTTTGGGGGGCTGCACTGAAGGAGAGCATGGTCTGCTCCAGCTAAATGAAGGAGGGCATGATCATGGAATCACAGAGTCGTAGAGAAGGTCGGAAAAGACCTCCAAGATCGTCCAACCCACCCCCACCATGCCCACCGACCATGACCCTCAGTGCCACATCTCCATGCTTCTTGAACACCTC
>JACDJE010000555.1:160993-193598 GCA_016647715.1 Pavo muticus
CCATGCCCACCCTCTCCCTGGATGCCACATCTATTCACAGCATCCCCTGGAGGAGCCTGACCTGGTGACTGAGCCCTGCAGCGCAGCGTCTCTGGGTCAGCAGCAGTTTTGATCCCACCATCGTACAGCGATGCATGGACATGACCAAGGGCAGCTCTGCGGGAGGAAGCCAGGAGGAGAAACCCAAAGGATCCTGTGCTCCTTGCAGAGCAGAACTGGCTGCTTTGTTCACCACTAAAAAGAAGGGAAACGGGTCAGTTCAACACTCCCAAACCTGGCATTAGCAGTCAGTGCCCCACGTGGAGCCATCAGGATCGTCTCCAAATGACGTGGCATGTCAGTCCTGCTGGAGCTATGGCCAGGGCTGACGTTTTCCATTACCAGAAGGGAGGGTGGGGAGAAGTATTTTTAACGTGTATTTATAGACCTGACCATGATGCAGTGTTTCCCAGACTTAGGGTGAAGAACAATGGACAAAGAGCTTTGTGTTAGGGCTGCTGGTTAGGAACAACAGGAGCACGGCTCCTGTGGGGAAGGAAAAGGTGAGTAATAGGGGCAGTGCTGCGTGTGGGGAGGCATGGGGAGTGAAATCTGTTGGAGAAGCACCAGTGCAACGGGTGAGGAACCACTGCAGCGCTGTGGGTGCCCCATCCCTGGAGGTGTCCGAGGCCGTGGGGGGCACCCAGCCCACAGCAGAGGGTTGGAATTGGATGGGCTTTAAGGCCCCTTCCAACCCAACCACGCCATGATTCTATGACAAAACATCATACAGAGCACTGTGCAGGGGAAACCAGCCTCCTCCTGCCCTCGGCTTATTTCTCCTGAAGCTTGAAAGCTGATTAAGAATCACTTACTTACGCTGATGGGTTTCAAATGATACAAGCAGGGCACACTGCTCTCCTCCAGCTGCCCATTAAGGTTTCAATTTACGGACCTCGCACAGAGGCGGGTGAAGCTGTAGGGCCAGGGTGTGAGCTGCTGGAATGACCTCTGTTAGCAGCCAGGCAGTTCATTAAATAGTAAAGAGCTGAACAATTTCCAGCTAAACAGCACACCGAGCGCCCCTTATTTCATTTCCTGTTTCTTAAAGGAAGTATAAATTATTTACTAATGTGCCTTAAGTCCTTTAAGTGAATTCAGGCAGTGAAGCAAAATCTTGTTTAGCGGGGCAGACGCCCAAAGGGAAGTGTCTGAGTGATGGACCTGTTTGTGAACAGTTCATCAGAGTTAATGGGGGAATTTAATGAGGCCAGCTCTCCAATCAGTCGGGCTGGTGGCCCGGGCTCCCTTGCTTTGGGAACGGTTCGCAGATGAAGCTCAGAGAGGTTGTGGTGCAGAACTTCCAACGTTGCCGATCTGAAATTGCAGGGGTGTTGATCATAGAATGACAGAATGGCCTGGGTTGCAAAGGCCCACAATGCTCATCCAGTTCCAACCCCCTGCTGTGTGCAGGGTCACCAACCAGCAGCCCAGGCTGCCCAGAGCCACATCCAGCCTGGCCTTGAATGCCTGCAGGGATGGGGCATCCACAGCCTCCTTGGGCAACCTGTTCCAGTGCCTCACCACCCTCTGGGGGAAAAACTTCCTCCTAACATCCAACCTCAACCTCCCCTGTCTCACTTTCAAACCATTCCCCCTTGTCCTATCACCATCCACCCTCACAAACAGCCGTTCCCCCTCCTGTTTAGACGCTCCCTTCAAGTACTGCAAGGCCACAATGAGGTCTCCCCGCAGCCTTCTCTTCTCCAAGCTGAACAAGCCCAGTTCCCTCAACCTTTCCTCATAGGAGAGCTGCTCCAGCCCTCTGACCATCTTAGTGGCCTCCTCTGGACCCGCTCCAAGAGCTCCACGTCCTTCCTGTGCTGGGGGCCCCAGGCCTGGACGCAGCACTGCAGATGGGGCCTCACAAGAGCTGAGCAGAGGGGGACAATCACCTCCCTCTCCCTGCTGGCCACCCCTTTTTAATGCAGCCCAGAACACAGCTGGCCTTCCGGGCTGCAGGCGCGCACTGCTGGCTCATGTCCAGCTTCTCGTCCACCAGGACCCCCAAGTCCTTCTCCGCAGGGCTGCTCTCAAGGAGATCTTCCCCCAGTCTGTATCAGTACCTGGGATTGCCCCGACCCAATGCAGCACCCTGCACTTGGCCTTATTGAACCTCATTAGGTTCTCATGGGCCCACATCTCCAGCCTGTCCAGGTCCCTCTGGATGGCTTCCCTTCCCTCCAATGGATCGACTGCACCGCTCAGCTTGGTGTCACCCACAAACTTGCTGAGGCTGCACTCGATGCCATCGTCTGTTGATGGAGATGCTGAAGAGCACCGGTCCCAAGACCGACCCCTGAGGGACACCGCTTGTGCCCGGCCTCCACCCTGACACAGAACCGTTCATCACAACCCTTTGGCTGCGTCCAGCCAGCCAATTCCTAACCCATCCAACAGCCCATCCTTCAAATCCACACCTCTCCAATTTAGAGAGCAGGGTGTGGTGAGGGCCCTTGTCAAAGGCCCTGCAGCAGTGCAGGTAGATGACATCCATCGCCCTTCCCCCCCCCACCTTCACCCAATGGGGGCGGGGGGGGATCCGCCCACCTGCTCACCCCTCCTCCCTCCATGGGTAGGATGTGACAGTCAGAGGGGCCCACCCCACACTCCGGAATGGGAGCCTGCACGTGAGCAGCCATGAGCTCACAGCCTGCTGAGGAAAGCACTTCAACAACAACTAAACAAGGCTTGTTGAGCCAAGGCGCCTGGCTGGGTGGGCAACCCCACATCCTGCTGGGGAGCTTTGCTGCCATCTGCCTTTCTACCAGGACTGCCCCGACCCAATGCCTGCACTCAGCCTGGGGGAACCTCACTGCTTCTCATGTGCCCGCTTTTGGAGCCTGCCCAGGTCCCTTTGGATGCCATCCCTCCCTTCTGCTGTGTGACAGCCCCGCTCAGCTCGGTGCCATCAGCAAACTGCCTGTGCCATTGCTAGCAGTGCTGAGGAGCACTGACCCCAGACGGACCTCTGGGGCACAGCAGTGGTCCCACCTGGCACACAGAGCCTCTGAGCACCACCCAACCCTCCTTCCCCACCACATCACCCACTGCGCTCCCCCCAGGGCCCCCGTACCCGACTGAGCCAGGCGGTCCCTGGCGTTGTGGCACTGGATCTGCTCTATCCTGTTGCACAGCGACGTCACTTTGGTATGCAAGCGCTCCAGCTCGTATGTGGAACAATCCAGCTGGAAGCAAAGGAGAGCAGACACAGCTGAGAGCCACCCAGAGCCTCCTGCAGGGATCACCCCGACCCCCCGGCTCCGCTCAGCCACAGCTGGCCCACCAAATGCACCTTAAAGCCTGAGCTCAGTGCCTGAAGCACCAAAGGGGAGCCCTGGAGCTGAATTAAAGAGGACTGCCATGCAGGCTCCTCGCTGAGCACCTCGCTCTGCTCCTCCTCTTTCACTAAGCTCTCATGTGCCTTGTTTGACATCACCTACCAGCTCTGTGCTTTCAGAGGTGCTCACATCTGTAGGACATACACCAGTGTTAGCACGGAACAGTGTCAGGTTATCATAAGAACGAGGTTCTGTCTGAGCTGCAGGAAGCCCCAGATGAACAACAACTCCTCACAGCGTGTTACCTGCTGAATCCTATCCACCATCTCAATGACACGGATGTAGTCCAGGTAGACCAGCCCTGCCAGCTCCCAGTCCTGGATGAGAGCGCTGCGCTCTGGGGGGGACAGATCTTCCAGGAACCCCTTCAGGTATTTGTAGTTCTCATTAATGATGGCATCTGAGGAGAACAAACAGCAGCAGTTAAGCAAAGAGGATCCTTGTGTATGTGCTGCTAAAGGAAAGCCCTCTGTGTGACTGTGCCTGCAGCTTCACAGCTCAGCTGTGGCTGGCAGCGTTGCCTTGATTTGTGTGAGGCCACCCAAAGCCCCCAGCCTCCCCAGAACCACGACCCCCTGCTCAGTGCTCGCCCCCCAAGGCACCCAAAGGTGGGTGTGCAGAAGGCTGAGCACCACTCTGCTCACACGTCTGTGGTGAAGAACCACCATCCCAGGGACCAAATGAGCTGCTTTGGAACAGCCAGCCGTCCTGAATTCACCCCCCTGCCAGAATCAGTGCTGCCCCTGCACAGCTCTGACACCACAACCACAGAACCATAGAATGGTTTGGGTTGGAAGGGAGCTCAAGGATCGTGAAGCTCCAACCCCTCCCAGCAGGCAGGGCCACCAACCTCCACATTTCAGACCAGCCCAGGCTGCCCAGGGCCCCATCCAACCTGCCCTTCAACACCTCCAGGGATGGACGGGGCATCCACAGCCTCTCTGGGCAGCTGTTCCAGCACCTCACCACTCTCTCTGCAAACAACTTCCCCCTCACATCCAACCTCAATCTGCCCTCCCTCAACTTCAAACCATTTCCCCTTGTCCTGCTGTTATCTCCCCTTTCCAAGAGTTGCCTCCCCTCCTGTTTGGAGGCTCCCTTTAGGTCCTGGAAGGCTGCACTGAGGTCACCCCGCAGCCTTCTCTTCTACAGGCTGAACAAGCCCAGCTCCCTCAGCCTGTCTTTGCAGGGAGGTGCTGCAGCCCTCTGCTCATCTTTGTGGCCTCCTCTGGACCCTCTGGACCCCTCTCCTCTGGACCTCCCTCTGGGAGTGCTCCCTCTGTGCTGAGAAACACAGCCAGGAACCGACACTGATGCTTCCCCTCCCCCATCCCCCCCATTTAAATATGGTTGTTCCAGCAGCACCAGCAACAAGATTTCTTTCTGCCAGGGGTCCCAGCACTTGGTCCCCATGTCAGAGATCCAGGAGTTTTCAACCACAGCAGGGCTGTGGCATGCAGTCCCAGTGGGGCCAGCCTGCCTGAGGAGCCTCTTAGTCACACACCCTCCTTCAGCCTTGCTCCTCTGCTGTGGAACGGGGGATTTTAGGGCCGGGGGATTTTAGGGCCATGAGTGCCAGCCCTCCATCGCTCTGTGAGTTTGAGGAAAGGAGGTGGTGTGTCCTCAGGGCCAGAGCTCAGAAGAGAGACCATAGTGAGAACCTGCTTTCAAGGGTTGATTTGAGGATGTGCCGGCATGGGGTCACAGCCTTAACTGAGGCTGACACAATCCCCCCCGCAGCACGGCCCCAGGGACCGCACCAGGGCTCGTTCCTGCAGGGAAATAAATCAGAAGAAATGGGATCCTAATGGGGAGGGGGGAGGTTTCTGAGCTGCAGGCATATCCAGAGAGGTGATGGGGTCTGCCCTGTCCTGGCTGGCAGAGCCTGCTCACACCAGTGCGTTGCGTGGGGTCCAGCAGCACCTCCTTGCGATTTGGGGTGTTATTTTGCCATGTGAAAGCAGCAGCAGCAATGGCAGTCGCAGACCTTCCCAAGCACGAGGTTTGCTCCTAATTTCTGCCTTTTGCCAACACGCAGGGAAAGCACAAAACCCCAAACTCAGTGTGCCTGCGAGCTGGGAAAGTCGCCGGCTGTCCTGGCCCCGTGGCTGCCAAGGGCTGCCAGCCCCTCCTGGATGCTCTGAACCAGAGCCAGGTTCCTGGGGAGAAAAACACGGGGACACCGGCTTAATGGAGCCTGCTCAATGGCCTCGGGCTGCCATAAACCACGTCGCTGTCTGGGCGATGAAAGGAGCGGAGGGGAGGGAGCACAGCTCCCCGTTCCCCTACCTGCTCCAAGGCCGCCTCCCCCGCAGCGCAGCAGGGAAATCTATGCATCCCTCTGCGCATCCCCCGCCTTCCTTCCTTGCAAGGAAGCTAGGAGCGCTTTCTGCCCTCCTGCTCACTTCAGGGGACCGCCCGGTGCTTGGGCCGGGGGTGATGCTCTGGGGACACAGCCGAGCACCTCTCCCTTCGGCTCTCCCAGCCCCACGGCGTTCCCCCAGCAGCCAGGCCTTGGGGACAAAGAGAGCTCCAGTCCCTGCGGCCGGGCAGCCCCTGCCCTCTCGTGGCTGGCTCTGTACAACAGCCGCAAGGAAATGGGCAGCGGTGCTGCGGCCCCAGGAGCAGCCAGCCGCGCTCCCCGCTCCCTCTGTTCCCTAAAACCTGAGCGACAGCCACTCCTTCTATCCCCCCATGGGGTTTCGGGACAGCCCTGAGCCTGCGGCAGAGCCAAGCTGCAGCTGGGAAGCCAAATTGGAGCTCTCCGTGCTGAGAGGCGCAGGGCTTTTTTTGGAGGAATCCATCCCCGTTTAGCTGCAAGTAACATCTCCACGTCCTCACTGCTCATCTCCGGGAGCCGAGGGAGGAATCCCACGTTGCTATTTGTGGAAGGGACTGAAATACCGGCTGCAAAGGCTGCAGCTTGGAGCCCGCTGGCTTAACCCTGCTGGGGGGAGAGGGGACATTCCCCTGCTGCCCAGCGCCAGCCAGACCACTGCTTAGAGCCAGGATACAGCCCGACCCCAGCTCTGCTTGTCGATGCTGACCCTGAAATGCTGATACAACACATAGTTTCTCCTTAATAGGGCATAGAAAAGGCGATGCACAACAGGGCCAGGCTTTTTGATAATGCTGTGCCTTCCCTTGTTTTCATACGATGCAGAAATACATTGGGTCGTCCCCTCCCGGGTGAACTAAGCCTAAAAGAAGGATCTCTGCGGGTATTTCCTGCTCTAGAAGTGTGGTGGGACCGGGCTGGAAAGCAGCGAGTTGGTTTTCTTTCTAGGTTAGGGGAGTCTGCCCTTAAACATTGATTTGAGAACCTGATTATATGGTGTGGGGCTCAGATCCCTGCTCATAGATGTCCTCAGGTCCTGGCTGCCCCAGTGTCTGGTGGTCTGGTGTCACCCAGGGTGAGGACCTCAAGCACGGATGTCTGCACAGCTTGGCTTGGTGCTACCATGGCCAGTGCTGGGATCATGGGTTCCCCAAATGCCACTCCATCCCTGAACCCCCCCAGCTTTGTGGTCTTTCAAGGGAGGCATTCCTATCTGGGCTCACCTCCCCCCCCATCACAATTTGCTGCCCTCTCCTCGGTGCTCACAGGCTGTCCTGCAGCAGGGAAGTGAGCAGAGCTTTAAATAGCCACCCCCAAAATATGTGCGTGTTTGTGTTGGACCGTTTCTGGAAGCTGGTTCACAGCCTGGCTCCAGAAACAGCAGAATGGGCCAGCGAGGGGGGGAGGGGGCAGGCAGGGGTGAGGGAGGAAGGAGCAGAAGTCCTTTGAAACTCTGCTGCCAGGGAGAATGCAATGCTGAGTGTGCTTTGGAAGGGAGAAAAAAGGAATACCTTCCTCAGAGCTGAGACTTCTGCTCATCTCATGTCTCAGGGATGAACTGATCCACAAGGAGGCTGTGGATGCCCCATCCCTGCAGGCATTCAAGGCCAGGCTGGATGTGGCTCTGGGCAGCCTGGGCTGCTGGTTGGTGACCCTGCACACAGCAGGGGGTTGGAACTGGATGAGCATTGTGGGCCTTTACAACCCAGGCCATTCTAAGATTCTATAACTGGGGAAAGCTCCCACACACACACTCACTGTTGCTTGGGTCCAGAGCAGAAGTGATCAATGCACACCCACAACATATTGGCCGGAGTGCCCCTTCATAAGGTGGCTACCCATCCTCTGGGTGAAGTGTTGGTGTCCATTTATGATGTGTTAGCAAGGAACCAGCACATTTTTGGCCTTCCAGACATGAGCTGGCTTTGTCTCACTGTGTCCAAGGATGCAGATGGAGTGGAGCACAGGAGCTGACACACTAAATACCCAAGCAGGTATTTCTGTCCATGTTCCATCAGCCCAGTCCGAGCCCTGGGCCCCCTGTGCTCCCCAGCTCCATCCCTGGTTGACCTGGTTCCAGCCTGGCCACAGCCTCCATCCCTGTGGGAGATATCAGGAGGAATCCAATGGAGCTGCAGCTCTGAATTTTGGCCAAGAAGAAGTCCTTGTTGAGAATGATGCTGTGGAGAGTGTAACTTGTACTGGGGGAGCACAGAGAGGAGAGGAGAGGAGAGGAGAGGAGAGGAGAGGAGAGGAGAGGAGAGGAGAGGAGAGGAGAGGAGAGGAGAGGAGAGGAGAGGAGAGGAGAGGAGAGGAGAGGAGAGGAGAGGAGAGGAGAGGAGAGGAGGAGAGCCAGAGAGATCACTGAGGTTGGTGTGTTTTTGCAGTTTGAGAGTGAGGGTGAAGTGTGAGAGCAGAAGGGGGTGGGAACAATTAGAGCAGGAAAGGGGGAATGAGGGAGAGGGGTACCATGTCCTGCTGTGTCCCTCCTGTCTGGAGTGATCACAGCCCTGTGCAAAGAGTGGGGAGAGAGGTTGAAGGGCAGAGGGTCCAGGAGAGCCACGCTGGGGTGGGCCTGGAGAGAGGGGAAGGAGCTGGCTGAGGGCAAGGCGTGATGGTTAGACACAATGGGGGCTGAGGAAGGTGCGTTTAGTGACAGCAAACACAAATCTCTCACTGGCATCTGGTGGGTCTTGGCACCACTCTGCAGCTCTGCAGAGGCTCTGTCTCGGTGCCGTCTCCACCATCCCTCAGATCCTGGACGAACGAATCCCTGGGGAAGAGGAGAGGAGGGAAGTGAGCCGAGGCGCGGGGCTTTTCTCACCCTGGAAGCTGTCTCCGCTGACATCTAGTGGCAAAGCAGTCCCTTCCCTGGCAGGGAGGCAAGCTGGCTCCTCCAAGAACTGCTACCTCCATGCTGGTCTCTGCGCACAGTGCTGGAGTGGGAGCTTGAAATGAGTGTTTTACCAGTACTGTACTGGTCATTACTGGTAGTTACTTGCACGGCTCACTAGGCTACGTCTCCCTAAAGCATCAAAGCAGTGCATTAAAACACAAGGTCAAGCTGACCCTAGAATCCCAGAATCCCAAACTGGTTTGGGTGGGAAGGGACCTCACAATCCCCCCCTCTCCATGGGCAGGGACCCCTCCCACAGCCCAGTGCCCACAGCCCCATCCACGGCCTTGGGCACCTACAAGGATGGGCACCCACAGCTCTGGGCAGCAGTGCCAGGGCATCACCACTCTCATGGAGAACAATTTCTTCCAAATGTCTTATCTAAATCTCCACTCTTTTAGCTTAAAGCCATTCCCTTTGTGCTGTCACTACACTCCTGATAGAGACTCTCCCCATGAGAGAAGCCATGTTGCTCAGAAGAAATCTAGTCCAGCATTTCTATCTGTAGCCAAAAGCCCAGAGAAAAAGGAAAATACAAGAAAGCTATGTGCAGCAACCAGCCACCTTCCCATGACTTCATCTGCTCTCTGTGGGAGTACTGTGAGCAGCCAGTCCATGCCCATCCCCTTGGTGTCTGTATGGGATGGGAGATCTTGACCACATTTTTGTCTTTCCAAAGTTGTGTCTCAGCATGATTCATACAGAGGTGGTCCCAGACCTGTGAACATCCCCACTGCCCTGCTCTGACCCAGTCTCAAGCCTACCCTGGTGGAGAAGGGGGATCAGATATGCCTCTCTTGATAATTCTTAGTAGTTTTTGGCATGGTGGTAGTGAATAGAGGCAGAGAAAAGAAGTAAAACCTCTGGTGAGGCTGTACAAAAGAAGTCTTATAGAAAGCCAAGCAGCTTACTTGAATTCATCCCAGGCTGAGAGAGATGGGGGTGTGCAGCTAGAGAAGGGAAGGCTGTGTGAAGAGCTGGGAGCGGCCTTCAGTATCTACAGGGGCTGTAAGAAAGAAGGGGCAGACAGTTTAGCAGGGCCTGTTGTGACAGGACAATGGGAAATGGTTTCCAACTAAAAGAAGGAAGAGTTAGACTGGATATAAGGAAGGAGTTGTTTACAGTGAGGGCGGTGAGGCACTGGTGGTGGTGCCCCATCCCTGCAGATATCCAAGGTCAGGGGATGGGGCTGTGAGCACTGATGGAGCTGTGGGTGTCCCTGTGCACTGCAAGGAGTGGGACCAGATGGCTTTTAAGGGTCCCTTCCAACTCCAACCATTCTGTGGTTCTATGATTCTATAACTTCTTTTCACCCTTATCCCCATTTCTTCTGGCTCCCTTCAGGGAGCTTGGCAAGGCGGAACATCCCTTTGCTGACTCCTCCCAAACAGTCCATATTTCCCCACTAATTCATATGTACTCTCACGTATCAATTCTACTCATTATTATCATTTTTCGTTTGCCCACCATAACCAAAAGCCAGTCATAGAATCGTGGAATTATTAAGGTTGGAGAAGACTGCCCAGATCTCCAACCCCAGCCCACCCCCCCATGCCCACTGACTATCCCTCAGTGCCACATCCCTATGGCTCTGGAACACCTCCAGGGTTGGTGACCCCACCATCTCCCTGGGCTCTTTGGCATTTGGAGGCATTGGGACGGCCCAAAGAAAGGAAAAATAAAGGTTTGGAAGGACGGTCAGGGCGGGGCTCCCGCCGCTCCCCTCACGCTCCGCTCCCCTCACAGCGGGGCTGTCCCTGAGAAGGCCTCTGTGCCGCCGGAGCGGACCTCTGTGTCGCACACCTGGGTGAGTTATCATCCTGTCAGCGCCTGGCTACATTAAAATCGGCTCTGTATCCATTTTAACGCCGATTGAGGGCGCTGAAAGCAGCCTGGCAGGGCGGCAATACGTGCTGACAGGGGAAGGGTTAATCCTCCCCAACATGGCGGCGCCGGGAAGACTACCTTTCCCGTCGATCCCAGCGTCACGGCCCACGTGATCGCGCCGAGCCAATGGGGAGCGGCGGAAGGCTGATATAGCCCTCCCCCCGGAAGTAGGCCCTCTTTCCGCCGGGCGGCGCGGCTCAAGATGGCAGTGCAGATCTCCAAGAAGCGTAAGGTAAGGGCGGCCTGCCTCCGCTCCTCGGCCGCAGGGCATCTCCATATCGGCGGGGACGCGCTGGAGGCGGCCTCGGAGCTCATCGGGGTGGGGTGGCGATGGGGGGATGACGGCAGATGCAGAAGGATGGCGGCGGATGCGGCTTCGAGGCCCGGCGGGGAACATGGCGGCGGCGGCGGGAGCGTGCGGCGGGGCCTGGCCGGGGCCGCAGGGATCGGAGAGCCGTGAATTGCTTTCAGAGATCGCGTGTGGGGCGCACACTGGGCTCGGAGCTTCTATGAGCTGTGCTGTAGGGCGCAGGGCAGGGCTGGAAGGTGATATTTCGTTGTATTATAATGCGGAGTTTGGGTTTAGTGACGCTGTGCTTGTGTGCGCAGGGTGTGGGTTGTGATTGACTTGTCATGGAGTTATTAGAATGGTTGGGTTGGAAGGAAACTTAAAACCCACCCAGCCCCAACCCCTGCCATAGGTTGGTTGTCCCCCACCAGACCAGGCTGCACAGGGCCCCATCCAAGCTGGCCTCCAATGCCTCCAAAGGTGGAGCACCCACAGCCTCTCTGGGCAGAGGTGCCAGCACCTCACCACCCTCTGAGTCAAGGATTCTCTCCAAACATATAAACTATAACTTCCCTCTTTTAATTTATTGTCATTCTACCTTGACCTGCTCCTGTCAGACCATGTAAGAAGTTGTTTTCTGTCCTGCTTATAAACTCTGCACAAGTGTTGGAAGGCTGCAGTGAGGTCTCCCCGCAGCATTCCCTTCTCCAGGCTGAACACCCCCAGCTCCCTCAGCCTGTCTCTATAGAGAAGTGCTCCATCATCTAAGTATCCCTGTGCCCTCCTCTGGATCTGATTATACAGCCCCACATCCCTCCTGTGCTGGGGGACCCAGGCCTGAATGCAGTGCTACAGACAGGGCCTCATGAGGGCAGACAGAGGAGGACAGTCCCCTCCCAGCCCACTGCCACCTATGTTGGTGCAGCCCAGGGAACTGTTGGCCTTCCAGGCTGTGAGCACTCACTGCTGGCTCCTGCTTTTCTCCACCAGAACCCTCACACCCTTCTTGAAAGGGCTGCTCTCAAGGTGTCCTCCTCACAGTTTGTACTCTTATCTGGGATTGCCCCAATCCAACACCCTGCACTTGGCCTTGTCAAACCTCCTTCACGTGTGCCCACTTTTCAAGCTAGTCCAGGTCCATCTGTTTGCCATCCTTCCCTTCTGCTGTGTCAGCTACACCACTCAGCTTGGTGCCATCAGCAAACTTGCTTAGGGCACACTTTAGAAGACTAAGCAGGGTTTGAGGCACCTGTGGGGCTGCTGAGGGGATACAAGTTCTGCAGTGAGTTCATGCAAACTCACACTTCATCCAAGTAGCTTTGCAAGACATAGAAATGAGATATTTCACTGTTTGCCCTGAACTGTGGCTGTTTTAGGGCATGAGTCAGGCTTTGGTGTTGGCTTTTACTGGAGGTGATTTATCTCTGGGAGCTTTAGGAGCAATGCTTTTATTTCACACTCACTCCTGTTTCCTCTGTTGGGAGAGAGAAGCTGTCAGAATACAGGACAGGCTGGGGACCCAGACTTAAAATGTTAAATTCTTTTGGTTTTTTTGGGAGGAATGAAGTATTTACACAGTCTTGGTCTGTTTGTTCCATAGTTTGTCGCTGATGGCATCTTCAAAGCTGAACTGAATGAGTTTCTGACTCGTGAGCTGGCTGAAGATGGGTACTCTGGAGTAGAAGTCCGGGTCACTCCAACCAGGACTGAGATTATCATACTTGCCACCAGGTAAAGAGACACTGCTGTCCACTTAGGAGCTCTGTGCAAGTCTTTAAGGGGTGTTGCTGAAGTTTGGTAAACATGATTAGGGTGAGGTATTTGGGAAGGAGATGTTGAAGTGATCATAGACTGGTTTAGGTTGGAAGGGACCTTTAAGATCATTTAGTCCCAACCCCCTGCTATAGGCAGGGACACCTCCCTCTAGACCGGGTTGCTCACAGCCCCATCCAGCCTGGCTTTAAATGCTTCCAGGGAGAGGGCATTCAAAACCTCACTGGGCAGCCTGTTACAGTGTCTCACCACCCTCACAGGAAAGAATTTCTTCCTAATTCCAAGTCTAAATCTACCCTCTTCAAGTTTAAAACCACTTCCCCTGTCGTTACATGTCCTTATTAAAGTCCCACCCCAGCTTTCCTGTAGGCCCCTTCAGGTACTGGAAGGCAGCCCTAAGGTCCCCCCAGAGCCTTCTCTTCTCTAGGCTGAAGAGCCCCAGCTCTCTCAGCCTGTCCTCGTAAGGGAGGTGCTCCAGCTCTCTGATGATCTTCGTGGCACTTCTCTGGACCCACTCCAACAACTCCACGTCCTTCTTGTGTTGAGGGCTCCATAACTGGGCACAGTACTCCAGATGGAGTCTCAAGAGAGCAGAGTAGAGGAGCAGAACCACATCCCTCGACCTGCTGGTCTCATTTCTCTTGATGCAGCCCAGGATACAGTTGGCCTTCTGGACTGCAAGCACACGTTGCTGGCTCATGCTGAATCTCTCATCAGCTGACACTCCCAAATCCTTCTCCTCAGGGATGCTCTCAAGTCATTCTCCACCAACCTGTATCTGTGCTTGGGATTGCCCAAACCCAGATGCAGGACCTTGCACTTGGCCTTGTTGAACTTCATGAGGTTGGCAGGGGCCCACCTCTCAAGCCTGATTCATCAAATTGCAATTACAAGAGAAACCAGATGACTTCTTTATACCCACATGCGTGTGACAAAGGGCTTGCAGGAATTTTGCAAGAAATTTCTCACAAGAAATTATTTGGTGCCAAGGGACACAAACTAGATAACGTTTAACAAGGTACATTTTCAAAACTGCACTGTATCTTCAGTAAGACATCAGTGTCACAACCCCTGCTTATCACCAGCCGAGGTTAGACAGTCTGGAAGCTCCCTGGGATGGCTGCAGGCTCTGACATGGTGACACTCCCCCAATCATACTCTGTTTTTTCTCCCCAGAACCCAGAATGTGCTGGGTGAAAAGGGACGCCGCATCCGGGAGCTGACGGCTGTCGTGCAGAAGAGGTTTGGCTTCCCCGAGGGAAGCGTTGAGGTAAAACTGCCTCAGTTAAAGCAGTTCTGAGTGGGCTGTGCTGTGGGCTGTGCGTGCTGTCTGGGTGCCTTCAGCTGAGAGGAGATTAGACTTCAAGATAACTCGGGGCGTGTTTGACCTGTTCTCACAAAACTGTGTTGCACTGAAGGAGGAATAGCAGTTTGCTGTCAGCTGTTTTGGGTGCACTCAGCTTGTCTGGTTTTCTTTGCTTTCCCAGCAAGTAGAAGCACAGAAGCAGGTAAAACTTGTTACATTTGTCTAGAAATACTTTGTAGGGAGTATTTCTGTGCCAGTGCTGAGGTGAGAGGTCAATCTGACAGCATAGTTTTTGGAACTGATGCATTGCCATTACCCTTATTGAATCCTTCATGCTTTTGCCCATAGAAAGAAGCTATTCAGGTGCAGAACTATCTTTGAGACTTTTGTATGATAGT
Organism: Pavo muticus; assembly: GCA_016647715.1. NCBI lineage: Eukaryota > Metazoa > Chordata > Aves > Galliformes > Phasianidae > Pavo > Pavo muticus. Next base: position 175,261 of record JACDJE010000555.1, read on the forward strand.
GTAATGAACTGGACAATAGAGCCAACAGTATTTCCCTGATGCCTTTGTAATGGTTGAAGTCTGGTGGCCTTGCTAGTAGTTCCCTCCAAAATAATGTGTGAGAGGAGGGATGTGTGGCTTGGGGTGCCCTTCACATTTATTTCTACTCAAACAGTGTTGCTGGATCACGTTATACAATTGCTGATCCTCCCTTTAAACTTAATAACTCTTCAAGCATTTGTATCATTAGCCCTGGTGGTATTGTGTATGTAATTGCTGAATATCTCCTTCTCAGCTATCAGACTTTGGCTATTAGGGATGATGGATTAAATGCACCTCTTTGTCCCAGCTCTCTGGTTCTTAGGTTCAGTGTCTTCCTGTTGGGTAACGCCGTCTGTTTTGTTCTTGGGAGCACTGTTGCCTTCAGCAGACCTACATATCCCATGTTCTAAGCACTGAATTGTGAACGTAGTTCTTGGGACTGCCTGGATGCCTCTCTCCATTGTTACTTCATGTTTTGGGGCTGTTTGGAAGCAGCAGCTCTTGGAGGCTGCACCATCCCACTTCTCAGAGTGTTCCTGGTGTGTGTCTCAGCCCTACCAAGAGCAGGAAACAGGTTCTAAGGGAGCTTAATGTCTGAATCATAGAATCATAGAATCACTAAGGTTGGAAAAGACCCACAGGATCATCCAGTCCAACCATTCCCCCATCACCAATGGTTCTCGCTAAACCATGTCCCTCAGCACAACATCCAAACGTTCTTTGAACACCTCCAGGGTCGGTGACTCCACCACCTCTCTGGGCAGCCCATTCCAGTGCCTGACCACCCTTTCAGAGCAGTAGTATTTCCTAATATCCAGCCTGAACCTTCCCTGGCACAGCTGGAAGCCATTCCCTCCCGTCCTATCACTGTCACACGAGAGAAGAGGCCGACCCCCAGCTCACTGCAACCTCCCTTTAGGTAGTTAAGGAGAGCAATGAGGTCTCCCCTGAGCCTCCTCTTCTCCAGACTGAACAATCCCAGCTCCCTCAGCCGCTCCTCATAAGCCCTGTGCTCCAGACCCCTCACCAGCTTTGTTGCCCTTCTCTGGACACGCTGCAGGGCCTCGATGTCTTTCTTGTAGTGAGGGGCCCAAAACTGGACACAGCACTCGAGGTGTGGCCTCACCAGTGCTGAGTACAGGGGGATGATCACCTCCCTGCTCCTGCTGCCCACACTATTTCTAATGCAGGCCAGGATGCCATTGGCCTCCTTGGCCACCCAGGCACACTGCTGGCTCATGTTCAGTCTAGCATCAACCAACACCCCCAGGTCCATTTCCTCTACACAGTCTTCCAGCCACTCTGCCCCAAGCCTGTAGCGTTGCTGGGGTTATTGTGGCCAAAGTGCACCAGGGACCTTTAGAAGGGACCTGAAGGTACGGCTTCTGCTTGTAAGCATGGGTCTGAGGGATGGGGCGTGCAGAGGTATGAAGCTCCTGATTTCCATTTAATGCAATTCATCTGGAAATAAAGGCATTTCTGAGTTTGCTACTTATTTTTTCAGCTCTATGCCGAGAAGGTGGCAACCAGAGGTCTGTGTGCCATCGCCCAGGCAGAGTCCCTGAGGTACAAGCTCCTGGGAGGCTTAGCAGTGCGTCGGTGAGTAGAGCACGTTGGATATGATGCCACAGCGAGGCTTTGTAGGGCGCCAGTAGTGCTTCAGGATAGTGCTTACCAACTTGAAATGTCTTGAATTTGGAAATTTAACCTACTAATGCTCTGCTCGCAGAGGGCAGTTAGCATGTGTGATAGATAGAAGCTTTTCATTTAGTATACAGTTACTTTTGGTAGTAATTGCTAGACACCGTATTCCGAAATACGTGTTGAAGTCCTAGATTAGATCATAGAATCACAGAATGGCCCGGGTTGGAAGGGAGCTCAAGGATCATGAAGCTCCAACCCCCCCCAGCAGGCAGGGCCACCAACCTCCACATTTCAGACCAGCCCAGGCTGCCCAGGGCCCCATCCAACCTGCCCTTCAACACCTGCAGGGATGGACGGGGCATCCCCAGCCTCTCTGGGCAGCTGTTCCAGCACCTCACCACTCTCTCTGCAAACAACTTCCCCCTCACATCCAACCTCAGTCTGCCCTCCCTCAACTTCAAACCATTTCCCCTGCTGTTATCTCCCCTTTCCAAGAGTTGATCAGATCAGATTAGAAGTTGTGTGACTGATGTGCATGAAGTTCACGTTTATTTGTTTGTGAGTGAATGGTGGGTGGCTGTTCACGAGGGTGGATGGTGACAGGACAAGGGGGAATGGTTTGAAAGTGAGACAGGGGAGGTTGAGGTTGGATATGAGGAGGAAGTTTTTCATGCAGAGGGTGGTGAGGCACTGGAACAGGTTGCCCAAGGAGGCTGTGGATGCCCCATCCCTGCAGGCATTCAAGGCCAGGCTGGATGTGGCTCTGGGCAGCCTGGGCTGCTTGTTGGCGACCCTGCACATAGCAGGGGGTTAGAACTGATGAGCACTGTGGTCCTTTTCAACCCAGGCCATTCTATCATTCTATGATGGAGGAGTGAAACACAATTTCAAGCCTCGTGGCTGAATCATAGTTCAGGACAGTGGCCTTGCTTCTCAGATCCCTTCAGTGATGATAAGATGACGAGTCAGAAGGGATGGCTCCTGCTGAGTGGTGCCCCTGCAGTGTCATGTCCTGTGCTGCTGCCCGTGGTTCTCCAGCAGGAGCATCCTGTCGCTGAATGATTTAGAGGCATTTGTCTGAGAAGGGATAGGGGCTGCACTTGTGATGTGGGTGGGTTGGCCACCAGAGAACTTGTGCTTGTCACTGTGCTCACAACTTCACAAGGCCCATGCATATTTCACAGTACTGCTGTAAGGCTCCATTTGATAGTGCTAAAACAGTATGAGTTTTCTGCTGCTTTGTCTAGCACTGACAGAGCTTGGCTTGCATGGCTGTAGCTTTGAAAAAGGCAGATGTTAAAATGTGATTGTCTAGGTTTGAAATGGCTGCAAAATGCCATTGGATTTGGCAGAGGTGTCCCAAACCAGTGGGATTAACGCAGTGGCTCCTTCTGCTCCCTGCCTGCAGGGCCTGCTATGGTGTCCTCCGCTTCATCATGGAGAGTGGTGCCAAGGGCTGTGAGGTGGTCGTGTCTGGCAAACTCAGGGGTCAGCGTGCCAAGTCCATGAAGTTTGTGGATGGTTTGATGATCCACAGTGGAGACCCAGTGAATTACTACGTCGACACAGCCGTGCGTCACGTCCTGCTCCGGCAAGGTGAGTGGCTGGGATCCCTTTGCAGCTCTGTTGGCCTCTTGTATCAGTGCTTTGGAGCCAGCAGCTCTCAATCGCTGGCACTCTGTGCCTGCAGGCTGGAGATTTCACTCAGCTGTGAGATTTCACTCATCTGCGCCTCTGATCTTGTAGAGTATTTCGGTTGTGCTGTCCCTGGGTGTTCTGACTCAGAAAATCTGTTTTCTCTGGTTCCTGCAACCAAATTCTCACTAGTGCAGCTTGCATGTTAGATCTGCAGTGCTGCGTCCAGGCCTGGGGCCCCCAGTGCAAGAAAGCCGTGGAGTCCAGAGGAGGCCACTAAGATGGTCAGAGGGCTGGAGCAGCTCTCCTATGAGGAAAGGTTGAGGGAACTGGGACTGTTCAGCTTGGAGAAGAGAAGGCTGCGGGGAGACCTCATTGTGGCCTTGCAGTACTTGAAGGGAGCATCTAAACAGGAGGGGGAACGGCTGTTTACGAGGGTGGGTGGTGATAGGACAAGGGGGAATGGTTTGAAAGTGAGACAGGGGAGGTTGAGGTTGGATGTTAGGAGGAAGTTTTTCATGCAGAGGGTGGTGAGGCACTGGAACAGGTTGCCCAAGGATGTGGATGCCCCATCCCTGGAGGCATTCAAGGCCAGGCTGGATGTGGCTCTGGGCAGCCTGGGCTGCTGGTTGGCGACCCTGCACATAGCAGGGGGTTGGGACTGGATGAGCATTGTGGGCCTTTTCAACCCAGGCCGTTCTATCATTATATGATCTGAAGGAGACCTTTATTTGCATTTGTTATGTGGATGGGAAATGGAGAGAAGTCCTTCAGCACACAGCAGGATTTTGTGTGCTCACTGTGGGTAATCTGCTTTTGCTGCTAGCGGGGGTTGAAGTTTCCACTTGATAACACACAGATTTTCCAGATACTCATTTGTGTTCCATGGCTTCTGAGCCTGGTAGCAAAACACCTTACAAGTACACTTAGTGACTGTTCAAGAGCTGCTGGATTCTGTCTCTTGGCTCCCAGGGGAAATCAGACCCACAAGAAAGCAAGCATCACTGACAGTCTTCCAGCTAAACCAGCCAAGCCAGCTTTCACCCCCTTGTCCTTTCCCAGTAAAACACAAGTGACTTCTGCATCTTAATAGGCATTTCAGAGCACCAGGTGTAGAGATTAGCATAAGCAAAGTTGTTCTGTCCTCCCTTCAGTGAAGATACGATGACGAGTCAGAAGGGATGTCCCTGTGCCAGCACAGCCTGGTCAGTGCCATGTTCTGTGGTGCTGTGCTAAGGCTGCCTTGGGCAGGATGTCCTCCTCATTGGTTGATTCAGAGGCATTTGTCTGAGAAGGGATACCAGAACGTGGTGCAATTGGCCAGCTGAGCTATCCCAAGAAAAACAAGGTTTAAAATCAGGATATAGAATGTTTTCATCATAGTCATCCCAGTTAGCAAAGGCAGTGAGTTTAATAGAGATGAACTACACTGATGTAAATTTAGATTAAGTAGATTTTTAAGCTTTATCACTTCTAATTAGCTTCCATCAGTTGAGAGTTGTTGGGAGATGGTTTTGGTGCAGGTAGCTGACTTGGTGTCCACTGAGCATATCTTTAATGTTCTGTCCCTTTTTGCAGGTGTACTTGGAATCAAAGTCAAAATTATGTTGCCATGGGACCCAAGTGGAAAGATTGGCCCCAAAAAGCCTCTTCCAGATCATGTCAGCATTGTGGAACCCAAAGAAGAGATCTTGCCCACCACCCCCATTTCAGAGCAGAAAGGTGGCAAACCAGAACAGCCAGCCATGCCGCAGCCAGTCCCCACTGCCTGAGAGGTGAGTGCCTGTGAGCAGCAGCAGCAGGGAGCTGCTGATGCAGACACGGTTTAACTGCACACTGAGCATGCCCTTCCGTGAAGATGTGATGACGAGTCTGAAAGGGAATATCCTTGTCCAAGTGCCCTGCTTCCTGCTGTGTTCTACAGCATGGATCTGAGGGCCTTGGGTCAGAATTTGAGTGACCTAGAGGCATTTGTCTGAGAAGGGCTCAGTGCCTCACATGTTTTAATGCTATTTTTCAGGCAGTGGTTGTACTGGTATCCAGTTGGGGTTTGACTCTTAGAAGCCAGTACATCAAGCTTGATGTTAGGCTAGTTTCATTAGTAAATCATTCAGTTTTGAACTCCTGTCTTTCCTAATGAGTTGCTTCTGTAATAAACTAATAGATGGAAATTCTCTGGGTTGTCCCCAGTTTTCTCTGAGGAGGGCAGCAGGGGGCACAGGGCCTAAAGCCTCAACCAGAAGGCTTCCTTAGCTGCCAGTGAAAGCCAGCCTGGTTGTGCTTTGACTGGAACTCCTCATGTGAACAAGAAAGGTTCAGGGGTGTGCAGGGCTGCAGTGACACAAGGGGATCTGACTAGCAAGACTTGCTCGTGTAGGGGGAGGTCATTGGCTAAGATGTAGGAAGTGAGAGATACAAGTGGAACACTTGGAGTCGCCTTGTTCAGCATTTCGGGTAGGAAAATAGCTATGGAAAATGATTTGCCACCATCTCACTCAGTGTTTTTGTTTGTTGTTTTTGTTGTTGTAGGGTTTACAACATCTGCAACCAGAAGCTTGACTGTCCTGAAAACATCTCTTAATAAAATCACAAAAGACAGTGCTTGTGGAGGTGCTTTTTTTTTTGCAAGGTATATTCAGGGAGAGCCTGAATCTTTGGTATGGAAGGAATTTGTTTGCATTTCTTTCAGCTTGTGTTACCTTTTGGAGTGAACTTAGCAGATCCTGATCTAAACAGAGTGGGGACAAGATGCTGATCTCTGGAGAGATGTCTGGAGTCCTCTGAGAGTTACATAGCAAGGCTTCCAGGAGGGGAGCTTGTTTAGCAATGTCCAAAGCAGTTGCAATCTCTCAGGCTTCACTTGAGGTATTACTGTATTTTCTACTAAATGCTTTTGTCACCTCTGTGCTTCAGTTTCCCTTACCACTGAGAGATGTTTGCTGTGTGGCTTTCAGGGCTATGGAGAAGAGCATCACATAGAATCATAGAATCACAGAATGGCCTGGGCTGAAAAGGACCACAATGCTCATCCAGTTCCAACCCCCTGCTGTGTGCAGGGTCGCCAACCAGCAGCCCAGGCTGCCCAGAGCCACATCCAGCCTGGCCTTGAATGCCTGCAGGGATGGGGCATCCACAGCCTCCTTGGGCACCCTGTTCCAGTGCCTCACCACCACATCTCCTGTTAGGGAGAAGTAACATTCATCCATGGTGATGTGGGATGATGGCACCAAGTCTACCTGAGTTCAAGATGCATTTGGAGCACAGAAGTAGGATTGGAGTTCGGAGTGGTTCTCTGTGGAGCCAAGAATTGTACTCAGTGACCCTTTTGTGGGTCCCTTCCAACTCATTGTATTCTGTGATGCTTTGTGGTAGGCATTCACACATTACCTGGGGGGAAAAAAGTACATTTATTTGTGTGCATGTAGATTCCAGACCCATCCTAAGCATTTGAATGTATATGCATTTACATTTAATGTATATACTTTAATGCATAAACATTAAAATGCTTGAGAAAACTCATCTTCCTTTCAGGCTTGAATAGACAGTCTCTTAATTTGTTGCTGTATTGCAAACTGGCTTTAATGAGCTGTAGGGTTGCATAGGTAGATCCTTAAGTTGAGAATTAGATTTTTAGGCTATTTCTGCCATCAGAGTGCCTAGCTGGTAGGCAGGGATGTGTCACCTCTTCTGTTCCATTGCTGTATGCAGAGTGTTGGTGCTGTTCTTGCCTGCTGTGGTCTGCTGAAAGCCCTGTGGCTGGAGGAGTCAGGGTGAGCACTCAGTTAACTTTCAGGCTGATGGTCTTGAAGTCTGGTGCTGTTACAGGAGGACACTGTTGTGCAAGAGACAGTGATGTTCACGAGCTTTTTGTTTGCATTTTGAGCAATTTGGGACTCATTTGTTTCATTAACTGAAATTATACAAACCTGCTTTTCTTTTTCCTTAGGAGGAGTGCCTTTACATCCAGTTTCCCATTTTCTATTGCATTTGGGTCGGGGCAGTTCCAGATCAGAGTACAGACAGGAGAAGAACTTGCTGAGAGCAGCCCTACAGAGAAGGACATGGGGCTCCTGATGGATGAAAAGCAGGACAGGAGCCAGCAGTGAGTGCTCACAGCCTGGAAGGCCAGCAGTCCCCTGGGCTGCACCAATAGAGGGGGCAGCAGGCAGGGAAGGGAATGTCCCCCTCTGCCCTCATGAGGTCCCATGTGGAGCACTGTGTTTACACCTGGGGCCCCAGCAGAGGAGGGACGTGGGGCTGTGGGTCCAGAGGAGGGCACAGGGATGCTCAGAGGATGGAGCACCTCTGTATGGAGACAGGCTGAGGGAGCTGGGGGTGTTCAGCCTGGAGAAGGAAGGGCTATGGGGGGCACATCCTTGTAGCATTTCAGTACATGAGGGGAGCTTTCAAACAGTAGGGAGACTGACTTTTTGCATGATGTGGTAGGGATAGGACAGGGGTAAAGGGCTTTAAACAAAGAGGGGAAATTTAAGTTAGATGCTAGGTGGAAATTCCTTTTCCTAAGGAGTGGTGAGGCGTTGGCACCAACTGGCCAGAGCATCCTGTGGATTCACCATTCCTGAAGGGATTCAGGGCCAGGCTGAATGGGAGCCTGAGCAGCCTGATACGGGGGCAGCCAGCCCACAGGAGAGGGCCTTAATGTTCCTTCCAACCCAAGCTATTCTCTGCAGGAACTAGGCAGCCAACTTAAAGACTGGAATTTCAAACAGCGTCAGAAACTGGTCTGTCTGGCAGTGTGTGAGCATGAGCCTCAGCCTTCTTGTTTCTGGCATCTCTGACAAGGCTCCTGGAAAGCTGGCCTGGCACAGTGCTGCCTGGGATGCTGGGTAGGTGTGATAGAAACAGCTGTGCTGTCTCAGGGTCCCAGAGAACAGGTTCCTGTGCACATAGAATCACAGAATCCTAGAATGGCCTGGGTTGCAAAGGCCCACAATGCTCATCCAGTTCCAACCCCCTGCTGTGTGCAGGGTCGCCAACCAGCANCTGTGCTCCAGACCCCTCACCAGCTTTGTTGCCCTTCTCTGGACACGCTGCAGGGCCTCGATGTCTTTCTTGTAGTGAGGGGCCCAAAACTGGACACAGCACTCGAGGTGTGGCCTCACCAGTGCTGAGTACAGGGGGATGATCACCTCCCTGCTCCTGCTGCCCACACTATTTCTAATGCAGGCCAGGATGCCATTGGCCTCCTTGGCCACCCAGGCACACTGCTGGCTCATGTTCAGTCTAGCATCAACCAACACCCCCAGGTCCATTTCCTCTACACAGTCTTCCAGCCACTCTGCCCCAAGCCTGTAGCGTTGCTGGGGTTATTGTGGCCAAAGTGCACCAGGGACCTTTAGAAGGGACCTGAAGGTACGGCTTCTGCTTGTAAGCATGGGTCTGAGGGATGGGGCATGCAGAGGTATGAAGCTCCTGATTTCCATTTAATGCAATTCATCTGGAAATAAAGGCATTTCTGAGTTTGCTACTTATTTTTTCAGCTCTATGCCGAGAAGGTGGCAACCAGAGGTCTGTGTGCCATCGCCCAGGCAGAGTCCCTGAGGTACAAGCTCCTGGGAGGCTTAGCAGTGCGTCGGTGAGTAGAGCACGTTGGATATGATGCCACAGCGAGGCTTTGTAGGGCGCCAGTAGTGCTTCAGGATAGTGCTTACCAACTTGAAATGTCTTGAATTTGGAAATTTAACCTACTAATGCTCTGCTCGCAGAGGGCAGTTAGCATGTGTGATAGATAGAAGCTTTTCATTTAGTATACAGTTACTTTTGGTAGTAATTGCTAGACACCGTATTCCGAAATACGTGTTGAAGTCCTAGATTAGATCATAGAATCACAGAATGGCCCGGGTTGGAAGGGAGCTCAAGGATCATGAAGCTCCAACCCCCCCCAGCAGGCAGGGCCACCAACCTCCACATTTCAGACCAGCCCAGGCTGCCCAGGGCCCCATCCAACCTGCCCTTCAACACCTGCAGGGATGGACGGGGCATCCCCAGCCTCTCTGGGCAGCTGTTCCAGCACCTCACCACTCTCTCTGCAAACAACTTCCCCCTCACATCCAACCTCAATCTGCCCTCCCTCAACTTCAAACCATTTCCCCTGCTGTTATCTCCCCTTTCCAAGAGTTGATCAGATCAGATTAGAAGTTGTGTGACTGATGTGCATGAAGTTCACGTTTATTTGTTTGTGAATGAATGGTGGGTGGCTGTTCACGAGGGTGGATGGTGACAGGACAAGGGGGAATGGTTTGAAAGTGAGACAGGGGAGGTTGAGGTTGGATATGAGGAGGAAGTTTTTCAAACAGAGGGTGGTGAGGCACTGGAACAGGTTGCCCAAGGAGGCTGTGGATGCCCCATCCCTGCAGGCATACAAGGCCAGGCTGGATGTGGCTCTGGGCAGCCTGGGCTGCTAGTTGGCGACCCTGCACATAGCAGGGGGTTAGAACTGATGAGCACTGTGGTCCTTTTCAACCCAGGCCATTCTATCATTCTATGATGGAGGAGTGAAACACAATTTCAAGCCTCGTGGCTGAATCATAGTTCAGGACAGTGGCCTTGCTTCTCAGATCCCTTCAGTGATGATAAGATGACGAGTCAGAAGGGATGGCTCCTGCTGAGTGGTGCCCCTGCAGTGTCATGTCCTGTGCTGCTGCCCGTGGTTCTCCAGCAGGAGCATCCTGTCGCTGAATGATTTAGAGGCATTTGTCTGAGAAGGGATAGGGGCTGCACTTGTGATGTGGGTGGGTTGGCCACCAGAGAACTTGTGCTTGTCACTGTGCTCACAACTTCACAAGGCCCATGCATATTTCACAGTACTGCTGTAAGGCTCCATTTGATAGTGCTAAAACAGTATGAGTTTTCTGCTGCTTTGTCTAGCACTGACAGAGCTTGGCTTGCATGGCTGTAGCTTTGAAAAAGGCAGATGTTAAAATGTGATTGTCTAGGTTTGAAATGGCTGCAAAATGCCATTGGATTTGGCAGAGGTGTCCCAAACCAGTGGGATTAACGCAGTGGCTCCTTCTGCTCCCTGCCTGCAGGGCCTGCTATGGTGTCCTCCGCTTCATCATGGAGAGTGGTGCCAAGGGCTGTGAGGTGGTCGTGTCTGGCAAACTCAGGGGTCAGCGTGCCAAGTCCATGAAGTTTGTGGATGGTTTGATGATCCACAGTGGAGACCCAGTGAATTACTACGTCGACACAGCCGTGCGTCACGTCCTGCTCCGGCAAGGTGAGTGGCTGGGATCCCTTTGCAGCTCTGTTGGCCTCTTGTATCAGTGCTTTGGAGCCAGCAGCTCTCAATCGCTGGCACTCTGTGCCTGCAGGCTGGAGATTTCACTCAGCTGTGAGATTTCACTCATCTGCGCCTCTGATCTTGTAGAGTATTTCGGTTGTGCTGTCCCTGGGTGTTCTGACTCAGAAAATCTGTTTTCNCAGCATGTGGGTTTCAGTGCGCTGATTCATCAGGTTGTGTAGCATACACGCTGGGTTTGAGGCTTCCTCTGCATTTGGGTACAGCCTTGTGGGTTCCCTCCTCTGCCCAAGTCAGGAAAGCACCTGGGAGTACAAACTAGGAAGAAAGTGAGGACGAGCCCCCCCTGTGTGGCTGGCTTGGATGGCAGTTAGGGCAGACCTGCTTTTCTGCAGCTGTCTGGAGAAGATGCAGTCAGGTTAAACTCGGAGTTGAATTTTTTGCTGTATGAGATGCCTGCGAGAGGTAACAACTCAGCTGGTAATAAATAAGTGCAAACAGTCACATGGATGTTCTGAAAAAAATGCAGTATTGGGCTCGCATGACAGCAAATGCACTGGCAGGAAAACAGAAAGAAAAGCAATGCAGTCACACCATCCCTGCTGGTTCCAAGTAACTGCTGCTAACATGGCACCCAGATTTCTCTTATTGCAATAGTCATGTCTTGCTTTGCAATACATCTCAGTGCATAGCAAGGCTTATCTGATGCATGCTTCAGTGCTCCTGGGGTTGCATCAGTTCTTTTAAGTAGGATTAACCTGACAACGTCCTTTAATCTGAGGAAGATGGGAAAAACCTCCAAGTTTAGGCTGGAGCAGACTATGGAACTTGTTAATTATCAGACATAAATACATATATAATTATAAATACATCTGTTTTTCAGTGTGCCCTTATCCAGGTCAGCCAACAGGGAGCTAAAGAGGAGAAGAGCTGCAGAAAAGGGATGTTAGGAAGCCGGGTGAAGGAAGCTCTAAAGCTTTGTAGTGATGCAAATGGAAGAGAGCCTTGGTCCACCTTCATGTTAGAGGCCAGCAGAGGAGTCCCTCTGGTCTGGTACAGGAGCTGATGGGTACCAGCCCTGCTTGTAACTAGGGGGGAAGCTTCACAGTGTCCACTCTTTCACAGTCCTGTGTGCTGATGCAGGAGCACCAGAAGTTTTTCCATTTGCCTCGTTTGTTTAATTGGAGTTGTTGGCCCAAAGTCTCCTAATAATTCTGACCAAGCCGCTTAAATAATTCCATAGGTGTCTCTTTCTACAAGCCTGTCTCTTTGGCTCTGATGACATCCCAAAGCCACCTAGTTCTGTAGAACAAAGACCAAGGCTACACCTGGCTTTGCACTATTCTAGCTAAGGAGGTGACAACTTGGTGCTGGTGAAGCATCTATCAGCCATCCAGAACAGGGTTAGGCAGGACAGAAGGGCACAACAGCATAGGATTTCAGCTTCTGCTTGTTGCCAGTGACCTGTTCTGCTCCCAGTGGTACACCTGGGGCTGAAGCACAGGATCAGCCCTGGTTGTTCTGTTTTGTACCACTCGAGCTAAGCGTACTTTTGCCTTCTGCTACAAGCAAGAAACAACTGCAGAGGCATCAGAGCAGCTTTAGCATGGTGCTCCACAGCACCAAAGCAAGGAAAAAGCAGGCAGAACTAAATGTGCAGAAGCATTAGAGAGGGAAAGGTGGAGGGCTTGTGCCTTTACAGGGCTGATAGTAGCAAGGTACTTAAGCAGGTGCAGGGAGGAACAAGGCATCAGCCCAAACATCTCAACTGAGTGCTGAGGCAACACATGCCAGTTCCTGTCCTCTCTTGGTGACTTATTGTGCCAGGCTCCCTTGTTCTCTGGAGGTGGGTTTGTGCAATGGATTTTGTATTTGGGGGTGAGGTAAAGTGTATGCTGGTTTCTCATCACAATGCACCCTGGTCTGAATAGCACCCATAGTTCGAGAAGGATACAAAATAAGTGTTTCCCCTTTTTTGAAATCCCCCCCTAAAAAACACGCAAACCAAAACAAGCTCTGGAAAAAAGCTACAACTCATCACGCATCTTGTCTCCTTTGGGCCTGACAAGCCTGCCAATGAAGAGAATGGAGTTGGTTTTGCTGTCCTTGATCATGAAGATGAAGGGGTGGTCAGCATAGAAGAGCTTGGGGTTCCTCATCTCCTCTCGGCCGTAGATGTCAGCGTCATAGGGGTTCCCATCTGTGTCCCATTCGAGAGCAGCGGCATGGAAGACGTTGGATAAGTAAAGATCTTTCTTGCCAGAGATCTTTGACAGGTCAGCCTTGGTTTTGTCAATGGCTTCTGTCAGGCCCAGGTCAGCCAAGTGTTTCTAGGAAGAGAAGAGAGGTCAGCAACCTTCCCAAACAACACAGTGCAATCTGTTCCATCCACTGTCAGTCTAGGCACTGGAAAAAGGTCTGGCCTAGGCAGTCCCATTATTCCACTCTTCCCTCTCCCACCCCAAACAGCTGCAAGGCTTAACTGCTTTATTCAAGGACCTCCTTTACCTGAAGGTCATGGCTGACTTCCAGGACGACCTTAGGCAGCGAGATGGCCACAGATCTCTTCTTCATCTTGCTGGCCCAGGTCTTCAGCTGTTCCCTGTTCAGCAGTTTCTCAACCCTCTCCAGAGGCTCCACGTGGTTTGGCATGATAAAGATCATGCTGGAGAGCTTGTGAGCAAGTGGCATCTCTACCACCTGGAGCTTCTCTGCCTCATCATCATAGTAATTGTAGAGACCTTGAAGTCAGAATCAGAGATAGGAAATGGTGAGATGCAGGGCATGGGCAAATAGCCACAACCTTTTTGCCTCTTCATCCTGGGCTCCCCTTACACTGAGGGAAGAAAGCCTCTGCCATTTTGGGAACTGGCCCAGCTTCATTGGAGTTGGCAACAACTCATAATTGTGCTTCTCATTCACGTCATGAGCTTGAGTTTATTCCTAACGCAGATCTGGATTCACCCTGCTAGCAGAGACTGAATCAACAGAGCAAGCATGCCATGCTTTGTTCTCTCTCACTCGTTGCCCATGAAGCAAAGTTAACTTGGAAGCAGTCAGTGGAAAACTGAGCAGCAGCAAGCTAATTCCAGCTGGTCTGGGGGCATGAGGCAAGTTTGCAACTTACCTGTACGATGCATCATTGGAACGCCCACCGTGTAGGAGCGGGTCACCATGAAGCCACGGTTGTCCACCATCTTATGATGGAACTTCTCATCCCAGTGAGCTGCAGGAGAGAGAGATTCAGCATTTGAGAAAAGGGAGCAGCGAAGAATATCGTGCTCTGAAAAACCATATGCTTGTGGTGAACCCAACATTGGTTTAGGCTGCTATATATGGGCATAAGGTGGGCTTGGGGTCACTTGTAGCAAGAACTGAAGACAGCACTTACGCTTGAAGAACATGGCGTTAACAATAAGGGCTCCATCAGTTTTCTCAACATCTTTTGTGACTTCTGGGAGTTTCCCATCCGTGGTCTGGGCTGCCCACTCGTTAATGGATTTCAGGGCGCTCCTCTTGTCCCGGAAGTTGATCTTGGAGTGCTCATAGTTGTAATGTTTCTTGCTGTTCTTCACAAAGTCATCAGCAAAGTTGATGGAGGCAGGGCCATACAAGCGGTTGCCGATCTTCCAGGTAACGTTGCGGGCTGTGCTGTTGCTCACCTCATTGAGGAGCTCCGACAGCCCACTGTGCACATAGTCATCATTCAGCTTGTCTGCACTGAGCACGGCCTTGGCTTGGGAGGCAGTCGTAGCCTTGCCTCCAAGGGACACGAGGCCCAGGGAAGAAGCCACGACCACGGGAGACAGCAGGATGTTCTCCATGTTCTTGTCTTTGGCCATGGCATGGTAGAGGTTGAAGGCCAACGTCGTGCTGCGGTCGGCCAACGTTGTTGCCTTGTCGCTCAGCTTCCTGTCCTCCGAGGGCACAGCTGCTGCGAGGCCGCAGAGGGCGAGCACCAGAAAAACCTGCATGGTTTTGGCAGCACTGAACGCTTCTGGGGACCTGCTGGGCAGGAAGGGTTCACCATTAGTGTGTCCCAAGCCTTTCCTGGAGCATTTAGAGACCCATCCAGTGAAATCCACACCTAGGCTCTAGGAGCATCTGCATCAGTGCTTTGCTTGCGGTGCAGTGATCCCAAATCCACACTGGGCCTTCCCTCAAGCAAGAGACCAGGCTGTATCCGAAATGCAGGACCTGAGCATTTTTGAATGGAAGCTTCCTTTCTAACCTGTTTTTACTGTACTATGTTCATGTAGGATTGTAGAATCATGAAGGTTGGAGAAGACCTCCAGGATCACCCATCCTACCATGCCCACTGACCACGTCCCTCAGTGCCACATCCCCAAGGCTTTGGAACACCTCCAGTGATGGTGACTCCCCCAGTCCCTGGATAGCCTGTGCCAGCATTTGACCACTCTTTCAGAGAACAAATTTTCCCTAATATCCAGCTCAAACCTCCTCTGATGGAACTTGAGACCATTACTTCTATGTACAGTCAATGACTTAAGGAAGGGTGGGGGCATGGGATCAACCAGTATTTCTGCCCCAGCAGATGAAACCTCTGCACTGGTCAGGAAAAGCTAGAATTGGGATGTTTCTGCTGCCCAAGGTCCACGTAGCACAGTGCCAGCCCAGCCTAGAGCTAATGTATGGTGTGGGTTGTCCTCCATGGGGACCCTCACAGAACCCAGTGCTCAGCTTTTTAGGCACTAGATGGAGCACGTGAGCTTCCCACAAGATGGGCCCTCTGAGAATCACACGATCTTTAAGGTTGGAAAAGACTTAAGATCATCTAGTCCAACCCACCCCCACCATGCCCAGTGACCACATACCTCATTGCCACATCTCCATGGTTCTGGAAGACCTCTGGGGATGGTGACCCCTCCCCCCCCCCTCCTTCCCCAGGCAGCCTGTGCAGCTCTTGGTTTTGCCTGTTCAGCTCTGCCAGGGAGTCAGGGAATAGACGGAGCTCCCGAACCTACCTTTCCTCCTTCTTAGCATGTATGTGCGTTAGATAGATGCATCTCGACATAAGCACACACATCCCCATTGAGGTCTCCAAGCTAAAACACATCCTCAGCCAGCCTGACCAATCCTAAATGCTGGGCCTGAAAGCTTGTTGGAACACCAACTCAAAACGAATGCATGCGTCCTCCAGTGGGTTGTTTGGCCTCCCTCTCTGTTGAGTGGGCAGCAATTTCTAGCTAGACCTTTCCTCCACAGTGCTCACAGCCAAGCTTCCTGACGGCCCATTCCCACCCCTTCAATCCCAATTTCACACCCAAAGCCAGCTTTCCCATCACAGTGCATCACACACAGGGCTAGCAGGGGGCTGCATCCAGTGATCCTGTCCTCACACCCTGCTTGGGGCCATCCCAGTACACACAGGGATGAGAACATGGCTGTTTCAGGGTTAAAGCAAAGCCAGCAGGAAGCAAAGGGCCCGCTGGGATTACATATGGAAGGAAGCACGCACGCAGCCCGAAGCAAAGAGAGTGCGCAGTTGCACCGGGAACCCATTGCCAGCATGGGAGTTACGTAGCAATTTATATCCTAAAGCCCTTTTGGGAGCAAGCCTTCTGTTGGAGGGAAGCAATGCCTCAGCTGCCCCAAAGGCACAGCTTGAGCAAAGCGCTCACAACTGCTCTTAACACACTTGAAGGCGCACACAACGTTGGGTGGGCATTTAGAATCAGAAGGTGTTTCTTTTTTCCCCCTTTCCTTTCTAAAGATACCTTGAAACTGTTTCATAGTGAGGTCAACGTTTGCCTTGTTCACTCTGAAAGAAAACAGATACAGGGAGTAGTTCTCTTGCGAGCAACCCGCTGCCCACACTGCTCACATCCTCAGCCTAAAAAAGCTTCATTCCTTCAGAAAATGGCCCAAAAAATCGGCCCGGGGCACTGGGCTGTGATGAGCAATGCAGCCCACAGCAGCAAGACGGAGAAATTCCTCCTATTCTTCACTTAGGAGTGAGATGATGGGTGAATCGATAACCCAGGGTGGAAATAGGTCCAGACAGCAGTGGTGGAACGTGCAACAGACTGCATCCTCTCTTGCAGCCCTCCAGCCCAGCCCTACGAGGGGACGCCCCATGCCAGCGTGGCATCCTGCATCGCTCAGCGGGGCTCTCAGGACCAGGACTTTGGAGCAAATGCCATTATTTCCATGCCATCAGAAGGAGGTGAGGCTTTGTTAAGGCAGGCAGGGGGACAAGGTTAGTAGTCTTGTGCTGAGCGCTGGTCCCCAAGGCCCCCAAGGCTGAGCAGGAGCTGCTGGCTTTCCCCAGCCTCAGACCAAGTCGGCCCTTCCGTAATTCCCTTCCTCTCCCCCCCACAAAAAAAGCTTCTCCTGGGTTCAACTACACTGCAATCATCTCTAGCGAAAGCGGTGGGGATCTTTTAACGCTTTCCCTTTAGCACAGCTGGAGAAAACAGCTTATGGGGCACCCCATCCCCAAAACCCACNCTGGGGGCCCCAGGCCTGGACACAGTACTCCAGAGGGGGCCTCACAAGAGCTGAGTAGAGGTGGACAATAGCCTCCCTCTCCCTGCTGGCCACCCCTTTTTAATGCAGCCCAGCACACAGCTGGCCTTCCGGGCTGCAGGCGCACTGCTGGCTCATGCCCAGCTTCTCGTCCACCAGGACCCCCAAGTCCTTCTCCGCAGGGCTGCTCTCAAGGAGATCTTCCCCCAGTCTGCATAAATACCTGGGACTGCCCCGACCCAATGCAGCACCCTGCACTTGGCCTTATTGAACATCATTAGGTTCTCATGGGCCCACTTCTCCAGCCTGTCCAGCTCCCTCTGGATGGCTTCCCTTCCCTCCAATGTATCGACTGCACCGCTCAGCTTACAGTGGAAAGCTTTACTAGTTCAGTGTTTCAGTATCTCGTGTCATTAGAGTGCAGTCCTCTCAACAATAAAAAACATGTTTGTAACAAGACAATCTGGCAGCAAGAAAGACTTGGGAGCTCTGGAAGATCTGAAATAGCTTTTAACTTGGAATGATGCTGTTGTAGATCGATGGTGTTGTAGGACTGCTGAGATCAGTGCCAGGGGTGGATGCTGCAGTTTTCTGCAGTAAAAAAGGCTGTGCTCCAGCAAGCACCTGGTCCTTTTTCAACCTCTGAGCATTTGCACATGGATGTATGCACCTGCCTGTCCAAGACGTGCTGTTTTGGTGTAGGGAAAAGGGGAGATATCTGCAGCTCTTTGCTTGTGGGTGAGTGGCAGATGGTCGCTTGGATGGCCAGCATGTTAATCCCTTTCCAGCAGTGGAAAGCAGGGGTTGGTGCTGGGGCCCATCCTGTTTAATATCTTTATTGATGACTTGGATGAAGGGATTGAGTGTACCCTGAGTAAGTTTGCAGATGACACCAAGTTGGGAGGTGGTGTCGATCTGCCTGAGGATCGGGAGGCCCTGCAGAGGGATCTGGATAGGCTGGATCGCTGGGCTGAGGTGAATGGGATGAGGTTTAACAAGGCCAAGTGCCGGGTCCTGCACTTTGGCCACAATAACCCCATGCAGCGCTACAGGCTTGGGGCAGAGTGGTTGGATGGCTGTGAAGAGGAAAGGGACCTGGGGGTGTTGGTTGGTGCTCGGCTGAACATGAGCCAGCAGTGTGCCCAGGTGGCCAAGAGGGCCAACGGCATCCTGGCCTGCATTAGAAATAGTGTGGCCAGCAGGAGCAGGGAGGTGATCATCCCCCTGTACTCAGCACTGGTGAGGCCGCACCTCGAGTGCTGTGTTCAGTTTTGGGCCCCTCACTACAAGA
>JACDJE010000555.1:197750-319771 GCA_016647715.1 Pavo muticus
CCCAAATCCGTGCCCTATGGGGCCAGCCAGCAGCAGGCAGCCCCCAAATAGCAACCTGCATCCCCCCCTTTGCAGTGGGGGTACCCCGGGACTCTCCCCCTCCTTTTACCTTCGGAGCAGTGCAGGATCGGTGCTCAGTTCCCTGTGCACCTCCCGGTCCAGAGGAGGGGGTATATAAGGGGCCGGCAAGAAACTTCTGGAAGTTGGGAAAACCTCTCTCAAAAAAAAAAAATCCAGCCTGGGGAGGGAGAGAGGAAGGGGAGGATCCGAGTAAACTCTGCCGGCCTCCCACCAATGGCAGGGAGCGGGCGGCTGGGAAGGGGGGGTCCGGGGGCTGGGAATGAGGCTGAGCCCTAACAGGGCTCCTGCATTGATATGGGGCTCTGGAAGAGCTTATTTGGTGCCCCCAGTGCTTGTTGGTGCATGAGGAGGTGCAGGGTGTCGTTGCTCTTCCTGCAGGGTGTCACTGAGCTCCGTGGCATCTCAGGCTGTTGCAACAGGCGCTGCCCCATGGACCGGCTGTGACCACGGGCAGCAGAGGTTTAACATCTAACTTCACTTTCAAGCCACGTGTTGCCTTCTGAAACGTCTCCATGGAGACCTGCACGTGCCCTCCAGGGACCTGATGGCCAATCTGCAGGTTTCTCTATATCCCAATTTTCCTAATCGTACTGTATCCCACAGACACTGCTTCTCCATCCATCTCCCCATCTGCATTAACTCCCTCCCCCTCCTTTTCCCCAGCAGCAGAGCTGAACCTCGTTACCCATGGCATCTCCCACGCTTCCAGACCTCACCTGCCCCACAGGTTAGCAGGTTGCTCAGTGTCTATTCTTTGTTATAACATAAACGTGATGTCAACATCCTCATTCCCAGCGGTAATTCTGCAGTTTGGAAAGGGCTCGTCTTCAGTTGGTGCGTTACAGCAGCAAATACTCACAGCCCTAAAATAATATGGAAAGAGTTAACTGTGGACAGTCAGTGGTGGAGAGCTCCTGCAGCAAGGAATGTGCGCTGGAGAAGTTTCTGTGCTGAGTCACGAGTGTTGAACTCCACTTGGTTTCACCCCTTGTCTCATTTTTAAGCCAATGTGAGATGTTTGGTTTTTTCTTTATGGCAATCTGGCAGCCCCACAGGGGCACAGTGATATTCTAGGTATCATAGAACCATAGAATGGCCTGGGTTGCAAAGGACCACAATGCTCATCCAGTCCCAACCCCCTGCTGTGTGCAGGGTCTCCAACCACCAGCCCAGGCTGCCCAGAGCCACATCCAGCCTGGCCTTGAATGCCTGCAGGGATGGGGCATCCACAGCCTCCTTGGGCAACCTGTTCCAGTGGTACCATCCAGTAATCAGTGTGCTCACTGGTAAGTACCACATCAGCAGGAGGATGCTACATCCCTGCATTGTGTAGCTGTGGTCTATGTCTCCTCTTTCTTCTAATCATAGTGCCATAGAATCACAGAATAATGGACTGGTTTGGGTTGGAAGGGACCTTAAAGGGCACCCAACCCCATCCTTCCATGGGCAGGGCCACCAGGTGCCCAGGGCCCCATCCACAGCTGCGGGCACCTCCAGGGATGGGGCACCCACACCTCCAGGCAGCAGTGCTGTGGCCTCACCACCCTCTGCATGAAGAATTTCCCCCCCATAATGCTGGCTTTGGCTCTGCAAATTGCCCTCAGAAGACAGAGGTCTCAGCGTGTTGCTACCTCTTGTAGAAAACAGCCTGCAGTCTACTCCTGTGGCTCTGTTCTGCAAGCACCTCGAGCTGGAATCAGCACGTAGCATCACCAAGAGCCCCCCTTCTACAAGCTTTTCCCCCAGCTGCCATTCACCAGCTCTGATAGCAACCCAGAATGTGTTTTTCTCTGACACTGCTGCTCACAGCACGCTCTGCAGCAACAAGAACTTGATCACAGCAGCAGCAGGTAGTGGGTTTGTTCTGCTCACCAACTGCTTGCTTCTGGCCGAGAGGAGGCCCTTCCCAACAGCCTTTAGTACGGCTGAATGGATCCACGCGGTGTTATTTGCACAAGATCTGTTCTAGGGGAAAAGTGCCAAAGGTCCCACTCGCCAGGCGACCTTTTGGGTGCCAAGCTGGAAGTCATTTCTGGCTTTATGTGATGGTTTTATTTATTTTTCAGCCACGTGTGTGTGCAGAAATACCTGAACAAACTCCATTTCCAGCTGGCGGCTTCCCTGGGCGTTGTGCATCCAGGCAGGTACCTTAGGATTAGGAACACGGTAAGTGGGATGGGTTGGGGTTGGACTTGGGGATCTTGGAAGTCTTTTCCAACCTTAATGATTCGATGATAATGACCTCGTGGTGATGATGCTTGGAGAATGGCTTCCTTCTGGGAGGGATCCAGGGGGAGAGAGGGTTCTGCAACACCTTGAGCATCACGTTGGTGCACAACAGTGTACACTTGGAGCAGTATTCTTAGATGGGGATTTGAATTCTTGGGTGGAGATCAGCTTTATTGCTATGGAGTGAAAGAAGAGAATTTGCTGGTTGCAAGCAATCAATCCACAGGTGAAGTGGTGCCGATCTGTACCAGCTCAGAAACCAGAAGAGCTCCTTCAAGCTCCCAGCAGCAGCTGCTTTCCTCTGCCAGGTTTTGGATTGCTCCACCTTCAAACCCTTCTGTCTAATCGCTTCCCGGGTAAGGATGTCTTTTATTTTTTCCCTCCCAGAAATATTTAAAATAAATGGTAAAGCTTTTCATCCTTCTCAAGCATTAAACTCCTTTGGCAGAGTACTTATAACAGGCTTGCCTCCATAGGGGGAATTTGGAGTTGAATAAAAATAGTTCTTTGTGACTGAGGACAGGCAGCCAGCACAAACCTTTGCCTGATTTTCCCCCCTGCTTTCCCCCCGGTTCATGCTATCATTAACTCCCCTGCACTCCTAATGTATGCCCCCCATACAGCACAATCCTGGGTGCACTGCTCTCACACTTAGGGCTGCGTACATGCAGAAAAGGAACGCCAAATCCAGGTCAGGATCCTATTTTCCAGGGCAAAAGCAGTGGGGATGGGGCTGATCTGCACGGCGGGGGGATGTATTTGCTGCCATGGAGTGCTTTCTGAGTGCAGCCAGACTTACAGGCTCTCCCTGCCCCCACAGTGCCACGTAGGAGATCCGAAGGCGGTGGGATGGGAGAGGAGCGGGAAGGGGGAGCGATGCTGGGAGTTGCCTTCTTCCGTCTTCTCTGCTCCGTAATGAAAGGCCCGGCTGCCAAAAGGCACGGCTCCTCCCCTCCTGCTTGCTCGTGTGGATTTCTTTGGGCAGAGCTATTTCCAGCGTGGTTGTGCCCTTGGGGATGGAGAGCTTTCGTTTTAGGATCTACCGAGGGCTGCCGTGATGTCTCAGCACCGTTGCTGCTGTGTAGGTGCAGTCTGTGGTCGCTGGCAGTAGTGTGTATTCTCTTCCTTCCAGTGAGTGTATACAAGAATATAAACGTAAGCAGGGGATTTGTGGAGCTCCTCGAGTACCTCCATCAGAAGTGTTTTAATATTCATTGCAGTAATGCCCGTGAGTCGCTTCATTTTGATCATTTTTATCAAATTAATTGATTTTGATTTTGCCCAGAGAGGCTGTGGATGCCCCGTCCATCCCTGGAGGTGTTGAAGGGCAGGTTGGATGGGGCCCCGGGCAGCCTGGGCTGGTCTGAAATGTGGAGGTTGGTGGACCTGCCTGTGGTGTGGGGTTGGAGCTTCCTGATCCTTGAGGTCCCTTCCAACCCGGGCCATTCTGTGATTCTATGATATTTCAGTTACTTTTTGCAACAGTTCTGACCCTAAAGTCCTAGCGGTTTTGTTAAGTCATTATTCTCAATGCCTTGCTTTCCTTAATGACTCTATGGTTCCATTATTAGCTCAGTTTCACTGCTAAACTCTTGCCAATTTAATGCACAGACACTAAATTTACCCACATTTAATATGTGACTATTGGCTGTATATGGTGGCCAAACACACTTTAGTCCACTGACTTGGAAGGTATGGCCCTTGTTGAGCCAAAGGATGTGATTTAGTGGGGAAATATTGGTGGTGGGTGGGTGGGTGGACTGGATGGTCTTTTCCAATCTTGCTGATTCTATGATAATACATATGTAGCAAAAAAAAATCATACAGAGCAATCAAATCATAGAATCATGGAATGGTCTGGTGGTTGGTGACCCTGCACATAGCAGGGGGTTGAAACTAGATGATCGTTGTGGTCCTTTTCAACCCAGGCCATTCTATGTTTCTGTGATCCTATGATTCTATGAATGGTTTGGGTTGGAAGGGACCTTTAAGATCATCTTAATGTTTGCATTAAGTCCTCAGTAACTTAAGAAAAAAAGCCACATCCCATAGCTGTAAGTGTCTGTTCTCTGCAAAGTCCTTGGTTTATATCCCAGGGAGCTGCAGAAGATACTTCTTTCAAGTGCTTGGGGAGGTTGAGGTTGGATCTTAGGAGGAAGTTTTTCCCCCAGAGGGTGGTGAGGCACTGGAACAGGTTGCCCAAGGAGGCTGTGGATGCCCCATCCCTGCAGGCATTCAAGGCCAGGCTGGATGTGGCTCTGGGCAGCCTGGGCTGCTTGTTGGCGACCCTGCACATAGCAGGGGGTTAGAACTGATGAGCACTGTGGTCCTTTTCAACCCAGGCCATTCTATCATTCTATGATGGAGGAGTGAAACACAATTTCAAGCCTCGTGGCTGAATCATAGTTCAGGACAGTGGCCTTGCTTCTCAGATCCCTTCAGTGATGATAAGATGACGAGTCAGAAGGGATGGCTCCTGCTGAGTGGTGCCCCTGCAGTGTCATGTCCTGTGCTGCTGCCCGTGGTTCTCCAGCAGGAGCATCCTGTCGCTGAATGATTTAGAGGCATTTGTCTGAGAAGGGATAGGGGCTGCACTTGTGATGTGGGTGGGTTGGCCACCAGAGAACTTGTGCTTGTCACTGTGCTCACAACTTCACAAGGCCCATGCATATTTCACAGTACTGCTGTAAGGCTCCATTTGATAGTGCTAAAACAGTATGAGTTTTCTGCTGCTTTGTCTAGCACTGACAGAGCTTGGCTTGCATGGCTGTAGCTTTGAAAAAGGCAGATGTTAAAATGTGATTGTCTAGGTTTGAAATGGCTGCAAAATGCCATTGGATTTGGCAGAGGTGTCCCAAACCAGTGGGATTAACGCAGTGGCTCCTTCTGCTCCCTGCCTGCAGGGCCTGCTATGGTGTCCTCCGCTTCATCATGGAGAGTGGTGCCAAGGGCTGTGAGGTGGTCGTGTCTGGCAAACTCAGGGGTCAGCGTGCCAAGTCCATGAAGTTTGTGGATGGTTTGATGATCCACAGTGGAGACCCAGTGAATTACTACGTCGACACAGCCGTGCGTCACGTCCTGCTCCGGCAAGGTGAGTGGCTGGGATCCCTTTGCAGCTCTGTTGGCCTCTTGTATCAGTGCTTTGGAGCCAGCAGCTCTCAATCGCTGGCACTCTGTGCCTGCAGGCTGGAGATTTCACTCAGCTGTGAGATTTCACTCATCTGCGCCTCTGATCTTGTAGAGTATTTCGGTTGTGCTGTCCCTGGGTGTTCTGACTCAGAAAATCTGTTTTCNCCCTGCACTCCTAATGTATGCCCCCCATACAGCACAATCCTGGGTGCACTGCTCTCACACTTAGGGCTGCGTACATGCAGAAAAGGAACGCCAAATCCAGGTCAGGATCCTATTTTCCAGGGCAAAAGCAGTGGGGATGGGGCTGATCTGCACGGCGGGGGGATGTATTTGCTGCCATGGAGTGCTTTCTGAGTGCAGCCAGACTTACAGGCTCTCCCTGCCCCCACAGTGCCACGTAGGAGATCCGAAGGCGGTGGGATGGGAGAGGAGCGGGAAGGGGGAGCGATGCTGGGAGTTGCCTTCTTCCGTCTTCTCTGCTCCGTAATGAAAGGCCCGGCTGCCAAAAGGCACGGCTCCTCCCCTCCTGCTTGCTCGTGTGGATTTCTTTGGGCAGAGCTATTTCCAGCGTGGTTGTGCCCTTGGGGATGGAGAGCTTTCGTTTTAGGATCTACCGAGGGCTGCCGTGATGTCTCAGCACCGTTGCTGCTGTGTAGGTGCAGTCTGTGGTCGCTGGCAGTAGTGTGTATTCTCTTCCTTCCAGTGAGTGTATACAAGAATATAAACGTAAGCAGGGGATTTGTGGAGCTCCTCGAGTACCTCCATCAGAAGTGTTTTAATATTCATTGCAGTAATGCCCGTGAGTCGCTTCATTTTGATCATTTTTATCAAATTAATTGATTTTGATTTTGCCCAGAGAGGCTGTGGATGCCCCGTCCATCCCTGGAGGTGTTGAAGGGCAGGTTGGATGGGGCCCCGGGCAGCCTGGGCTGGTCTGAAATGTGGAGGTTGGTGGACCTGCCTGTGGTGTGGGGTTGGAGCTTCCTGATCCTTGAGGTCCCTTCCAACCCGGGCCATTCTGTGATTCTATGATATTTCAGTTACTTTTTGCAACAGTTCTGACCCTAAAGTCCTAGCGGTTTTGTTAAGTCATTATTCTCAATGCCTTGCTTTCCTTAATGACTCTATGGTTCCATTATTAGCTCAGTTTCACTGCTAAACTCTTGCCAATTTAATGCACAGACACTAAATTTACCCACATTTAATATGTGACTATTGGCTGTATATGGTGGCCAAACACACTTTAGTCCACTGACTTGGAAGGTATGGCCCTTGTTGAGCCAAAGGATGTGATTTAGTGGGGAAATATTGGTGGTGGGTGGGTGGGTGGACTGGATGGTCTTTTCCAATCTTGCTGATTCTATGATAATACATATGTAGCAAAAAAAAATCATACAGAGCAATCAAATCATAGAATCATGGAATGGTCTGGTGGTTGGTGACCCTGCACATAGCAGGGGGTTGAAACTAGATGATCGTTGTGGTCCTTTTCAACCCAGGCCATTCTATGTTTCTGTGATCCTATGATTCTATGAATGGTTTGGGTTGGAAGGGACCTTTAAGATCATCTTAATGTTTGCATTAAGTCCTCAGTAACTTAAGAAAAAAAGCCACATCCCATAGCTGTAAGTGTCTGTTCTCTGCAAAGTCCTTGGTTTATATCCCAGGGAGCTGCAGAAGATACTTCTTTCAAGTGCTTGGGGAGGTTGAGGTTGGATCTTAGGAGGAAGTTTTTCCCCCAGAGGGTGGTGAGGCACTGGAACAGGTTGCCCAAGGAGGCTGTGGATGCCCCATCCCTGCAGGCATTCAAGGCCAGGCTGGATGTGGCTCTGGGCAGCCTGGGCTGCTGGTTGACGACCCTGCACACAGCAGGGGGTTGGGACTGGATGAGCACTGTGGGCCTTTGCAACCCAGGCCATTCTAGGATTCTATGATTCTGTGATTCTATTGCATCAGAACTGCAGTCCCTGGGGTAGTGGCTGGGAGTCCTGCCCCCAACCTGCAGCTGTAATGCAAATGGGTGAACACTGCTGTGCTTGGCTGGCCTGGCTTTTGTAAAGCAGTGTTACTGATTCACTCGCTGATATATCACAGGAGTGCTGTTGTCCTACAGCAGCAAGTGAAACCAGACCCTGCTGTTTGGACAGACCTTTTTAAATATAAACTCTCACAGCTTTGTACGTTTAACTGTTCTTGCAGGCTGCGGTGACCCAGGACACACTCACCCTTCCTTTTCCATATTAGAGTCTGGCATCTTCTAAGCTGACATGAGAAGGTGCTGGTGAAGGATTTCTGCTTTCCAAGAGCAAGCACGGGCTGTGGCAAGGCTGGCAAGGATGAACGTTTCTAGAGGAGATACAGAGTCCCTTCGGATACCTCTCGGCTTTAACGGGGTTAGGGGATAAAGCTGTTCATTAATCCCACAGTTTAGAGCATGGAGCTGGGTAGGAGGCAACAGGAGGTCATTTTAAAGCAGGTCCCAGGCAGTGCTTTGTCAGAGAATCATTAAGGTTGGAAGAGACCTCTAAGATCGAGCCCACCCCCACCATGCCCAGAGCCCAACCCCCACCATGCCCACTGGCCATGTCCCTCAGTGCAGATCTACATGGTTCTGGAACACCTGCAGGGATGGTGACTGCCACTTCCCTGGGCAGCTGTGCCAGTGCTTGGCCAAGTGCTTGACCAGCCTTGATCAGGCTCTCCATCCCCTTGTCACCCAGCCTGTATTTCTGTTTGGGATTGCCCAGACCCAGGTGCATCTCATTTCCCTGCAGAGGATGCAGTAAGCCTGGGGCACTGCTTGATGTGTGGCTCATTCCTGAAACCTCCTGTCCCTGCAGTGTGACATGGTGACAGCGTTATCACCTCTGTGATTCAGCAGTGTGAATGCTCCTCCACCTTTGCACTGCTTCTCCTGCCCACTCCTGGCATTGCTTTTGGAGCAGGAATGGACGGAGAAGCTACCCCAGCCTTAAAGAATCCCTCCTGGACCAGCTCAAACCTTCCCACAGCACTTCAGCTCTCCCCAGACCGTTTCTCAGACTTTCCCAGAGCAGTGTTCTGACCAATGATCTGAGTCTGTTTGGGAGCTTGTATGTATCCCAATTTCATCAGCAAAACCTCTCCCAAACCAGAGCACGTGGATCTGGATGGAGCCTGGAAGCAGCCGTGGCTGATGCAGCATTGCAGCCCTTCTATGATTTCCCCCTCTTTGGCTTGCAGCCGTGCCCAGCTCCCGTTTTGGCTGGCGCTGGGAGGGACCAGCTTTGTCTGAGCGGGCAGCACACAAAGGAGGGCAGTGAAGCTGAAAGGCTGAGAGTCCCGTGGATGTGTGCCCTGGCCTGTCTGGTTTGTAGCAGCAATGAGCAAAGCTCGTTTCTGTTAACCCTGGAGCTGGAGCAGCGAGATGCAGCCACCCAGCAGCAATGAGATGCTGCCTTGGCCTTATGGGAGGTGTTGGGATGGGCTTACGTGCCCTAAAAGTGCAAGTTCTGGCCCTGTGGATGCACACACCCTCTGCTTTGCAACGGTCAGCGAAAGCTCCTTCAGTAAATGTGGTGGAGGAGAACGAGGAAGAGAAAAACAACTGAGTGCCCTGGAGCAGGTCACGCACCCATGATAATGGCAGGAATGCTGTGATGCACACACAGGGCAGGACAGGCCAGAGAGGCCCCAGCTGCTGCTTTGCTGCAGGGCAGAGAGGGGAGAGACTCCCTTGATCCCGCTTTGTAATCCCTGCTTAATGCTCTACAGAAAAGTTCAAAATCCACAGGGTCCCCTGCCAACGCATTGAGGAGGGTGGGAAATTCCTCTGGTGCTCTGGGATGGAAAGGGAGGCATTGGGGCAGCCCGAAGCAAGTCCAGGGGCAGCAGGTTGGGCTCCTGTCCTGTGCAGTGGGGAAAAGAATCAAAAGAAAGAAGAGGAGGTGGGGTCCTTGCAGGTGGCAGGTGGGGTTTGCCTTCCTGGGAGCACCCATCAGGCCCCATGCTTTGATTTGGGGCCAAGCCAAGCCCAATCATGGACTCAGAACCACCAAGGTTGGAAGGGACCTCCAAAATCATCTGGTCCAACCGTTTACCTGCCACCAATATCTCCACACTAAACCATGTCCCTCAGTACAACATCTGTGTGTTTCTTGAACACCTCCAGGGATGGTGACTCCCCCATCTCCCTCAGCAGCTTCTTCCAGTTCCCAACAGAACCTCCTTTCCCTTTTCAGCTGTTTGTGCTCCTCATCCCTCCCTTCTACAAGAAAACTAACCAAAAAGAAGCAAGCAAGCAATTCAGTTTTCAGCTACATCAGCCCCACAATCACCAGGCCCACCTCTCGGCTGCAGGAGCCGGGTGAGATCAGTGCTTTGGGATGCTGTGGCTTCAGTTTCCCCATTGACAGCACCCATCTGCTGCAGTGTTACAGCTCCTGCTCGGCTGCTCCCGGCTGCCTGTTTTCAAGGAGGAATGGGAAGGCTTCGAGCTCTCTGCCTCAGCTTCAAATTGGGCTGAAGCTGTCGAAGTACAGCCCTGCATTGCCCTCCTCTCCCCTGTAGTGCAGCAACATTTCAGGCCTCTAAGAGGAAAAGGGATGCAAAAGAAAACCATTTCTTCTAGAGGAGAAACGCCCCTAAAGCTGACCCTGCTTGGAGGCAAATCTTCTGCCAGCCAATCTGCATCTTCCAGCACAGTGCTGGGGCGGGCTCAGTGCATGCACACGTGTGCACATGTGTGAGCAGGCAATGTGCACAACTGTGTGTGTCACCATCACAAAGGCAGCCTGGTTTGGGCCCCAGCAATCTTACTGGTGGCTGGCTTGTTAGACATTGGGTTTGCTGAACTGCAGAACGCTGAAGCCAGGGATGGTGATGGGATGGGGGGTGAATGCAGGGCAGGGCTGGGGCTGTGTTGTGCACTTCTGGGGGCTCTAAGCAGGAGGGGAGGGATGAATCCAAGGAAGGACACGCTCGGGGCTCAGCAGCCCCTGCGCTGGGCAGAGGTCCAACAGGAACAAACAGCACGTACACTGCTTGTCGCCCACGTGCTGCGGATATGTAAGCGGAGGGATGTTTAGGAGGGGTCTTGGCAGCCTCTCTGTCTTTTCTGCTCTTATGCAAACAATGGATGAGCTGCCCAGATTGATACCACAGAGGAAGGGGCTTCATCCTGCCCAGGGACCCCAGCTCCTGCCATGTCCCCAGTGACCACTCCATGCTGATCTGGTGGGACTCAAACCACTTGTGCCCTTAGAACTGAGCTGCTGCAGCTTTGCTTGCAGTGACACTCTGCACCCACATCAAATGTCACGCCATAGGTTAGAGCCACAGAACATCTGGAGTTGGAAGGGACACCCAAGGACCACTGAGCCCAACTGCTGGCTCCACACAGCACCAACCAAATGCTATGGCCAAGAGCAGCGTTCCAATGCTCCCTGAGCTCCGTCGGCTCAGGGCTGTGCCCAATGCCCAAAGGGCAGAACCTTCTCCTAACTCCCAGCCAGTGGGGTCCCTTCACCTGGACATGGGGCTGGGTCCAAATTCAGCCAGATGAAGAGCCTGGTGGCAGTTGTGGAGGTGAAGAACTGAATGGTGGTGGATTGAGCACGGATCAGTGCTGAATGGAGCTCGGCATTGCTGAGCATCTGTGCTCCCTGCATCCAAAGAGTGCTTGGTGTCAATGAGGGTTGCCCAGCTGAGCTAAAATGTCTGAGCTCCTTAGTGCTTTTTGCAGCTTTATTAATATTTTTGAAGTCAGTTTGCAGTGTGTGATGGATGTGTAGCATTGCATAGTATATAATGCATTCAGCAATGCGTTTCTCTCTGTCATCATAGAATCATAGAATGGCCCGGGTTGAAAAGGCCCACAGTGCTCATCCAGTTCCAACCCCCTGCTGTGTGCAGGGTAACCAGCCAGCAGCCCAGGCTGCCCAGAGCCACATCCAGCCTGGCCTTGAATGCCTGCAGGGATGGGGCATCCACAGCCTCCTTGGGCAACCTGTTCCAGTGCCTCACCACCCTCTGCGTGAAAAACTTCCTCCTAACATCCAACCTCAACCTCCCCTGTCTCACTTTCAAACCATTCCCCCTTGTCCTATCACCATCCACCCTCACAAACAGCCGTTCCCCCTCCTGTTTAGACGCTCCCTTCAAGCACTGCAAGGCCACAATGAGGTCTCCCCGCAGCCTTCTCTTCTCCAAGGCATGCTATTCTTCAACAGGCAAACTATGTCTATGCCTGTTGAAAATACACCGACAGAGAGCTGCTGTACAGATCTGTAAGGAAAGCCTGGCTGAAAGGCAGCAGTGGGCAGGATTGCTGGAAAATTCAAGGAGCCCACATGATGCAACCCTGACGCATTCTTGCAGAGCGACGTCGGCGAGTGTCATCTGTGAGCGTTAACTCTGGATGTGAAGTGGCTGCACCTCCACCTTAACGACTTTTCCAGGGTCAGATCTGCATCCCAGCAGAGCTCCAGGGTTGGTGCTGCTGGTGGTGCAGAGCTGCATTCGTGCCTCGGGGAGAACTGTGTTAAATTTAGAAGCAAAAGCCACAGCAAGATTTCCATCTTCCTTCTTTTATTACTTGCAGGGAGGAATGCTGCTGATCTCCTGAACCTTTCTCTGCTTCACATCTTAGAATTAACCCCAGCTGCCTGCAGCCCTTGCTGAAAGCACAGAAATGCATCCAAATGCAAACATTTCTTTGCTTCTTCTTTGCAAATCGCCCTCCGGCCACTGGATGCAGCACGTCTTGCAAAACACGTGGCCAAAACTTGTTGTGCTCAGCTGTCCTGGCAGCACGAGCCTTGGCAAGTAGCAGTTCCTAGAGTTCATTAGCTGCTGTGGGTGCTGAAGGGCAGTTTGGCCACTGCAGGGAAATACACCCTGGCTTTTCTCTTCTTCCCCACGTCAGTGCAGAGACTAGGGGTTATATTCATTCATAACATACCGATGGAGATGGAGCTCTGTTGCTTACAGAAGCCTTGGACCTAAGAAGGTTTCCCGTCTTCCCAAACGGGACCAGAAGCTCATGGGGCTCTCAGGCACTCAGATGCTTGTGGCTGCAGGAAGAGTGACAAATGCGGCCCATGGAGACGGCCGCAGCCCCATGGGGCTCAGCAGCTGTGAGCTGGAACATCTGACTCATCGCACAGCAAAGCCTGCAGCTGCAGATTTCCGGGTTTTGTAAAGCTAAGTGAGGCTGGTTGGCTTAAGGGCTGGGGAAACTGAGGCACAGAGTGCAAGGCTGAGGCAGAGCAGAAGCTAGGTGTCCTGTGCTATGAAACCTGTGCTGGTTTGTGCTGCATCCCTACTCCAAAAGGATGCTGAGTGCTTTACAGGGAGTCACAGAGGCACCTCCATCCATCCATGGATCTGGCAGGCTGTGTGGTCCCTGACAGTCAAGGAGAAGCTTCTGCATCTTATCTTCTCTCCCACTTCTGGTCAGTCTGCTTAAACCCCAGGCACGGACAGACTCCTGCTTTGTGTTTTGCAGCACCACAGGATCATAGTCAATACCCCTTCTCCAGTGTGAATGCCCAGCTTTGCTTCAACCCTCTTCACCTCCACCTCTGAGGCTGCCGGGCAGCAGCACAGCTCATGCTCCTGGCCAATGCACAGCAAATGAAACCTCTCTTACATTGCACCCATGGCATGCAAAGCTGTTTCAAAGCCTGGAGGAGGCGTCGGCGCTGATGGACTCGGGTTTTGCACACAAGGTCTCCTGTTCAGCATGGAGCAGAGGTGGCCAGGCAGGCAGGGGAGAGATGTGGTGGGAGGAGGTGATGAATGGGGACCGTTGTCTCACCCCTAATCACCTCCAGGGGAACGCTGGGTGTTTGCCAGCCATGCACAAATGGAGCCCGTCTTTCTAAACTGTTTGCACTTCTGGACTCTGTTGGCTTCCAGGACAAGTCTCATATCCCCCTGTAATTATTCCTGGTTTGAATCCGAGGAGAATGATGTGGTTAAAAGATAAATGTGGATTGAAGCCTCTCAGACCCGCCCTCCTCCTCTCCTACGCGGTTCTGGCTCAGCCCCATCCAGCTGGGGTTTATTTCAAGCTCATTCGCTGCCCGAACATAGAGAAGAAGCAGCAAAGAATGCAAGGCAGCTCCGGAGCCTCGAATAGGTCAGGACACAGACCAAGAGCTGCACTTCATTTAAAGGGAAACACTCAAACCCAAAACTTCTGACTTCCTGCTGTCTGTTGGTGACAGTCGTACCCAGCAGTGCCACTGACTGCAGTTTCCAAAGCCGTGCTGGATGTGCAAAGTAGTGCCTCATCTCCAGGCCAAGTTTCCTTTTTTTTTCCAGGGATCCCCCATCCTTTTCTCTCCCGTTTTGATTCCTGCTTGTTTTATTTTTCAACTTCTCAAGGTTGTGTTTTGTGATTTTTTTTCTTAGCCCTTTCCCATTCTCCAGCTGGACACGATGCCAGAAGTTAGAGAAAAACCATTTCTCCACCTCTCCTTCAATACATGGGTCTCTCCCAAGGGATGGGAGCCTCCTGGCACGAAGCTGAGTCACCATCCCTGGAGGTGTTCAAGAACCATGTAGGTGTTGTGCTAAGGGACGTGGTTCAGTGGGGAAATGGGGGTGGTGGATGGTTGGACTGGATGGTCTTGGAGGTCTTTTCCAACCATGGTGATTCTAAGATTCTGTGAAACATCTGGATTTTTCCCCATGGAAATAATTGCTGAGAGTGATTTGAGGGGCAAAGCTGGACGCAGTGGTGGGGAATCATTCTAAGCATTGAATTCAGTGGGAATTGGGATGTACCTTGCAGAGCAGGAGCTGAGGTGGGGTGGGCAGTAAAGGTGAGGATGCGGCAGTGAGAAGAGGCTAAAGGGACAGTGCACGAGTGCTGGGGACTCACATTTGCAGTCTGCTCTGCCAAGCTGATGGGAAGCTCTTAGTCCAGCCTCACTAAAACAAAGGCAAACTGGTGTGACCAGCACCCTTGTGTCTGGGAAGCCACTGATGGGATCACCAAGATCACAAAATGGGGTTCTCTGGGACAGGGCCAGCCCCATCCCTGAGCACACATGGGTGGCTGAATCTATGTTGGGTTTCCTGGAAGATACTGGTTTGGTGCAAGTCTGATGATCATCTCCAGCAACGAGCAGCTGGATGCTGGTGGGTATGGGATGCTAGGTGTAGATGAAGCTGTTTTTTTCACCCTCCTCTGCAAACCAGAGGGACACCCCAGGGATGTTTCAGTGGCCTCAGTGATGGTGGTGGCAGCTTCCATAGGACATCACGACCCTACACAGCTCATGGTGGGAAGAACCATCAGCTAGAAAGCTCTCTCTGCTGATGGTGGAGCAGCTGCACGAACCTTCACCGGTGATACGAGCACTGTTTGGGGAGGAATGGAGTTTTTTTTACCCTGGGGCACTCCAGGAAATCAAACTCATTGTTTGCTTGGTTCAGTTTTGTAGCCAAAAGGGAAAGCCACTCTACTTACTTTCAATGAAACTTCCTCATGTTTATCTCCACTTTCCAAACCAACCTCAAATTTAGTCACTGCATAAAGGTCTGTCTCTATGAACTAGCTGTTTAACAGTGGTTTTCTCCCTAATTCCAGCTAATGGAATAATAGGACCTGCTGGAGGCAAGTTCATAAACTGCAGGATGTGTAATGGATCACCTCCAGGCCCTGCCACTGACTCACCCCATACCTTTGCATCGAGCAGTTCACTGCTTCCTGGATCTCCCATGATTGTAGGTGCATTGAAGATGGGTCACCGGGCAGGAGGATGGTGTAGAGTTGGTGCAAATAAGGCTTTGTGGGCATCAGGTGTTGGAGAAGCAAGGAGACATCACAGCACCGTGTTGTGCTGTGGTCACACCACCGTGTTGTGGTTCTGTAGGACCTTATGACCTGTGTTTTCCTGTTAGCTGAAGAATCTCAGTGCTTTAGTTTCAAATAAGCAGAAAATGTATCCTAATGCCACTCACCCCCTCACTGCCCGTGGGGTTGAATCAAGGCAAAAGCCTCCCCCCAGTCTTTATGGCTATTGAGGTTCCTCTTGCCTGTCCCAG
Source organism: Pavo muticus (assembly GCA_016647715.1). Classification (NCBI taxonomy): domain Eukaryota; kingdom Metazoa; phylum Chordata; class Aves; order Galliformes; family Phasianidae; genus Pavo; species Pavo muticus. Next base: position 213,231 of record JACDJE010000555.1, read on the forward strand.
CCCCAGTCCCAGCCCCAGATCCTGCCCTGGGAATGCACTTCCTGTTGCGTGTGCTGGTGGGCAGCAGCTTCCCATGCTTCCAAAATGATGGAAAACCACACAAACTGCACAGTCCCTCTACTCCAAGCTTCCTCCGATCCCTGGCTGGGCTGACAAATGGGAGAATCATTACATTTAGGAGGACTTTCCGGGCTAGAAGTGTCAGTGAAGCGTATGGAAAAGGCTGCACTGAAGAAGGAGAGAGGAGAGGAAATAGATTTAAATACTAAGGACAGAGGAGATGAGGCTGGAGGAGATGCAGATGCTAACAGAGAGCTGGGAGGACAGATCTAGTTATTCAAATAGACCCCATTTCCAATGCGGGTGGCAGGCAGCAAGCAGCCCAGGGCAGATTCAGTCCCCAGTGCCATCAGTGGCATCGCTGTTTTGGCCCCCAGGGTTCCCATGCACAGCTCCAAACCCCACAGAGCACCGAGTCCCGTCCTCATGGCATGGCCTTGGAGCTCCCCCCGCTGACCAGCCTTTCCCTCACCTCCCTCCCAACCCTCCCCTGTCAGCTCCATGAGATCTGACCCCTCCTGGTGCCCTCTCAGACATCATGGAGGTCTTTCCTGGGCTCTTTTTCTCTCTTTCTTTTTTTTTTTTTTCTCCAGTAACCAAGTGGTTATGACTAATTTGTTTTACTTAATTTGCTTATCTTGACTGGTACTACAGACTGTAGGAATGAGCCGTTCAATCTCTGCAGCATAAAATATCTACGCCCTTCTTCCCATCCCTTCTCCTTCTGCCCTCACCTGGGCTTCATCCTGGATACAAAGGCAACACAGGAGATGCAGCAGCAGCTCCTTCTGTGCAGGGGAACATCCTCACCTTGGCTTCAGGGCCACGATTTAGCAGAGGGCTGTTAGAGTTGGGGTAGGAAGGTTGGGTTGTGGTTGGACTTGATGATCTTTAAGGTCTTTTCCAACCTGAGCAATTCTATGATTCTATGATTCAGTGCTGGGGGGAATGAGGTTGCAGGTTTGAGGGCAGCACAGCAGGGCTGCAGTGTTCTCATTGTAAGCCTTGGGCTGGTGGGAACCCAGCAGAACTTTCCCCTGTGGTGTTGGGCTGCCCGCTGCAGATTGTGCCCTCTGGTCTATCAGATGAGCCCAGAGCCCACCCCAAGCTGCCAACACCCCCTCCAGATGCTGAGAATCCTAAATAGTCCAGCACTGAATGGGTGCCCAACCTGCATGCCAGGAAATCGTAGAATCATAGAATGGCCTGGGTTGAAAAGGACCACAATGATCATCCAGTTTCAACCCCCTGCTATGTGCAGGGTCGCCAACCACCAGACCAGGCTGCCCAGAGCCATCCCATATTTCTTTCTCAGGTTTAGTTTTAAAAGCTTTGGTCCATGCTGCTATTCCGCAGGAGGACAGGGAGAGGGAGCCCGTCCCCTTCTCTGGCCTTTGAAGCAGCAGCAGGATCCCATCCTCTTGCAGAGGGCAGTCTTAGAATCATAGAATCGTGGTATCATTAACGTTGGAAAACCTGGAACAGGTTCACTGGCACAGGCTGCCCAGAGAGGTGTTGGTGCACCATCCCTGCAGACACCCAAGGTCAGGAAATGGGGCTGTGAGCACTGATGGAGCTGTGGGTGCCCCTGTGCACTGTGGGGAGTGGGACCAGATGGCCTTTAGGGGTCCCTTCCAACTCCAACCATTCAGTGTTTCTATGAAAAGACCATTAACATCACCAATCCACCTCCCCATGCCCACTGCCCACGTCTCTCAGTGCCACATCCCCACAGTTCTGGACCACCTCCAGGGACGGTGACCCCACCACTCCCTGGGCAGCTGTGCCACTGCATCTCCACTCTTTGGAGAATGATTTGTCCATAATATCCAACCCGAGCCCCTCCTGGTGCAACTAAAGGCCATCACCTGTCGTCTCACGTCTTATCACTGCCCCATTGACCAGAGGATGCTCTGAACCCTCTTTGTTCCTGGGAGGGAAAAGAGAGGCTGGGACTCCGCTCCGATATAGGGTTAGGTTTGGGAATGCTGTGTGGGGCCAGGGGTTGGGCTTGGTGACCCCTGTGGGTCCCTGCTAGTTCGGGGTGTTCTGTGGTTCTATGATCTGACCTGGCTGGAGAGCAAATGCTGTCTGAGTGCACAATGAGCCCTGACTGTGCAATGGCAGCCCTCAGACCCACTGGTGTCCATGCAAACGCCAACAAAACGTACCCATCAACCTGATAAAAACACCTACAGGTTTGACATGAAACATCTCATGCTCAGGAAATGGACATTTTAAGTGAAATATCAGGGCTGGGAGCAGATCCCCTCCTGTATTGATATTGCAGTTGCTGGAGGTTAGGAACCCCCTGCAGAGTGGCTCAGCCCTCCCTGACAGCCGCCTGCATTACAAGAAGCAGCTGAAGTGATGTTTCACCCCATATACAACCAGGACAGAGCAATTAGAGCCTGTCACTACGAGCACAGCCTGCCAGCAGGTGATCAGCCAGGCATCTGAGTGCCTGCGTGCTCAGCTCTGGGTGCCTGGTGCTCACTCTTCAGGATATGGTGCTCCCTGCAGGGAGCTGCTGAATGAAGGGAGAATTGAAGGCATGAGTTATTCACTGGCACAGCTCATCAGCAGGGCAGGATCCTGAAGACGAGCAGCTTGGGGTCCTGCTTTCGAGGGAGGTTCTGCTTTATCCCAGAGATTCATCCTGGGGCTGGCTTTCTGTGCAAGGAGATGTGGGGCTGGCGATGCACTGGGCATGTGGGGAGATGGTTTCAGCCCCAGCACTCTTCTCCTTGTGCCCAGAGCCCTGCCCCTGACCTCAGAGCAGAAGATGAATCAGACACATGCAGGGATGCTCCATCAGCTTTGTTTCATGTCCGAGCTTCCTACCCTGCCAGCCTCCCTGCAGCCACAGCCTGTGTCCATGGGGAATGCTGTTCCTCCTCTAAACCCCGTGGCCTTTTGCTTGCAAACACTTTATTTCCATCCTCTTGGCTCCTGTTCTGTCCTATAAATGGAAAAGGTTGACAGCCTCTGCTGAGCACTGGGGGCTGTGTGACCACGGGATTTACTGGAGCAAACCCTGTCAGCTGATCCATCCCAGCACGCTCGTTAAAGGGATTTATTTTCCACTGACATTCAATCTGTGTCTGCATGGGTTGCTGGGGGGGCAAAGCTGGTGCATTTTGCAGAACTGGTGAATACAGTGCAATGCCAGCTGGCTTCCCAGGGAATGGGGACCTGTCCCTGTCATACCTGCAGCCTTTTCTCCTGGGTAGGGCTGGGACTGCAATAAGATCTCTCTGTTCCCATAGGAAATTATCTCCTGGGCAGCACAACGGGGGATGTCAGGTTGGATATTAGGGAAAATTCCTTCTCCAAAGAGTGGTGATGCAGTGGCACAGCTGCCCAGGGAGCGGGGGGTCACCATCCCTGGGGGTGTTCCAGAGATGTGGGGATGTGGCACTGAGGGACACGGTCAGCGGGCATGGTGGGGTGGGCTGTGATTGGGGATCATGGAGGCCTTTTCCAACTGCAGTGATTTTGTAATTCTATGATTCTCTAGAGAGAAGACTTGCCTGAGCTGATCTTAAGGCCAGAGCGATGCCAGAGGAGGTGCTGCCCCATGCTGTGTAATACTTTCCAGTGTTACGACAGCTCTTCCCTCCAGAGGAGGCCAAAGGCCTTGCTGTTGTACCCTAGAGGGGCTGCTCTCTTGCAGGCAGCTCATCCCTTGCGCTGCCAGAGCTCTCCTCCAGCATTCCTAACAAGCAGTGCAAACTCTTTTGTGACTGCCTATGGGGCCCGAGCAGTGCAGGCTTCCCGATTTTCTGCTGCTCTGAAATAAAACTCAATTCCAAGTTTGTTTTAGCAACGTGGTAATAGAACCACAGTCTGGGTGGGTCAACACGTGTGAGCAGTGCAGAGATGTGAACTTGGTGCTGGATCCAGATCTGAACTTCCATTCCTGATTGGATCCAATCCTGGCTTCACTTACGGACTGCTGAATCTAAAGCTCTTCCCAGACAACTGAAAAGCAAACCCAGGTGGAAATGGAGCTGATGCACTCCTATGTTCAGTTCACAGCTGCTCGAGAGCTTAAACTCTGAAACTTCCATGAAGATTATTTCTAAGTGAATGAGGAAACACTAATTCCATTGCATTCAAAACGCTAAGCACAGTTCCTGCAGTTTGGAGCTGTTGGAGAGGGTCCAGAGGAGGCCACAAAGACGAGCAGAGGGCTGCAGCACCTCCCCTCCAAAGACAGGCTGAGGGAGCTGGGCTTGTTCAGCCTGAAGAAGAGAAGGCTGAGGGGTGACCTCATTGCAGCCTTCCAGGACCTAAAGGGAGCCTCCAAACAGGAGGGGAGGCAACTCTTGGAAAGGGGAGATAACAGCAGGACAAGGGGAAATGGTTTGAAGCTCAAGGGGGGAAGATTGAGGTTGGATGTGAGGGGGAAGTTGTTTGCAGAGAGAGTGGTGAGGTGCTGGAACAGCTGCCCAGAGAGGCTGTGGATGCCCCGTCCATCCCTGGAGGTGTTGAAGGGCAGGTTGGATGGGGCCCTGGGCAGCCTGGGCTGGTCTGAAATGTGGTATGAAAGGTTGGTGGCCCTGCCTGTTGGGGGGAGGGGGTTGGAGCTTCATGATCCTTGAGGTCCCTTCCAACCCAAGCCATTCCATGATTCTGTGATTCTATGATTTGCCCTTGGTGAAGCCATGCTGGTTCTCCCATATCACCTCCTTGACTTCCATGTGCCATGGCATCGCTTCCAGGAGGATCTGCTCCATGATCTTCCCGGCACAGAGGTGAGACTGACAGGTAGGAAGTTCCCAGGGTCATCTTTTGTACCCTTCTTAAAAATGAGTGTGGGAGGGATGTTGCTTCTCCAATTCCCTCCTGCCAAACCAGACATTTGAGGGCTGTGTGGTGAGCAGTTATCAGAAAAGACAAAGGCAAAAAAGTTATTAAGAACCTCATCCTTCTCCTTGTCTGTTGTTACATCTCCATGGCTTTCTGAAGGCTCTGCATTGCCAAGTGAGTATTTGTTTAGCCTGGGAAGGTAAAGGAAGAGGCACTGCTGCCCATAAATACACAGAGCATCAGTAGAGGGAAGGGGCAATAAACACACGTGGGGGGAAAATGTGACTTTGAGGCAACTTTGGCAGAATTTGGACAAGCTTGGATGATGGCTAAGCAGGAGGAGGACTCTGAGCATCCCATCAGAAGGTCTATTCATGGCAGCAAGGGAGAAGCAGACTCACTCACTCCAGGAGGAGCTCAGCAGCCTCTGGGTGAGGCTGCATGCTCTGCTGCAACTGAAGATCCCAAATTCCTGTTGAGCCTTTGATGAAACTCACTGAAAACATCTGATGAAACCTTGGAAGGCCCTGAATTTTGTATGGTTTCAACACAGGATTTTAATTTCAACATAGCTCAGGCATGCTTCAACCATGTGGACTCACGTGGAAGGTGCCTCCTGGTGAACATATCCCTCAAGCATTAAGTCAGACGTGTCCCAGCCAGCACAAGTTGTGGCTAGGGCTGCAAACACTGGGCTTAGCTCAAGGCAGGGCCACCCTGCTCACTTGGCTGCTGTTTGTGTGATTACACTGGTGACCTCATTGACACTGTGCTGCAAATGAGGTTCACCTTCAGACTCTTCCCTCCCACCTGCAGCTTTCCTAGATTTCCTTTCACTGAATCATAGAATCACTTTGGTTGGAAGGGACCTTCGAGGTCATCACATCCAACCAAGTTTCAGACTCTGCCTTTTATGCTCCCCTTGAGAAATCAAGGCTTGACACCCAGGCTATCCTAGACCTTCATCAGCATTGTAAAATGGGGAAGATTGATTGCAGTTGTGCAGCACTTGGAATTAAGGTCTTGGGTCACATTAGGAGCTGCTGTAGCATAGTGTGAGCACAGTAGGATGCAGGTCCTGCTTTTGGGTTTTGCTGCTTGTCTCAGAGGAGAGATGGAGGCAGAGGGAGAGTGATTGCAGCCGTCCTGAGTGAGGGCTACACGCTTACCCCAAAATGTGGCCACCCAAGAGTCATGGACCACCTGGCAATGAGTCCCCCAGCTCCCTGGGCAGCCTGTGCCAGTGCTTGACCACTCTACTGGAGAAGAAATTTTACCTAATATCCAGCTATTCGCAAGCTCAGATGAGCTGAAGCTTCCTGGGTGGGTCGAGGCCCCTCACTGTGTGTGCCCTGCCCAGCCCTGGCTGCACCTAAGGACAATTTATCACCATCAGCAGGACAGTTTATACACAAGATGCCTTTCCCTTAATGTCCAGTCATCCAAACCTCTTGCCAGGGCAGCTGTCCCTATTGTTCCAGTATTTCACCCTTCCTCCTTTCTAAAACACACAATGGCAGCTGGGAGGGCACCTGGGTACTACACAGGCACATCCCAGCACAGCTGCTGATGGCTGGGGTCACAGGAGGTCTCTGCTCTGTACTCACAGTTTCTCCTTGTTGGACACTTGGACAACTCCAGGAGGAGAAATGGGATGGAGCACTCCCAAGGAGGGGATGAGTCACGCTCCTCCTGCATGAATATGCCTGGAAAAAGCAACCACCAGCATTGCCTCCCTCCCTGCTGTGGTGCTGGGAGGGGAAAGGCGCAGCGTGTCATCTCAGAGCTCTGTGGTGTTTGTTTTGTTTTACTGGGGAAGCACCTCAGGGCTGAGCATCCCCAGGGAAGCTGCAGCACCTCTCAGGTCCTCCTGTCCCCGGTTTTGGGGTGGGACTGCTGCACCTTAAAGCAGAGAAGTGAGAGCAATGTTGTCATCATGACTTATTTCTATTGGCCAAAATGTTTTCCTTCGGAACTTGGTTGGATTTGCTCTTGCGTGCACACCTGCACGGTGCTTACCAGGGTTCAGTATTTATGTTTGACTTTTTCTGCTCTAAGACAAGGGGAGATCCTTTAGGCTGGAATTTCTCCCGGGCTGGAGAGGAGCAGCAGAGCCAGGAACCAAACCTGGACCCCAAACGGCTGCCCAGTCTCCAATTAGTTAGACACAAAGCCCATGATGACTTTCAGTTGTTTTTTTACCTACATCCCTGGTTTAATTTATTATTATTATTATTATTATTATTATTATTATTATTATTATTATTGTTTCGGTTTCAGAACAGAACTGTCCAAGTGCCAAATCCCCATCACATCACAGGACACAAAAAGCATTTCGTACACAACAAGGAGATGCTTATTGCATGCATTTCATAGGAAGCATCCCCTCCTCGTGCCTCTCCAGCAAAGCCAATACACTCCTGCATGAAAAACCATTTGTCAACCAAGCAATGCCAGAGAGGGTTTAGAAAGAGAGGGAGCAGCATTAAACTAGCTTTGAACGTGGGCTTTGGCTCTGTGATGGAGCTGCAGAACATAATCTGTGCTTAGCTCTGCCGGGGCGCAGGCTTCGAGCACTGGGAGAAGCACAAACCATCCCCTGATGGCTGGAACTTGAGGAAATCCTGTGAGTTTCTAATCTTAGCCTGCTTTTCCTGGGTAGTTTATTCCTTTAAATAGAAAGGCTTACATGGGATTGACTCCTACAGTCCTTCTGCTCAGGACGTGCTGTAATCTTTCATGGTCGGAGATGGGCTGTGATGCAGCGCCACGCAGCCTTCCTGCCTCTCCTGCAAAGGGAGAACGAGGCTTAGGTGGGCTCACTTTCTGCATCTTCGTCCCATCCAACCCACTCTGGGAGCCTGTGACCAATTTCAGCCACAACAGGAGGGCAGTAGCCATCTCCAAGCTTTGCAAAACTGGGTGTGGAGAGAGAGAAGATATAAACGACCCATTGGGCTCAAATATGAGCCCAACCCTTCAGCACGACCCATAGAGGCACTGGAGAATCCACATGGCAAAAAACCTCAGTGGCTGCAGTTGGTCCTGGTTTTTTGGCTTAGTTGTACCACAACCCCTTGCTCTAAATGTAGTCCAATGACATCAAAACCACAGTGCACTACTAAAGCCATGGTGCAAGGCGAATGCTGCAGAGATGCTGTTGAAAGGATGGTTATCCATGGGTACATCTGGAGGCTTCACCTGCAGGTAAGACACTCTGGAGTTCCTAACGAGGTCATTAATTCAGAAAAGTCTTAGCTCTAGCTTAATTAACAGAGTGATTTAACCAGGCATGAACTGGGGCTTGGAGAATATGCCCTATGAAGAGAGACTGAAGGAACTGGGGCTGTTCAGTCTGGGGAAGAGGAGGCTGAGGGGAGACCTCATTGCTCTCTGCAGTACCTGAAAGGTGATGGCAGCAGAGCGGGGCTGGGCTCTTCTCACTGCTGACAGGTGACAGGACGAGGGGAAATGGCCTCCAGTTGTGCCAGGGTAAGTTTAGGTTGGATATCAGGAAATACTTCTGTACAGAAAGGGCTGTTAAGCACTGGGATGGGCTGCCCAGGGAGGTGGTTGAGTCCCCATCCCTGGGTGTGTTTAAAATCCGTTTGGATGTGGTGCTCAGGGCCGTGATTTAGCGGAGGGCTGTTGGGGTTGGGGTAGGATGGCTGGGCTGTGATTGGACTCGGTGATCTTTAAGGTCTTTTCCAGCCTGAGTGATTCTGTGATTCTATGAACACCAAAGGCAGAAAGGTCATAGCATCGTCCCCACAACTTGCTGCGTGGTGAGAGAATATCTTTCTTAGGATGACAATTTATGTATCTGTTCCAGGATGACCACGGATATTGCAGATCTCCAGAACAGACCTCCTCATCCTGACAAACAAATACACGCTTCTCCGTAATTTTCCAGCAGGATTTGCAGTGGGTGGGCACAGACTGGAGAGCTTGGCAGCATTTTCAGTAGGGCTGCTTGCTGCAGAAAACACTTATTTTTATCCTTGTATGGAATAATTGTCTCCTGATGTCTGTGCTGAAATCTGTGATTTGTGCAGCCAAGCTCCCTCGCTCTACAAGCTCAGCACCAACACTCTTTGTACACCCCAAAGCAAGACACCAAAACTGGCTCTAACCATCCTCTTCTTCATCTCTTTAAATCCCTTTCTGTAAACCCACCCCTGGCTCTTCTCAGCCAGAAGAGCATGTACTGGAGGGCAGGTCCTACTTTGGCTGGTTGGTTGGTTGGTAACCTGTTCCCACACTGGGCAGCAACTCCCAGAGCAGATCACCTACCTCTGTACCTCCCTGTCCAGAAGAAGAGCCTACCCTGACATCCCCACCCCTCTGACATGTCCTCAGTGCCCTCTGATGTGTCCCTGAGGCACAGGAGAGGGCGGATGGAGTGTTTTCCTCCTCACACTGCCCGGTCTCAATCTGATGCTGTTGTGAGTCACTGCAGGGAGGTGCAGGTGAGGGAGGGGAGGATGTCCAGCTTCATCAGGAGCGCTGATGATGGTGATGATGGTGCAAATGCAGGGGATAGAAGATCTGTCTGAAGAAGAATTCCTATTAATGAAGCCCCTTGGAGTGTCAAGGGCACATCACCACCACCTAGGGTTGCTGGGACCATGGACCAGAGGTGTCACCATGAGGATGTTGCCTGGCCTTGCTCCACCTGAACCCCTTCAGATGGCCCAGAGCTCCTCATTGGAGAGGAGTGACATTAACCATAGCCCATGGCATCATTGGAGAGGTGTGCCACTAACCATAACCCTTGGCTGACACTGCAGACCTGTCCTGGGACACACTATCTCTTGCTTGCTCCAAAGCCAATACTTCTTTCAGGTTCTCTCTTCAAGCTAAGACCAGTAACAGAGTGAGGAGTGAGGTGGATTTTCACCATCATTTCCAGCTTGAAAGGGATAAATTTGCAGGTCAAGAAAAGCTGGAGGAACCACCCAGGAGCTGTCAGTCTCAGGGTCTCTGTTAGGACCTGCCCTAACAAGAAACGAATTTTCTCTGCTTGCTCAGAGCAGAGGCCAAGCAGGGAGCGAGGCCAGAAAAACAAGGGGTCATGCTGGAGTTTCTTTTTTTCCTTCACTTAACTCCGAAATAAAAATATAGCCCAAGCTTGTTTTGGGATTAACGAGGGAAAAAATCCTCTTGATGGGAACCATCTGTGGCTGGGAGATGCCGGCTGCTCTCTGCTTCCCACCCAGCACGCAGATGCTGTTATGTGGGGTGTGTCCCCCCCCAGATATTATTCCTCTCACCCCAGTGCTGCTCAGAGTAATCCCAAGTATTTAAGGAGGCTTTTCTTTGGATGGGCCCAGCGTTGCAAAGCAGCAGCAGCTCATTATGCCTATGTAACATAATATTTGCTTTCCTCATTACAGCAGCACAGCTTGTTGGTGGCTGCTGGTCTTGCTAAGTGTAAATACTGGAAGTGTCTTTGTTGTAACCTTTCCACCCCAGATGCTACTTCATGTTCAAGGCAAATTTGCTGTGGCCTCTCCAACCTGTCCTGTAAACTGAGGGGGGAAATCTGCCCCTAAGAGTGGAGTTGTACCAGTCACAATGAGGATTTGCATTGATGTCCCCATGGTTTGCAGCACTCTGGTGTTGGCTGCTCACCCCAAATGGGACTTGGGGTGCCCACCCATGGAACGTGAGCACTCCTGAATTGGAGGATTCTCAAGGAGAGGATAAAAAGGTGTGTTTAAAGCATTGGAAACACTGCAGGGCATCCAGAGCAGGAAAAAGAGCAGGGAAAGAAGGGGAAGCTGCAAATGGAACCAACAGAAGTGAAGGCAGGCCTGGCCCCAGGAGGATGTTGGGAGATGCTGAAGGCCTTTCTCTGCCCTCATCATGCTTCCAGAAGGCAAGGAGGCTGGGATGCTTTGTGCAGGGACTGGATGTGGGCAGGTGGAGCAGAAAGGTGGAGGAGAGACGAGACCAACAGGTTCCTGTGCTGTTGGGATTGTGAGCAACTGCACGCCTGAGCTGGGATCCACCCTCTGATGTGAGACAGCTTATGAAACGGGTCCAAGTGGGCTCTTTGGGGGTTTTAAAAACCTGGATTGAAGGGAGGATTTTTACATGGGCCCCGCTGTCTTTTGGGTGAGTCCAAACCTTGCTGGCACGATGTATGGAGCGTGCCTGCAGTGTCCTCCTGCTTGTCCCCAACATTGCTGCGCTGAACGTGAGGATCCTTGAGCTATTTTAATCTGTTTTAACTAAATGAATCAGCTCTCTGCTCCGTGGAGCCCAACATGATTGGAGAGGAGGAGGATGCATTTTGCAGTCCAGAAGATGAAGGCAAAATGCTTTTCAACTTTTGAGGCTGGCAAAATCAATTAATAGGACACCGTCTTGCCCCGCAGCCAGGGTGCAGCGCATGCTCCTGCATTAGGAATACAGGATGCTCTGATGATGCTGTATCCAGCCCTGCTCTGACCACAGGTTGAGAAGTCATCTCTGCTCTGCCCAGCTGTGCACCCAGCCCTGCCCCTCCTGCATCATTAGGAATTTGTTTGCTTATTACTGAAGTTCATTTGGGTTTTGCCCTGCCCTGGCACCATGGGAGCCCAGGGACAAGAAGCTTTTGCAGCTAATCCTGTCCCAACCAGTGCAGCCAGTCCAGTGGGCCCATTTTCCTGCTGGTAACCATTAGGAAGCAGCAGGAGCTCTGTCGGTACAGCTTGGCTTGCAGAATGACATCCTTGCTTTGTCCAGGCTCTTTGCATCCTCCTGTTATTTCACACCCTGCTTAGCTTTCTTCTGGGAGATCACTCTGGGCTCTAAAACAGACGTAAACCCATATGGGTTGTGAGCATGGCATTTTGGTGATGAGAGGCCACAAACGGAGCATTGGGAAGAGCTGGGTGATCTCAGATCTTAACGTGACACCATGAATCGTCTGGGAAAAATCTCCTTGGAAAATTTGGGGCCAGAAATCTTGAGCTGCTCCAGGAAGGGATGGGCAGCACGCAGGGCAGCTCTGACCTTTGATTCATTTTGCTTTTGGGAAAAACCAGTTCTGATTCTGACCACTCTGCTCTGCTCTGAATCTTCTCCATGAGCCCAGGAGCTGGCTAGTTCTGCAAGGAGGATTTTGTCTTTCCCTTATCTTACATTCAGATCCTGATAAGCCAGAAGAGCCCCAGCTCCTTTTCCTCCTTCCAGCCACTGTCTCACACCTGTAGCACTGAATGGGGTTCTTGTGCCCAAAGCACAGGACCCAGCACTCGACCTTGTTGAACTCCATACCACTGGCCTCAGCCCAGCGATCAGCCTGCCCAGATCCTTCCGTAGGGCCTTCCTACCCCCAGGCAGATCCACACTTCCCCCTTGGTGTCATCCATCCGCAAACGTATTGAGGGTGCACTCAATGCCCTCCTCCAGGTCATCAATAAAGATATTGAAGAGGACAGGCCCCAGTACCAACCCCTGGGGAACACCCCTCACCAACTGGATGGAACCCCATTCACCACCACTCTCTGGGCCCGGCCCCCAGTTCATGGGCACCCCACACACACTTTCATCCATCAAAAAGCAATTTACCAACATATGTACGACCAGCATGATGTAGAACTACCTTATACTGCAGCAGGAAGAAAACACATCACTTTTTTATTAGGAAAGGAGGGGGATGGATTCACGAAGCGTTTTTCAGACAATGTGGTTTTGAACTCCAGGGCTTTAATTTCAGCATTGTTTGTGCAAACACGCTCTGTCACGGACGGGCTGAGCCAGCAGCTGTGATGGGCCTTTCATCCCTGCCCAGTGATAAAGCCCCTGTTGTTGGGTCACCGAACAGAGACCTTCCATCCCCACGTCCCCATCCGAGGGAACGCTGGGATGCAGATAGTCTGAAAACTGATGTTCCCCTTTGCCTGGCTGAATAAGGGATGCTTTGTTCGGGGATACAGGTCAGGGCTGTGGCAGGAGATTTTGTTTCAGCTACCTGCAAACAAGCTATGAGAAGAATGTGGTCGGTTCCTCTCGGACTGGAGAAACGGGGAGATATCACCTGAAGGTGTTGTTTAATATTAACTGGACCAGTGAGTGTCTATAAAGGGTTCGATTGTGTATCTATCTGTGTTTAAATGCAAATGTCACCTCCACAGTCATATTCCTGTGGTCAAAGCCTTGCACAGGCTGGAGCAGGTGAAAGTCCTCCTATTGTCGGCGATGGTTTTTGTTGATAAAGAGAGATTTGTGTGTTGGCACCATGAGCCCAGACCTTCCCCCACTCTGTGCTGCATGGGATGGGAGCTCCAGCAGCAGAACCCGCCTGGGTTTTGGATCTTAGCCTTCATCCTCATCCTCTCCTCTTGGGATTTTGCTATCTAGGGCATCCCATGCTTCTCACACGGGCAGGGAAACCTTGCTTCACAAGATGAAAAATATGTCTTTTCCCACATTTTGTATGAAGTGGATCACATCCAGGATCTAGGAAATGCTACTAAGTACAGCCATTTTGAATAATTAGTTCAGAGATGGCTTTACCTGCCTGCCCTGACGTTTTCCCAGTATCTGAGCACAGACCAGCAGTGGGCAGATAGGTATATCACAAAAAGAGTTACAGGCTTGAAATTATTTTGTTTTTGTTTGCCACCAATTACTGATTCAGGGCTGGATTTTCCTCCCTTAATCTGATTCCTTCATTCAGGGAATCACCAAATACTGAAAAAGGTCATAGAATCACTGAATAATAGAATGGTTGGGTTGGAAGGGACCTTAAAGCCCAACCAGTTCCAACCCCCTGCTGTGGGCTGGGTGCCCCCCAGATCAGGCTGCCCAGGACCCCACCCAACCTGGCCTTGGGCACCTCCAGAGATGGGGCACCCACAGCTACTCTGGGCAAAAGAGCTACAGTGTGATCCTAAGTCATCTCTTTGCATGTGTGATTTGGGTTGCGACCATCTTGGGGTGGTCCAGCTTTGTCCTCCTGAACCTTGAGCACTGTGGGGGGAATAGCAGGACCAAAGACCTGTCCCGTCTGTACACTGCATCTGTGCAACACTGGTTTGCATGGAGAAAGAGGAGGAAAGGGGATAGAAACCCTTCCTTGGTACTTGGAGGACACACAGATGTCGTGGGATGCATTGCATCCCAGCAGCTAGCTGAGTCAGTGTCCTCAGCCTCTTTGGTTTTCTATTCATTGGAAAAGATGCTTCCCTCCTCTAAACATCCTCCTGCAGACACCAGATGTACTCCTTCTGCTGACAGCATGTGGCTGTAGTCAACCAGCACGTGTTTCTTGAGCAAGGCCAGCTGCAGACCACGGGCAGATGGGGAGGAGGCTGTTGGTCTGATGCTCCGCCAGGCTGGAAGGGCAGCCCTTGGTCCTGACTTACACACAGATATTTATTTTGTTGCCCCACTAATTGAACATGGCCATGAATATCTCCAGCACTCACAGAGCTTTGGTAATCATGGCCGATAGGTGAGATAATATGGGATTTATTCTAATGCACGCCTGTTTTTTCCCTTGTAAGTGACCTGGATTTATCCTAAGCTCTGGCTGGTAGCAAGAGCTGAGGTTGTAAATGGGTTCATTACTTCCGATGGTGTGTACTTAATGTGGGCAAATATGCCAACAAGTAAAAGCTTAAAAGCTTGGGCTGTGGGACCAAGACCCACGTAGGCACACCATGGACCAACCAGACCACAGACACACTAGCTCAGTTGTGGATACCCTTCATGGCAATAGATGTCAATGTCAATTAAGATGTCTGCACAAGGTCATGGAATCATTCAGGTTGGAAAAGACCTCTCAGATCCCCGAGTCCAACTCCAACCCACCCCACCGTGCCCACTGACCACGTCCCTAGGTGCCACATCCCTATGGCTCTGGAACACCCCCAGGGACAGTGACCCCACCTTCCCTGGGCTGCCTGTGCCACTGCATCACCACTCTTTTTGCAAAGAAATTGTTCCTAATATCCAACCTGATGGCTGCAGCACTTCCCACCTCACCTCCATCCATGAGGCCATGGATGGGCTGATCAGGGCTGTGTTTCTCCAGCCAAGCTCTCTGCAGGGCTGTGGTGCCAGTCCAAGAGTGGTCTGTGTGAAACATTGCTACAGGGCAACATCCTGTAGGGCTTCAGGGGGAAATGAGGGCACAGGGTGCTCTGCCTCCTGAGAAACCTTAATGCCGAGGGACATTCCCCACCTTGCCATTTGGACCAATATCATCTTGAAGGCTCATCCTGCCACCTCCAAATATTCTTGTCTTATGAGAACCGACCTGAAGACCCTCCATCTCCCCTTCCTCAATTCTTATGTTGCCTCTCTGATGTCTGAACAAAACTGGTGCTTCCTGCAGCCCACTTCTTGGTTTAATGGTCATGGTGGCGAAGGGTTGATGGTTGGACTTGATGAACTTAGATCTTTTCAGACCTTAATGATCCTATGATTCTATCTCACTAACTTTATTGTTAGGAAAATCAAGCTTCTCTTTCAAGAACACTACAGGTGTTTGCAGAAGATCCAGAAAAGATGGAATCTGTTTCTTGCTACTTTTCCTAGTCCCTGCTTCTAAAAGGGGTGGATTTATTCCTTACTACTTGTCCTCTCCGTATCCAAAATGCGTTGGCTGAGACCCAGGTGCTTTTCAGGTCTCACAGGGGAAAGACTGCCATCCCTACCTGTGTGCACCCACCCTGTGAAACTCAAACATTTCCCCCGAAACGTCCTTCAGGCAAAAAAAAAAAAACCCTGTGTTGCATTTGGTGTCATGGGCTGGGAATGCTCATACTTTGCTCCCAAGGAATTGATTTGCAGGACGGTGGCAGAGAGGCCACCTGCACAGGGAGATGGGGTTGTGATAACAAAACCCTGGTTAACCTTTGCCCAGGTGTTCTCCACTTGCCTGCTTAAGGGCTTGACTGCACCTTTCAGACATTAAGGAAAAAGAATTACCTTGTGTGACCAACCTGACCGTACACCTGATGTCATGTTCTGCATTTGTGTAAATCAACCTACATTCAAATACTGCCCCTTCAGTAGAGGATTGTCTAATGGGATAGAAAGGCACTGTATGGGGGGAGTACTGCTTCTGTTCATCTCTTTCCCAAATTGATTTTCCCAACAGCTAAAAACCCACCCATTTATCTTCTCAGTTGACTTGGTTGTTGACTTCCATGACGATGTGAAGATGTGCTCAGGGCTAATTTTGTGCTGATGACATACCACAAATTGTTTTGCTCTGACGGTGGAGATGAGACACAGGGTGCTTGCTGCAATTCTCTCTTCCACAGTGTGCCAGGGCAACACTAATCCTGTTCTTTGCACAGCTATTTGGACCATCATTGCTTGACTCTTTGGACAATCACTGCATGGCTGTTTGGACCATTGCTGCGTGACTTTTTGGACCATCAATGCACAACTCTTTGGACCATCGTTGCATGACTCTTTGGACCATCATTGCATGGTTATTTGGACCACGGCTGCATGACTCTTTCAACCATCATTGCCCAGCTATTTGGACCACCATTGCGTGGTTATTTGGACCACTGTTGCCTGACTCCTTCAACCATCATTGCCCAGCTATTTGGACCACCATCATGGCCATGGTTTCTCCTCCAAGCAGGAAGACTTTGATACAAGAATCACAGGAGATGGAGGGCATCCGGGGCCTGATTTACCTGCAGTGATATTCCATGCCAGTGACTGCTACTGAAGTGCATTCATCTTATCTGCCCCTGAAGGGACTGTGGGGTTAACCTACAGCAGATCAAACACAGCTATTGTGCAAACAGGCAAAGTATTTCCTGACTATCTTCACCTCCAGTTGCTGGGTAACATCAAACATTCACATACTCGCACTTGATGAGCCACCCAGGCCCCACCAACCCATCTCCACTGCTGCTGTGGGAAAGGGCATGGAGAAAGAGATGGAAATGCACAGTCCATAGTGGAAAAACAGCTCTGCAAGTTCTCCCTTTGTTATTTTGGCAAAATAACAAAGCCCGAGGGGACACTTGCAATCAACTCTCTTCACCCTTGCTAGAGGCACAAAGGCTTGGAGAAAGAACGAGGAAAAAGCGCCTTAATGAAAACATTCTCAAGACAAACACAGGAAAACACAGCTCTCCCTCCTGTTTGTCCTGCATTCCCTGAGTATCTGAACAAGCAAAACAATTGTGTGTCCCCCGCCATGCTTCCTTCCCCTCGCCTGGCGCTGGTCGGATGCTGCGGGCATTGGGATTTACCCATGCGTGGACAGACAGACAGCATAGCATTGGTAGGAGACTTCTAGATAATGCTGGCCATGCTTCTTGAAAACGCCTTGTTTTCTTCTTCTGCAAAATGGAGATTGCAACGCCCACCTCCAGGCCTTGCTCTATGCCAACGTGGCATTGGTTCCGTCACAGATTTATGAGATGTCTGTTGCTCTTCCCCAAAATCTGACTATGGAAGCATCCCAGAGCACTGAGATATGGACTGCATACGGCGTATACCAATGGCGCAGCTGCCCAGGGAGTGGGGAGGGTCAACATCCCTGGGGGTGTTCCAGAACCATGGGGATGTGGCACTGAGGGATGCGGTCAGTGGGCATGGTGGGGCGGGCTAGGGGTCCTAGAGGTCTTCTCCAACCTCAACGGTTCTGTGATTCTATGAATGAAATCCCAGCTGTGCCAAAGGGAGATATCTTAAATATTCAGCAATCAAAGCGTGGAATCAGGAAGTTTTTAACTTGAAAACATTGTCCCTCTCCAGAACTGCACGCATTTCCCCAGCAGCAGTCTTGAAACTGATATGAAATTTCCTTCCCTCGGTTGCTCTGTGACTCTTTGGGCATGGCCTCTAGCAGCAGAAGTGCTGCTGGCAAGGGAGGACGGGTTTGCTGCTCCTCATTCCTGACAGAATCACAGAATCCTCCCTGCACAGCTGCTGCAGGCAGCTGGAAAAGGAAGCTGTGCCCAGCCCAGAGCTCCCCCACGTCTGCATTGGGTTCAGCTGGCAACACTGGAGAAAAATCCTGAAAATGTGCAAACTGCAGTTCTTTTTGGAGATATTTCACTCAGCAAATGTTCCTGGGGGTGGTAAAAGGCGAGTTCCTGGCTGACACCAGGAGCAGCTGCTGTGTTTCTGGAACCTCAAGTGTCAGAAGAATAATTCCTCCCGGTGCCAAAACAAAATAGCCTTCCCCTATACTTACACACGGACGAACTATTTCTGCTGGAATCACAAGGAGACCATCACTAGGCAGGCGCCCAAGCACGCAGCATTTCCTCCTGCTTGTTTAAAGTCTGGTGGAGTCACAAGGGACGACGCTCAGGGCTCTGCTCTGTGTCTCCAATACCTGCGACCGTCCCCTGTCCCCTGCAGGGAAAAGCACGGAAACGCATCCTAAAACTCAGCGAGTGGGTGAATGAAGTGCACCATCGGAGGTGTTTTCTTTGGGTTTTGGGGTAACGATGGCTTGGAAGGACGTCTGGTTGTGGAATGACTGCTGTCAGCAGTGCTATAAGGAACTGGGTTTGGAACAGGAGCTCCCAGCAGCACTGCCTGCCACGATGCCATGAAAACCTAGCACGGCAACCCAGTTCTTTTCATCTTCTGATTTTATGCCTTTGGTTCTTTCCCCTGGGTGAGGTTTTCTGGTGGGAGAGTGCAGTTTTGGGGGCGTTATTTTTGAGCTTTTTTGGGAGAGAGGCTGTTGCTTCTGGCTTCTTCCATCTCAGTGAAGAGGAGCCTGGTATCTGTCTCACCTCGCTCGCTGTTTTGACATCTCCATTTTTCGCACCCATTATGCCAAGCACAGCCCCAGCACATGGCCCTAAAAGGTGGAAAACAGCAAATCTGCAGGAAAAAAATAATACCTGAGAGGTCGGGATCTAACATATGCCACGTGCAAGTGGTAGAAGTGAGTGAAAAAATAAATGATAGGGTTGGAAAGGGCCCACTACAGGGGCAGAGGCTGCAGTTCTCAAACCTGTGCCTGACCCTTCTCTTCCCATATCCACCCACCCGGCCAGGAACACGCCAAGCATCCCCCCAAGCAGGTTTGGAGGCACAATTTCCTTGGATGTCTGCATCCCAGAACCAGAGATGCCAGTGCTGGATTTTCCCTTCGGACCACTCTGCTCCCTGGGATTTGCGGGTGCCCGCTTTGCTGCAGCCCAGGGCTGTATTTGTGCAGAAGTTTTCCAAGTGAGCCATATTTTTGATCTTGTTTGCTCAGATTTTCCACGGTGGTTCGATTTTATGTGTGTATGTATGTACACATTGCTCTTGGGATGGAGGATTTCCAGACCTCTCCGTTCAGAGGAGAACGATGGGAGCAGATGAAGGAAAAGACGATTGGTGCTGTGCCATGAAGCCTTTTGGGGTCTATCACTGCCAAAGCCTTTGGGATCAAGCAGCCAAAGCCTTTCCCATCCCTTTGGGTGGAGTTTTGGGGGCATACCGGCGTGGGAAAGGCTTTTGCACGGAAGGGAACCCCCAAAGCTGCATCCTGGGGAGAGCTTTTGAGGTACCCTGGGGGGCACACCATAAAGACACCCGCGAGAAGAAAAAGGCTGCGAGCTTTAGGGCGCAGCCTTCCTCCTCCTTCTCCATCTCCTCCACCTCCTCCTCCTCCTCCTCCTCCTCCCGCTGCTCGGGGCGGAGCCGCCCGCCCCAACCCCCGCCCCGCACCCGGGAGCGGGCGGCGGAGCGGAGATCGGAGCGCTGCGGGGACGCGGGGACACGGCGCTGCCACCGCCCCGCGCCCGACCCGCCGCTGTCCCCAACGCCGCGCTGCTCGGGGACGGCTCCGCCGCCGGCATCGCTGCCCCCGGGGGCGGGGGGGGGCATCGCTGGGAAGGGACGGGGGTCACCCCCGCATCGGAGCTGGGCGACCTGGAGGATCTCCCGGCGGCAGCTGCAGGTAAAGCGGCGGATGGGGCGGACTGGTTGGGCTGGGGGGAATTTTGCGTCCCTTTTCCCATGGGAAACACGGGGGGTGATGCTGAGCCGGGGAGGGTGTTGGGTGTTTCACCCCAAAAGCTGCTCCAATGACCACAGTGGTCATTTTTCCCTGCAAAAAAAGTCCTTCCTAGCTCTCTGTGACCGCTCCAAGTGATGTGCCCCCCCCCCAAAATGTGCAGCTCGCCCGGGCGGGTGCATCCCAAACGAAGTTGGGAGATGCTGGATGCTACCGTGCAGTGGGGGACACCCACCTGGGAAAGGCACCTGGGGACCCCCCAGCTCTCCAGGACCCTCCAGCTGCCAGGGTGTGGGTGCAGCCACCCCTGTCTCTCCTTTAGGCCATACTTGTTTTACAGGTCATGCTTCATTTTTATACGCCGCTCTCCAAATAATGCCACCAGCCGTGTCCCACTGCGCCAGGGCTTGTCTCAGGGCTTGTAAAACCCCAAGAAACCAAAATCACAGAGATTTTCTGACCACCTGCCTGGCATGTGCTGGAGGAGCATGGCAATCCCACACCCAGCTCTCCCTATGAGGTTGAGATGGGGACATCCTGAGGGGGCATTTGGGGATGTCCCAGGTGGCTTTTGGGCACATCACCCCGTAGCGAAGCCCTATTGCTATGAGCACACTGATTTCCTTCCCAGCACCGATAGAAAAGATGTAGAAGGTTTTATCCTGCCCCCGATGCTCAGCAAAGAAACCACTCAAGAAAAGAAGGAATTCAGGAAAAGGGAGAGGGGAAAAAAAAGAATCTCCGTGCTGTTTTATTGAGGCTGCCTCGCAAGTTTTCGCTGCCCAGAAAACTGGGCGTTGGGGAATCGCAGTGGAAATGGAAATGTGAGCTTTCCTCTGGAAAAGGTCTGTTGTAGCAATTCCCGATGTCGAAGCTGCAGCGTTTCGCCCCAGCCAGATGGAAATGGGGATTCTTCAGCCAGGAGGAAAAAAAAAAAAGCCCGACCCCAAAATGGGATTTTCAAACTCACCACGCTTTGGTTCTTAGGGGTGGGTTGGCACGGCCGCTATTATTACTTGCCATCATGTGGGCTGGAGGGGTTATTTTGGGGCTGGAAAGGGATAGCGGATCTATGATCGGAATAGTGACAATGCTGCATCATTAAAGGAAAAAAAGAATGATGGCTCTCTTTGCTGGAAAATGAGTGCTCACTCTCAGGGCTGTCTGCAGGGCAGGGTTATGTTGGGCACGGGGAGCATTGAGCCCCAGCATGCTGTTCTCCCCTGGCTGCTTCCAGCTGCCAGGAAACACAGTGGCATCAGCAGCAAAAGTTAGACCAGCTCTTAAAGAGCTTTTTTGGGCTTTGGATCTTGCACAGAAGCGGGATGAATGCCTTCCACCTGCTGTCCATCTCCTAAATTGCCGGCTTGGCAGGTGTGGCTGGGGAGAAGCTGGAGGGAATGAGTGTCCTGCCTCATTCTGGCAGTCACATTGCTATGGAAGCCGTCCTTTAATGCACCGCACAGCTCTGTCCACCTGAATCCTTCAAGGCTGCATTTGCATAGAACCAGAAAGGTTGGGAAAGACCTCCAAGATCACCAAGCCCAGCCCATCCCCACTATTCCCACTCATCAAATCAGAGAGTCATTAAGTATGGGAAGGACCTCCAAGATCACCAAGCCCAACCCATCCCCACCATTCCCACTCATTGAATCATAGAGTCATTACGTTTGGGAAAGACCTCCAAGATCATCAACCCTGATCCATCCCCACCTTTTCCCCCACTGAGACTTGAAGCATCTTTAAGCCAGTATTCCCTCCAGCTGCTCTGGGATGTTGCTGCTGCTACTTCGGCGGCGAATATAAGCTCAGAGTTCATTTTGTAGCGTGTGTCTCTGTCAAGCAGTACTTTTCCTATTAAATAAGCATGTTCCACACGTTACGCTCCTCCCTGCAATGAATTTTGTACTTGAAGGCGAAGCATGACTGATGTTTGTCTTCAGCCTCGACAACGAGCAGCACAGAGAAAATGAGTTCGGGTTCAATCAATTTATTTAGCATCGCGCTGTGGATTCAGGAGCTGCTGGCTTGGAATTAATGATAAAGGGTTTCGTTTCAGCAAGGCAACAAATTGCTTTTATGAAGCAGGGAGGTTATAGTGAGATAATGAGCCAACTGCAGGGGCCAGGGGTGGCTTCCTGCACTTCGAGCTACGATGTGCCACGTGCATTTGATCTCGGGTAACTGCATTAAAGTTATTACAGGGGTCACTTTCTTTTTTATTATTGTTGTGTTTTCTTTTTTAAACACGCTGCTGTATGGGTTACAAGAACTGCAATCTGCAAACGCTGTTGTAAGTTGAGGTTAAGATCTTGATAAGGGAATGTCCCCTTTGCCCACGTTGTCTGCACAGCATTCAGGTGCTTGCTGGTGGTGATGGGTTTGGGTGCCCTTCCAGCAGACACACCTGCAGCCTTTAGCTGGCTTTTAGGTCCTGCTGAGGGTGAAGATAAAAGGATGTGGTTGCGCCTCTGAAATACAGCATTGCTGCTCTACAGCTCGATCTGTGTGCTGTAGTTTGGCTTTGGCCAATGTTGAGAGCGTTGAGGTTGGAGGTGGGTATAGCTGTGTGTGTGGGGCTCTGTAAAGGACATGCTTTACTTAGGGGGTGATGCCAGTTTGAAACTCCTTTTTAACGAGCAAATAACACAGAGGCTGTGCTCCCAAAGTGCCTGGTTGAGATGACTGAGATGCTCCACACCTTCTTGTCGGTAGCAATGGGATCCACCTGGCAGCCACTTGGCTCCTGCCATAAAGAGGCATCATTAAGCTGCAGCAGCTGTTAATTACACCTTAAGGAGACCAAATGGTGGGGGGAAAAGAGGCGTCTCTGGGAGTTTCTTTTTGTACAGCAAAATAATAAGGGCTGTTGGTGAGAGGAGGCTGCTGCTGTTTTGCTGGTGTTCACCGCAGCAGTTGTGGGGTGAGTGGTGTCTCTTGGCTTTTCCTTTTTCCCTCAGCTCTTTTATCTGCTGGGACTGAGCATTCAGGGCTGCTGCTCCCCAAAATCAAGTAGTGTGAGGCTGAGTGTTCCCTCTGCTCAGGAGAGGGCAGTGTCACACCAACAAGCTGCTTCCTTTCCGGCAGTGCCACCCTCTTCCCACCCAAAGGTGTGATTTCCACTCCCCATATGGGACCTCAGTGCCTTGTTCCCCTCCTCCCCTCCCCGAGCAAAAAAACATCTCTGTTCCAGATGTGCTGACCATGAGTGCACTCATGGTGTTTACCAAACCTCCGTAGGACGACTCGGCGCGTGATGCAGGGAAAAAAGGGATTAAAAGGATTGTTTATAGCAGTTGCTTTTGCTTGGCAGCCCCTCTATAAACAGTGATTAGATGCAGCTACTTTAATGCATGTCTCTGCCTTCAGAGAAGCCGCGTGCAGGCGTTTGGCTGTGCTGCTATTCCCCTCCACAGTTCTCCCCACTTCCTCTAAAAATACCCCCAGGGACTGGCAGGATGACTGTGTGGATGCTTGGAGGAATAGGCTGTCATTGCCCAATAACCTGAAAAAGCCTTATTTTTATACGTAACTAAATATTTGCACAACGCCTCTGCCAAGAAGTGGTTTCAAGGTACAGCACGTTCCCTTGGAGGGTGTTCCAATGCAGACCTTCTTGGGTGGCAATGGGAAATCTCTCCTTGCTCGGGTCCTTCTTGCCACACCGTGTGTTTTCGTATGCTGAATCCATTACATGTCGTGATGGAGCTCTGTCTGTCCCTTTTCCCTGTCTGCCTCTGGGCAGGACCAGCTCCATGAAAAACATTTCTCTTGTGGATGTGTTTTTGGCAGTGATTTTCGTGGCTCCTTATCCAGAAATTGCTGAAGTGGGCTGGTGGTGTTCGTAGAATCGTCACAGAATGGTTTGGGTTGGAGTGGACCTTCAAGATCATCCAGTTCCCCTGCCATGGGCTGGATGTCCCCCACCAGCCCAGGCTGCCCAGGACCCATCCACAGCCTCGGGCACCTCCAGGGATGGGGCACCACAGCTCTGGGCAGCAGTGCCATAATAATATGGCTGTTACTGCTATTATTATTCCTTGTGGATGAAGGGTGGGATGAAGGGTGGAGGCAAAGCAGACCTCATCCCAGATGATGCACAAATCCAGGTACCGGCTCCATTGCAGAGGTTGCTCAGCATCTTACATCTGACTTAAATAGCACAAGGTGAGGAGCAGTGTTTCCTTTAATAGTTATTCCAAATAGAGCATTTAAAGAGGCATAATGGGCTGGCCGTGTGTTTATACACTAATAGTCTGCAAGGCTCTATCTTGAGCCACTTGTCTTGTATTGATGGATCTCTCGTGCTGACAGTCACCCTGTCATAAATGAAATTGCCTCCATCTAAAATCAAGTCAATGGTCTGGTCGTCTACTGCAGCACTGCAGCAAAACAAATAAAACCAATTAAATTGTCAGACCAAGAGTCTGAACAAGTCAACAGGAACCCCGTGGCTGCTGGTTATACCCAGGAGGTCATGGGGTGGTGAGGGATGCACTGAGCACTGCTGGGAAGCCTATTTAATCCCAGAGCAGTCGCTTAATGAGCTTTGGGGCTTAATGATTTGGGGCTGTGTCTGGGCTTGTTGCACTGCTGGATTCCCCAGACCCTTCTGCAAGGGTAGAAGTGTGGTGTGAAGGGGCAGGCTTGGCCCTTCCAAGGCCTTTAAGATCCCCAACCTACCCCACCATGCCCAATGACCTCAGTGCCACATCTCTGTGGTTCTGGAACACCCCCAGGAATGGTGACCCCCCCCCCTCCCTGGGCAGCTGTGCCATGTCTGACTGCTCCTTTGGAGAATAAATTTTTCCTAATACTGTTACTTGGGGTTAAAACACATCCTGCATGTCTCAGCTGTAGGTGTGGGAGGGGCTCATCCAACCCTTTGACCTCTGGCTCTTCCCTGGGGATAGGAGAGGTTCTGTAGGGTAAGAATGCCCCATTCCTGGAGGCATTCAAGGCCAGGCTGGATGTGGCTCTGGGCAGCCTGGGCTGGTGGTTGGTGACCCTGCACAGAGCAGGGGGTTGAAACAAGATGATCATTGTGGTCCTTTTCAACCCAGGCCATTCTATGATGATTCTATGAAGTGTCCGAGTCCCATCTCTCCAACCCGAATGCTTTGCTGTAGATAGAAACCCAGGGTAGACAAGCTTTCTGAGGCAGTCAGGTGGGTGATGTTTTGTAGGAAGTCACCTGATACAGTAGTGATGACATCTGTGGGTACTGTGGGGATTTTGGTGTCATTCTGTCTGCTAATTATTCATGCATCTTGCTGGTGAGACTTTAAACCATCACTCACACCTACTGCAGTTGGGAATTCAGTGAACGGAGAGCAGTGGTGTCCTGGTCCAGGTGTCCATGCAGAAATGCAGCTGTGGGATTTAGTTGGCTTCTCTCACACTTTCCCCTCTGGAGTGTTTTGGGTTGGGATTTCTCCGTGCTTGTTGGAGTTCAGCGCTCTGTGCTGCAGTAATGGCTGAGCAGTCCCTGTAACAACCTGTGTGTGGTTCGTTAGCAGCCCTGCAATCCATCAAGCAGAGAGGTGAGGCCTTATGGCTTCTCCAGCCTTCTATTTTCAGCCGTGTTCCTGTTAACATGCAAATTATGTTTATCGGGAAGGATTGCTCTGCGCTCAGCTTGCAAGCCCTGTTTCCCAGCCTCTACAGAGATAGCAAAAAGCATGCTAAAAATACATATATGACATCTCCCCGTGCTTCTCAGCTGAGTGCTGTGAGCTCCTGAGCTGCTTGCTCTGTTGCATTTGATGCTCTGTGAATACGCAGTGGTGGGCAGCTCCAGTTTTGGGGGTGGGTTACCCCTCTGCTTGGGTTTGGCATGAACTTGGGCTGCTGCTGGTGAGCTCATTGCAGCTGTGCTCTCCTGTTTATATTCCTGGAGGCAGCATCTGTGTTAAAACAAAGCAGCAAAACTCGTACTCAGCTCTGAGTTAATCACTGAGTGTTTCTCATCCTCATTAAAAGCCTAATTTAACGTGCGAAGTTTACAGCTTGGCTGGAGAGACTTTCCCTTATCACAAGTGCTCCCTAATCGGTCTTGTTTTGCGCAAGAGTGGTTTTTTTTGTTTGGATCTCAAGGCTTTGGAGAGCTGTATAACATACAGGAATGCGGTGTGCTCGTGGGTAAGACAGCTGTATATGTTAAAATGTTAATGTGATGGGAGTAAGCGTGCTCCGGTGTCTCTTTACGCTGCCAGGCAAGGTCACCCTGCTGCTGCTGAAACAAGCTGTGCAGGGGCTCCACGGGGCTCTGTTTTGCAAAGAAGTAACAATCTGCTTGTGGGATGATAGCAGGGCAGCTGCCGTCCCTGAGAACACGGGCAGGAGGAGTGGAGGTGGGTGAAGGCCAGCACCCAAGCATGTGTCCCTCCTCGTGTCGGTACCCCTGCAGTGTGCTGGGGTTCCAGCTCTTCTTCTCACATGTGGCCATTAGGTTTTAGCATCTTGTCGACCTTATTTCTTCCTCTTTATTTAAAGGAAGCGTCCATAAGCAAGCAATACTGGATGCTGTGAGCAGTCTGAAGGGAGACAGATGTATGTGGTAGAGCAAGGTCCATGAACTCAATGTAGCCTGGCAAATTGCTCCTTCCTTCTGAAGGGAGAGGGTGTTGGGGTGATCAGTGCACCAGGATGGAGGTAACCAGCTGGTTGCATGCTGTCCTTGATGTCCTGTAGAGGCCACGTCTGCTGTCAGCTATGGCATTTGGGGACATGGTTGGCACTGCTTAGGGAATGGCACAGATCCTTCTTTGTCGGGGAGTGATGGTGACCACAAAGTAGCTGTGAAATGGTATGTTTTACAGGCAGGAGTAAACACAACTGCCTCCAGGGCTTGATGGGTGACTGACCCCATGCAGACTGGCAGCATGCAGATCGGATCCCAGCAAACTGGTGAAAGTGGGAGACTTTTACTATGACTTTGGTATCTCCAGTGGATATTAAATGGCACGGCCTCCAGCTAGGAGCTGTCGGAGCTCTTGGAGTGATGTACCTACCGAGATATCCAGCTAAAGCCTGAACACACCCATTGGTCTTCCCCAGAAGAAGAACATGGAGAGGAAGCTCTTGGCCTCGAGGATGAGGTTGGTCCCTCCAGTTTTGGGTTTGGAGGGACCAACCTCATCTTCGAGGCCAGTTTTGGGTTTCCAGCCCTCAAAACCTGCTGGCATTGCTCTTGTCCTGGGTCTGTAATGCAACTCCAACTCCACCAAAAGTTGCTGCAGACCGGAAATACTCTTCATTTATCCTTCATTAGGGATCACTTTTGGGGAGCTGTTGCAAACAACTCGCCTGCTGCAATCCACCTGCCAGGCTGGGAAAGCTTTGGTGCATGCTGGTTTCAAGCTTCTTGGGTACTGACATGCTAGGAAGCCTTAATGATGCTGGTGACCTGTCCTTGTGTCACCTGGTGTGGGGTGATAAACGCTTCACCTGCAAATGGGCCTTGCTGGGAGGGGTGAGAGGTGTGGGCAGAGGTTAATAACACGTTGGATTTGAGTTGTTGACCTGAAGGCAAAGGCTCCTGTTGGACTGAAAACCCCTCGGGGTTTTATCTTCTTGATGTGCTAAATGCCATTGTATTGCAGCAGGAAAGGTGATTAGTTAGCAGGAATGGAGCCTGTGAGTTTGGTTGAAGCTGTAACCTGAAGTCCTGATTTTTAGAGATGTCTCTAAGAGCAGAATGAGCTTAAATGAGGGGGTCCTCTATATTTCTAAAAGCATCAGCTTGCTGTGCTAAAAGCCTTCTATCACAGCAGTCCTTAAATCCAAGCTTCTGGGGCCACAGTCTGGTAGTGCTGAGTGCTCTATCAGACCCATGGGGCCATCACTTAAGTTCTCGTGGCTTCTTTCCCCCCAAGCACTATTGGCTTTTTCTCCCATTTCTCTGAAGTTTGTAGCTGAGCTACAGGGAGATCTGCCTGAAGGTCTGGGCTCTATTCCACACCTCTCCCTAAGCACTCTGTGGTCTGGGCTTTGGACTCCCTGTGTAGAGCTTGGGGGTACCTGGGGTGAGAAGCAGCGAGCTCACGAGGTCACAGGTTTGGAGCTAACAGTGTCAAGAAGACCAAGTGTCCACTTGTATCTCCGCAGCCTCCCTCCCTGGGCGTTACGTGCTCCTCTCTATCTCTGCTGATATTTGCAGTAGTGATAAGAAAGGCTCTGTAACGAGCGTGCTCAGCAGCAGATAAAACTGACTGTGCGCGAGAGCTGTTCCAGCTGGGAGCTTATCAGCCCTATTGAAACTTTAACCATCAGCAGGGCTCGAGAGTGGTGGACGTTTCGGGTCCTTGAGCAGAACAGAAACGTTCAGCAAGGTATTGTGCTGAAGTACTGCCTCTTGGTAGGTCCCTCTTAGATGCATTTTATTACTGTTATTATTTTTAACGGCAGGGGATAAAGTGGGGAGCGAGGCTTGTGAAGTGGCCAAGCATTTGTGTTGAACGCAGGCAGCTGGTTACTGTGCTGTGTGTTTGTGGGTGCAGTGAGGCAGCTGGTGATTGGCAGGGGTGGTCTCAGGATGTATTGAATTGAGGGATCCTCCTCCTCCTGCATGTAGAGTGGGCTCCTGGTGCTTTTGTCCAGCTATTGAATACTAGTACAGGGAGGACAAATCTCCCAGTGTGGCTTGATGCTCTCAGGGATGGTGAAGACCTGGGCTGACGCCCGTGAAAGGTGCAGTGGTGTAGAGTGAGGCCAAGTGTCCCACTGTTATTTGCAAGTTTGTTGTTGTTCTTGACACTGTTAGCTTCTGTTGTGCTGCCTGAATGCATTGAGATGAGTGGAAAGGCTGCTGCAGTCTGAGCATGGGCACGTCTTGTCCTCCTGATCTGGGCAGCTGACTCCATCTGAGTCAAACCTGAATCACTTGCCATTGGCCATAGCCTCCAGGTTGTGTCCTCTTGTGTGCAGTGTCACCTCTACTGTGACCTCAGGATGCATCAATCCTATTTGTTGCTGCCTGTGTTAAGATGTCCCAGACTGCTTTTAGAATCATAGAATGGTTGGAGTTGGAAGGGACCCTTAAAGGCCACCTGGTCTAACTCTCTGCAATCAACAGGGACACCCACAGCTCCATGAGTGCTCACAGCCCCATCCCCTGACCTCGGGTGTCTGCAGGGATGGGGCACCACCACCTCTCTGGGCACCCTGAAGGCTTTTTTTTACTGCAGTTTTAGCATAACTTGATTTCCTTTCCTTTTGCACTGGAAGGGGTTCTTCAGAAGGCAGCATGGGTGGTACAAGGGCTGGCTTGACCCAACTGTTGGCACAGCAGGAGATGGAGACTGGAAGGAGCTGGGATTTGGCAGGAACAATGCATGCTATGGGCTGATGGCAGCTGTGCTCGTGCTCTCTGCAGAGCTCCAGGATTTCAGCTGGCCAAGCCAAGCTTGTTCCATGGAATGTCAGCCCTGGCCGTGCAGCAGATAGCCCGAACTGTTGAAAGAGATGGCATTTGGACAAAACCAGGAGCAAACACTTGCTGCTGTTACACAAGGTCAGCGTGACCGTCTGGCTCCCAAATTGAGTCGTCGGGTTCAGTTTTTCAGCAAACACTTGCTACTGCTCAGTGTAATCAGCTAACAGGATTTAACACCGCATCCAATGCTTCTAACTCAGCTTTGTGCTAGCAACGTAATCCAAAAAAAGCTAGACTTAAAATGAGTGGAAATGAGAGTTCCTGGGGCTGTCCAATTCCAGGACCAGACAGCAAAGCCATCTGATTGTTACGCTAACAGCTCTATCTGAACTGACTCAGTGTTGTGGAGCTGGGGATAAGGAACACCTATTGGCACTTATTAAATCTCAAAGACCTTTCGCTTAAGGCAGCTTCTCTGTGAAATTTCTCTTGTTTTCCACCTCCAGTGTTTAAACACAAACAGCCTCTTGCGTTGTGGGAAGGTGGTTGCAGTGAGTGGTGCTTCTTTTCACCTCGGGAGCTGCTAACTGGAACTCCAAACCGTTCTGTATTTCAGGAGGAAATTCAAGTTGGAGGTGAAACACAGCAGGGGTGGAGCCTGGTGGTAGGTCTAGGGGGAAGAGGAGGTGAACAAGTGGTAGAAGAAGGCATCAAATTACTGTGTACTATCTGCCCCTGAACCTTCCACACGTTGGCATCAGGTCTGAATCCCAGCACAATTTTTTGTTCTTGTTGTGGCGTTTCTGTTCCATTTTTTTTCCTTTCCTCCAAGACTCCAGAAGAGAATTACTTACAAAGATTTATGGGGTGTTTATAGGAGAGGAAAGCTCTTGACTGAGTGCTGTTGTTTGAGTGTGGTGTTTGTCCAAGTGCTTGACCAAGAGCTGGGTTTCACATCACCTTCTTGTGGGCTTGGCTCAACCACTGCTGACTTCTTCCTGGCTGCCCCGAAGCACGTTGCTGTGGTAGAGCATCACACTCCCAAACTCACCATTTTTGGTGATGGGTCCCATCTGTTTGATTGCCTCGGGCTGACTTTATCTCGTGCCTTTCCTTCCAAAAAAATGCTGCCTAAGACACTTGTGGCCGAGAGTTCTACCGAGCCAGCTCATGGACAAGAGTGTGAGTAAACCCCGTTGTGTCTCATGCACCATCAACTTTAGTGCTTGTTAAACAGCAAAGCTGTTGAGAGGGAGCATTGGGCTGAGGCAGCACTGCTGCTATTAAAAAAGAAATACAACAGCAAAGGGCTGAGTGTTGAAATAAATTGTGCTGTGGATGTCTGAGTGGGTATGTAGGGAGGTGCCTGGGTTTTCCCCAAGGCTCAATGCCTGGTGAGAGATTTGGGAAGGTGGCAACTGACTGCACGTGGGGAAAGCTTTGTGTCCCACGAGTAATACATCCTCTCCTTGCCATGAAACGTGAGGGCTTTGTTTAATCCATTTTCCTGTTCTGAGACTTTAAACCACCAGAGAGGAGGTGGGTGCCCCATCCCTGGAGGCATTCAGGGTCAGGGGGTGGGGCTCTGAGCACTGATGGAGCTGTGGGTGTCTCTGTGCATTGCAGGGAGTGGGACCAATGGACTTTAAGGGTCCCTGGTTTTCCTCCCCACCCCAAGATAGCCAGGCCTTTCTGCTTTGCAATTCAAGCACAGATGGTAGAGGCAGCATGAAAGCTCATGTCCCACCACTCCAGTTCAGCATCTCCGTCAGGAGAAGTCTTGCAGTGTGAAGATGATGCTGAAAGCACTGTCACAACACCTTTCATGGGATGAAGGAGAGATGAGCTGGGAAAACAGCAAACTGCAAGCAGACTGCTTCAGGCTTTTTCCTGCAATCCCAGATCCCTACAGGCTTGGACAGAAAGCCTGGGACTGTTTTCAGCACGAGCAGACAGCCTGATATGCTAGGATACAGTTCTAGGCAGAGCCTTCAGGTCCGTGCCTCGGTTCCTCCTCCAGAGGAGACTATGCTGGCTTTGCATACATAGCAAAGCATCAGGGATCGCTGCTGTGGACACTTATGTATTTATCCCCTTGGGTGCCTCAGTGGGCTTTTCTTAAGCTTAATGCGCTCTCAACAGAGATGTTCCTTTGGAAACAAGAAGTGCCTTTTTGCTTCCATACTGTTCTTCTGTAAGATTCACTTCATTGCAGTCTTATGCAGGCTGTGTCAATCTTTACTCTTCTCCAGGTGTAGCTGATGCTACTTGCAAGGCTCATGGTTCTCTCGCTCCCCATGAGAGATGGGGACAGGAAAGATAAGTGGGACTCCTCTGTATGCTTGACACCCACCTCCTCCGTGGTTTTGGTCAAGGAGACAAGCATGTCTCTGCAAAGTAGAGGACATGTTGCTACCCCAGGATGGGTTGGTGGGGCAGCATAAGGATCATGTGTGCCCTCATTATTTCCCACTTTGAAGACTGGAGTTGACAGCAGAGGCCACCTGCAGGATCCCTGATATCTCGGGTGTATTTGTGCAGAGCTTTCATACATTGACCCAGTGAAGAACCACAAAGAAGCTGTAAAGCAGCCGTCTATCAAGGGAAGAGTCTTGTTCCTAGGAAGTGACTCCATAGGTGGATTGATTACTGAGCCTGCTCCTGCTGTGGCACCGTTGATTTGAGCTGGTTAACTCAACTTCTCAGGTGTCTGCTCTAACAGACGTGGACATCCAGTTCCAATGTTGTGGTTGGAATGTTCTGGGAGGGTGACAGCCCCACTGGCAGAAAAGAGCTACAGCTAAGAGAGGGCAGCACTGCAAATGTGCCATTGGGGTACATAAATGCTGACCTCATCCACGCTGCTCCCACTTTGAGCATCTCAATCCATGCCAGAGTTAAATGCAGTGTACCTGACAGCCTCTACTATTGAGTTTGTGGTGAAGCTGTGATTTGTTATCCTTCTATCTCTATCCCAAAATGTTTTGTGTGTACACCGTAGGTATGGTTTCCTCTTGCAATGGGCAAAAAATATTGTCAAAGAGAGAACAGGAGGATTTGAAAGTGGTGGTTCTGCAGTGACATGGAAGGACAGGGATGACATCAGCAGGGAGGGTGCTTTCCTGCTGCTGTGGTAGGGGCATGGAGACTATTAAGTGACCTTGTGGGATGCTCACTGTGCAGTGTTTTGCATCTAGGCGCTGTTATGTGAGCATTACTGCTTTTCATTCCAACGGATCTGTATTTTTTGGTACTCTGGGGTCGAACTGAGGACATAACAGTGGTCTTCAAACCCAGAGAGCTCTGATTTGGAGGTTTCTCTCCCAGTAACAGTGGATCAGCTGGGGTGGCAGTGAAACCCCAGTCCTACAGGTGTGATTACAGGTCTGTGAGCTGCGTTTAACTGCTTTTCCCCAGGAGATGTTCACACGGAGCAGAAGTGTCTGACAGCTGAGCCTGTCTCTGCCTCTCCCCCACCAGCCTGCTTCAGGCTCTGTGGGGTGCTCTGGGAGGAGGGCAATAGGGAATGTGTTGGCTCCTTGTATTCAGTATGGAAATGGTACCTGCCCCATGTCACAGGCTCAGCTTTCCACTGGTGTTCTCAGGTTGTAAAACATCATTGCTGTAATGGCAACTGCCTCGTTCACACCAAGAAACACCTCTGTGCAGGTGAAACCAGCACGGGGGTTGCTTTGGAGGCACAGTTTGTTTCCTCCCCATGTTGCTGGAAAAAGCCAATCCTCAAGATAAACGCAAGCCTTTTTAGAACAGCTTATGAGCAGTTACAAGGTAAAACACAGAATGAAGTGAAAGCTGATTTAATCGGGAGAGAGTTTGAGGCTGCTCCTTACCCTGACCAACCTTGTCAAGTCCAATTTTTGCTGGGCTGATAACCTGGAGAGATTCCCGTGGCATAAGTAGAGCAGCACAGCACACATTGCTGTGAAATACTGACATACAGGTGGGGCTGGATCCCTGAAATGCTTCATCTACCTGGAACAAAAGAACTAAAACTGTATCTGCTTTGGTACCTGTATTTGGGTGTATGTTCTTGTGAACACTTGATGTTGTTGAGTAGCTGGAAAATAACTCCCCATCTCTTCTGTAAAGTACCTGTGGCAACTTAGTGGCCTTCACACATGCCAGGGAGAGCGAGGCAAGCTTCTTTCTGGAAAGATTTCTTACTAGGTCCAAGAGTGATGCCTGTTCAGGGTCAAGCTGGGATGAGTCTGAGAGCTGCCACTGGATTGGTACACAGCATGGCTTGGGCTGTGGGTCTGAAGCTGATCCTGATATAGCATGAGATGCTCATCACCTGATGCCTTCAAACTCCACATGGCATCCAGACATAGAATCACAGAATCATTATGGTTGGAAAAAACCTCCAAGATCCCCAGGTCCAGCCCCAACCCACCGTCACCACCCCACCATGTACCCATTGCCACATCTCCACAGGATAGGGACCCCACCACTCCCTGGGCAGCTGTGCTGCTGCATTACCACTCTTTGGAGAGGAAATTGTTCCTAATATCCTGTGTGGAATATGTGCAGGCTGCCCAGACAATGGTTGCATCCAGAGTTATTCTCCTCCATTTTCTCCTGATCCTGCAGCCCTTGGAGAAGGGAACTGGCCCTCTGTTGGAGGGATGACTCTGGGCTGAGGAGATGCATGGCTTCTCTCAAAATACTCGTGACTCTCAAAGCGTGAGCCTGGTGGTGGATGTGCTGTTGGCAGACTGGCATCCTTGACTTCTCCAGGTGTGCTGAGTAAGGTCTGGAATCCTCATACAACCCTTCAGTGTCCCAGGCAATGGCCGAATGGGTGCAGTTATTTTCCTTGTCTTTTTATGCTGGCTTTGCTGCTTATTACCTGTTGAAGAAAGATTTCCCATCCCTGTTGCCCCTGTGGGAAATGCCAACCTTTGTGGATGCTTACCCATCTACGACCATAACTTGAGGTATGGTGCTGTACACTCAAAATCATTGCAAGGATGGGTGGGTGGACACCTCAGTGGGGTGTCTGCTGGAATCATGGTTAGTAATGTATCTTGTTCCTTGAGAAAACCACGTGTGCAACAAAGCCTACCATGCAGCTCCTGCCTGACCAAACACAGTTTTGGGAGATGTTTGTGAGCATTTCAGTCACGTTGGTCCCATTCCTATCCACTGACTGCAGTGGTGACAGTATCAAACTGCATCCAAACTGTCACTAAGTGCAATGACTGCAGGAAGTCAGTGCCCTCCTGGTGCTAGTTTTGGCTTGGTTGCCTCTATTTACACAGCACAAGTGGATTTGTCACCCAATAGCTTGATCACTCATAATTATATTGCCAAAGAAGATCACACCTCTTATTTCCTGCCTGCTTTCCTGCTGTTCACCTCTCTCTGCTCCTCCAGCTTGCTGCTACGTTTATGCAGCCTCTCTGCTTTGAAGGCTCTGGACAGCGTTTCAGTTCTATAATCCCATTCTTAAAGGGACAAAGATCAGTGCTGCTATGGTTTTTGCCAGCTTTTCCCATCCTGAATATTGTCTGTGCACCATAGCACCAGGAGGAAGGGTTCCATATTTATAATAGCTAAAAAAATAAACATGCAATGAACTGAACTGCAGAGAAGTTGGATTCTTGTCCATTGGCAGTGATGGTGAAACTGCCATTTACTCATGCTGTGCTTGCTGCATTGATTTGGGTGCTCAGGTAGCACAATGCTATTGCCATGCACCTGGACCAGAATCAACCCTGAGCAAACCCAGTTGCTAACTTTGGCACCACACATCCCTCCATTCCCTGTGCAGCAATGTCACAGGTACTCCGCAGTGCGACCTCAGAGCAATCTTTCTCGGTGGAAACAGATGGAATTTGGGTTGGTGTCAGTGATGAGCCTAGAATAACTCTATTTTAATGCACAGGAGGTGGGAAGGTAAGGCTCCACCACAACCCGGATGCTGACAAGCGGGAATTGAGCTTGGAGAGCAGTGCCTGGCACACACACTGATTTGTTGCCATGCTTGAGAGGTTGGCCGCCAGCAGCAAGCTGCACTTGTCTCTCTGGGCTCTGCTCAGGAAGGTGCTATCAGGGCATCATAAAGCATCTCCCTGAATTACAGCCTGGGGACAGATCTTGCAGCTGAAGGCTTCTCTTGGAGACACAACCAGAATGGGGTGAAATCTAAGGGGTAAGAGCTTTAGGAGTCTTGTTCTTTGCCTGTCACTGGTGATGTTCACATGCAGCGCTAAGCCAGCTGTCTATTTATGAATGAGCACAGAAGTGGAGCAGACTTCACGTGGTATACCTGCTTTTGGTTTTTCACAAGTATTTTGGCACCCTCCTCCTCGCTGTCAGGCATTTTGTACAAGGAGGTGCTGGGGTGCTCCTTCACTCAGCCAACTGTGTGCAACTTCTCCCCTGTCTCCCCTGTTTTCCTCTTTTGCCTTTCTTTTCAATCTTTGATGCACCAAAGTTGACCTTGAGGAAAGGATCAGAGCTGGATTTTGCAGGTGACTGCCACGTCCAGCTCTCCAGTGGTCTTCAGAGGTCTCAGCTTTGTGCCAGGATGAAGGTGCACAGTGCTTTGGGTCACGGTTGGAGAGCTGCAATCCATCCACTTGACTGTGGCATGGCCCTAAAATAAATAAATAATCTACCTGGTGCTGTAGATCAAGGAGCATTTCCAAAGGAACAGGAACCTGTGTTAGCTTTTCCATCCCCTTTGGGGAGAGAATCTTGGGGGTTTTGAGTCTCCTGGCAGTTTGAGGCTTTTTGTGGCTCCTGGGCTCCATTAGCTGCTCCTTAAGTTGTTGAAGAGCTTCTGGGTTCATTGCACGTGCCTGTGTGGAAAAGATGAACGCGGCCCCATGATGTTTTCCCCCGCTACATTGGGTAGGGCTGTTCTCCAGTTTTAGTGGCTTGCTGAGGCCTCTATGTGGCAAGCTAACTTTCTAGCTAATGACCTGCTGTCCTTCAAAACAGTGATCCTGTGTGAAGCCAGGAGTTGGGCTCAGTGATCCTTATGGGTTTCTTCCAACGTGGAATATTCTGTGATTCTATGAAATTGGTCTCTACCTGTGCTGAGCACTCGGGTCTCTGCAGTCCATGGCTGCCTTGCTGGCCACCAGTTGAAGACGGTTGGGGGTGGAATAAAGGGAAGACTCCACCATTGCTAGCATGCATAGCCCTCTCTTAAGTGCCCCTTGATGTGTTACAACATTAAATTCCGGCCTCTTGCCTCAGCAAGTTTGGGCCTTTCCTAAACAGTAATTACAGGTTAACCTCAGTAGTCCTTGCTAATGTTTGCCTTTTGCTTTAGAGGAAGGAAAGGTGATCCTAATCTTTAGATCAAATGGCACCAGTACTTTCATTGGAAAAAGTAAATTTGTAATGGATTTAATGAAGCCTAAAAGATGTTTTGGATGGGGAAGGATAATGGGCAGAAACTATGTGCCTTTTAAAAACTTCTGTCTCCCAAAGTAACTGTAAGACTTCCTCTGGTGCTTATTAGAGTTCGTTATCCTTCAAACTTCCAGACAAAAAAAAAATGGCCTTGGAAAGCAGATATCAGGGTTGAATTGCACACTTCTTCCCTTAGCATTTACACTGAAAGCGTTCTGTAGAGACCAGGGGCCTGGCTTTGTGGAGATGCCAACAAAAAGCTACAGATCAAAAATAAATTGGTAAGAATTTCAGAAGCTTGACTGTTTTTCAAACACGGGTTGTAAGTCTCTATAAGTTGATGCCTATGGAGTGGTTGTGTGTGTATGGGAAACTGGTTGCTACAGCTTGAGTTGTAGAAGTCACCCTTGCCACAAAACTTTCTTGGAGTTGTAGACTCTGAGCATCTCCTGTGTTTGGGTTGCCTGTGGGGTACAGGGATAGCTCATAAACAGAATGCCCTGCTGGTAACTGGGGTGAGGAGGGAGATCTCATGGTTGTGATCCTCGTGTCTTAAAAGACCAGCTTAATACTGAGCCACATGTGAGCCAACAAGACCACTTTTTAAGGGTGAGTGGTTTTGTTGCTCGTCTTATCTTCCTGGGATCAAATACAGGATTGCCACAGCACCTTCCTCTAGCTGTGAAACACCTTGGGCAACTGTAAGGTGGTCGCCAATTTAAGAGGTAATGGAAGAAAATCACAGAGCAGCTTGTAGTTCCACTTTTAAGTTGAAATCCTGGAAAACTGGGGAAAATGAAGAAGGAATTTATTTTGGTTTAGAGAAAATGTTATTTATGTTAACTAGTAGCATCTCTTTCCATTGGCAGGGCTGTAGGACTGCGCTGGAGGTTCTGAGAGCTGCTTGGGCAGACCTTGTGCAAGATTGCCAGTTCCCCCATGGAAGGATGGGTTGACAGTCGGACTTGATAATCTCAGAGCTTTTTCCAACCATAATGGTTCTGTCCTCTACTTGGTGGCAAGATTATTTCCAGAGTGTCTATAGAAACTATGAAGAAGGTCTTACAGAGGAAGGAGTGGTGTCTGACCTGGTATCACAGTGGTAGTGTTGACAAATGCAGAGATATCAGTAGGAAAATGCTTGAAGATAGTGGGACATATGAACAATAAGCAGATGCAGATGTGTCCAGTTTCTTTTGGAAAGAGTTGCAAAAACATGATGTTCAAGCACTATAAAAGCAGGTGGAGGAAAGTGCTTGGAGACTTACAGCACTTAAGGTCAATGAAAGTCCAAGCATGTTTTGCCTCTGTCAGTCATCATTGGAACCTTGTTTCTTTGATAATCAGATACAGCTGTTAGTTCAGATGGAGATGGATCAATTCAGTTGTGTGTGCTGATCTGTACTTTGAGGGACCGGGAACGGTTCTATGTGGTGAACCCCTGGAGGCTGAGGTGGCAGAGGGCTGAGATCCCACAGTGGGTTGTTACTGGTGGTAGTGATGGAGGGCAGGATGGCTTTGTTGGGATGAGCACTAAACGCTGTGCACAGGAAAGTGCTTTGAGGCTTCAGATGTCTTGAATTTCTCGTGTTTGAAAGAAAAAGGTGCACAAAGGCTTTTGGGACAGTGTCAGTCAAAAAAAAAAAAAGGAAGTGGTTATTGCATGACTGCTACGTGCTAATAGGATTTAATTTCTGCAGAGCTTTAGATGAGAGGAAAAACTACCTCAAAGGACCACAGGTATTTCAGGAAGGTTTAAGTGGAATAAAATTCAGCTGTGATTACGTTACTGCAGGGATACTTGGATTACCTGAGAGGGGAGAAATTAATTTGACTGTTGCTAAGTGGGGTGTGCATGGCCATATTTCTTCTGCCCGTGTAGGTGTTCATGGGGGATCTTCCCTGTTGGGAAGAAGGAAACGATGCCCTCAACCATGCTCAATGAAAGCATGGCCCTGTTGTCCCTTGGCCTGTTTCACTGGGGAGGTGGAATAATGAGCCAGGCTCAGCCTTTGCGAATTGGAGGGGAAGGGGAATGTGGAAGGTTTCCTTCCTGGGGAAGAGGGCTGGTAACACCACCTGGGAAAATCAAACAAAGCAGCTCCTCTTCCCTTCTGGTTCAGAGCGGGCATGCAGCACCAGTGGTGTAAGCCTTCCCAAAGCCTTTGGGGTTTTCCTTTTGTTTTTCTTGAGGAGTGGGGTCGGAGGTTTGGTTTACATGCTCTTTTGTTAAATATCTCAAACAATGTTGTTTCCCCTTCCTTGGAGCAATTGTTCCCTGTGCAGCTGAGCCTCTTCCTTCCCCTTCCTTCCCGTAGTGGGAAGTGCTCTCCTGATGATGTATGGGCTCAACTTCAGGCTCTGCTTTACTCTCCTTTGTTCTTCTCAGGCCCCTTTTAGGGATCCAGACAGAAAGTGCACATCACAGATCCACAGAAACAGCTGTTTTAGCACTGATGGGGAGAACTGGTGGGCCCTGAAGCTGTTAATTATCAGAGTAGTTGCAGATATGGGATTGCAAGGAGTAATGGGCTTCGTGGTCCCATCTGATTTCTTCCATCAGGTTGATGTAGCCTTCTCTCTGGAGCACTGCTTTCTTCCTTAATGAAGACCTGGTCTTTTTGTGATCACTCTATTCTTAAGGCCTTTCAAATGCACTCATACTGGGGGGGCAACACTTGATTTTAATTTAAAAAAAAAATCTTTTTTTCTTGCATCTGCAATGCCCAAGAATGCCTCGCTTCCTCCTGTCGAGCCTTGCATCCTTTTCTCCTGGATCCGATCAAGGTTCTCAAAGGAGGAGAGGCCAAACCAGAGAGTGGGTCTGAGCACCTATGTGGCTGAAGAGAATAGGGCACCTGCTTCTTCCTTTGGGCCAGGGGGAGAAGAGTTGAGTGGAGGTGTTTGTCTCAGACCAGCCAGGATTTTGTGAAGAATTTGGTGAAATGCTAAAGCCATGCAAATCTTTTCACAGACTCATAAAGTCACCAAGGTTGGAAAAGGGGTGGCAGGGGGAGGGAGGTGATTGTCCCCCTCTGTTCAGCTCTTGTGAGGCCCCATCTGCAGTGCTGCGTCCAGGCCTGGGGCCCCCAGCACAGGAAGGATGTGGAGCTCTTGGAGTGGGTCCAGAGGAGGACACTAAGATGATCAGAGGGCTGGAGCACCTGTCCTATGAGGAGAGGTTGAGGGAACTGGGCTTGTTTAGCTTGGAAAAGAGACGGCTGAGGGGAGACCTCATTGTGGCCTTGCAGTACTTGAAGGGAGCGTATAAACAGGAGGGGGAACGGCTGTTTACAAGGGTGGCTAAAGATAGGACAAGGGAGAATGGTCTTAAACTGAGACAGGAGAGGTTTAGGTTAGATATTAAGAGGAATTTTTTTACACAGAGGGTGGTGATGCACTGGAACAGGTTGCCCGAGGAGGCTGTGGATGCCCCATCCCTGCAGGCATTCAAGGCCAGGCTGGATGTGGCTCTGGGCAGCCTGGGCTGATGGTTGGCGACCCTGCACACAGCAGGGGGTTGGAACTGGATGAGCATTGTGGGCCTTTTCAACCCAGGCCATTCTGTGAAAAGACCTCCAAGATATCCAGCCCAAGTGTCCACCTACCACCAGTGTTTCTCCACTAAACCATGTCCTTTAGTACAACATCTAAACGTTCCTTGAACACCTCCAGGAACGAGGTTTTCTCTTTTCTTCTGAACTTCATCGATGCTAGTTTTGGCATAGAGCAGACTTGCTTTGCATGCTACTGCTAAACCTGTATTTGTTCTCCAAGAGCATTCCCAAGGAAAAGCTGTTGCAAATCAGGCCTTGGCAGAACAGTGTGAGAAAGATGCTCATTTATTCAATTAAGCCTCCGCCATGCGTGTGTGGATTGGACTCGATCAATTCATGGAGCAGAAATGATAAGCCTTTGGATATTAAGGGCTTAAGGACATAAGGAACCACCTGATTATGCAGTTACTTAAGTATGACCTACTTATTTAGTTTCCAAAACATTCCCCAGACGCCGTTACAGAGCAGATAAGAATTTCCAGGTCTATTCAGCATTTATCGGAAGAGCTTCCTGCAGGGAGCTGCTGGAGATATGCGCCGTGGAGGAAGAGCAAAGCTGGCTGGTGTGAACGTTTTGTGATAGGCTTTGCACTGGGAAACGTGGCAAGTGAACTCATGGGCTTTGCCCTCTCCTGTTAGGTGGAAATCACATGGTCTAATTAAGCAACAGCAGTTCTTGATAACGTTTTAAGGAATTATGTCATGCTTTGGTGGAATGGGGCATGCAGCCAGAACACATTCATCCTGTTGATAAGGCCACCACCCACTGTAAACACTGTTATTAACAGTCCAAGCCTGTCTGAGATGCTCTAATGGAAAGCTGTAATTTGAGAATAGGCAAGAAGCTCAGAAAAACCCTGGGTGGATATTTAAAACCTTGCCTGCACAACTTGTTCCCTTGGGCAGTACCATCTTGCATTGGGTACGTAATTAATTTTTATGGACAGAAGTGAGCATAACCTTTTCACCTTCCACTTGTATGTAATGGAGCCATATAGCTGGGTTTCAGTGCAAGTCCTAGGTCAGTCCTAAGATGCTTGTCTGTCTTCTATGCTTAGGTTTTGGAACAGGAGCCAATGACCTTGTGCAATCCATGGCTTGTATTTTGCTCTCATTCATCAGTTTACAGAGCAACAATAGAATGCTAGAGTTACAAAACGTGTTCCAGCAAGTGGATCTATAAACACATCTAGCAAATGGGAGCCTTGGGGTTGGAATTTAGTAGGAAGAACAAACTGAAAAGCAAGAGCATGTCTGCACTTCCCTGCTAAAAAATTCCTGGTGTAGAGGGGGGAGGGTGTTGTCTCCCTGGACTACAAAGCTGATGAGCACCTGAAAACTTTCCACTTGGCAGGACTGGATCTGAAGCTGTCTGGCGGGGTGGGATGAAAACTCAGATGGCTGCTGTCTGTCCTGCGACTGAAAGGCTTCCCTCCCCAGAGCAGTGAAGGAGCATGGAGCTTTTCATTCAGCTCTGTTGCAGAAACTTGTCTTCAGGAGATTCCTCATTGCCATGATGATGGCTTTGAATAGGAACTTCTCTTGGAAAGCTCAAATGTATGTGTTGACTTGAAGTGGGGACTTTCTGGAGCGGTGGCTTGCAAAGCTGGCCTGTTCTGCAGGAGTGTGGTCCTCTAAGGAAAACACTTCATGCAGTAACATGGGGGATGAGGCCAACTTTTTAGGGGAATTTGTTTGTATCTGGCTTGGATCTGAAAGCAGGACTCCATTCCAACACACGTGGTGGAAATTTTCTGGCTTACGAAGGTGTTGAACTGTTTCTAGATCACTTTGATCTCCCAGTAGCCCCCACGGAACCATTGCAGCAACGAAAAATGGGGGCTGGGAGGAGGAAGTGACTTTCGTTATTACTGTAAGAATCCACTAAACAACAAATGTGGCTGAGCAGTGGTTTTGTGCGTATGTTAAATCTGTCTTTGTGGAACCAGCCATTGTGGCACTGGGGGACATGGTCAGTGAGCATGGTGGGATGGGTTGGGGGTTGGACTTAGGGATCTGAGAGGTCTTTTCCAACCTTAAGGATTCCAGGATTCTGATATCTCCTAATGATCTTTTCTTGGCAATTTAAACTAACTCTTTAAAACCTCCTTCCTCCCACGGATAACAGTGGGGGGATCAGCAGTGCTAAGGCACTGATGAAGAATTTGGGTAGTCCAGGTAAGGCAGAACAAGACCCAAACTTGACTAGTGTAGTTTCTTTAAAGAAGCAAAATGGAAGATTACGAGGGTGTGAATTTGTCTCCTAGTTTTCATGTGACTTTCTATATGGGTAGTGAACGAGACATCAAAGTACTTCAAGCTGCAGAGCTGGATGGGACCATTGTGTGAACTGCTCTGGTTTCCCACCTCTGTTTGCATTCCCTTCTTAAGTACTGGGCTGTGGCCAAGGTCAGCATCAAGTGCTCGGGTTTTTGGGAATGGTGAGATGTTGCTTGGAGGAGATGCTGATGGGGAAGCGCTACGTGGGACAAGGCTGTGGGGAGGTGAGAAAATCTCGAGGTTCTTCTGGATCTGTAGGAATAGAAGTTGCCTCTCAGCAGAAATCTCGCCCACAGACACGTTGGTCTAAATCTAGGAATACTGGAGAGAAATCTAACACTTGCTCAGGCAAAGATGGACTTTTATTTTTAGTTTTTCCTGTGCTTGCCTGACTGACCATGGGTACCCAGGTGTGCCCTCCCACACATGTGGGATTGGAGGCTGTTTGGTATCTAAAGGACGTTTGGAGAGTAGGAATTGCAAACAATCCTCAGGAATGACTGTTGACTGAGAATTGCTGGGAAATTCATCCCTGCAGGCATTCAAGGCCAGGCTGGATGTGGCTCTGAGCAGCCTGGTCTGGTGGTTGGCAACCCTGCACATAGTGGGGGGTTGAAACTAGATGATCTTTGAGGTGCTTTTCAACCCAGGCCATTCTGTGATTCATTCTATGATTCTGTGAAATGTTTGCTGACTTGACGGATAAGGCCCTGCGGTCTGAGCTGTACCTTAGCATCTGTCCTTGCTGCATCATAGTCGTTGAGGCTGCACCTACATCTGCAGTGGTTGAAAGCCAGATGTATTTTTAGACAGTGTTTAAATAGACCTCATCAGAAGTGCTTAATGCTATCTCATGGGGACAAGAGGTGGCACAGAGGACTCTTCACTTGTACTGAGAGCTCACTTGGGCATTGTGGGTAACGCAGAGGGCATGCTGATACTGGGAAACTTAAATATCGTGAAGCAAATGAGCTATGAGGACACGTGCAGGAAATAGTGAGTTGGTCTAAGAATCATGGACTGGTTGAGCTTGGAGGCACCTGTGGGTCCCTATGGCCCAGCCCTGACCCAGCAGGGGTAGGCAGGGCAGTGTGCCCAGTGCCATGTCCAGGTGGCTTTGGAGCTCCACACGGAGCTGCCCCCAAGTAGGTTTCCAAGACAAGCTCCCGTGCAATCTGCAGCAGCCCTTAAATTGCTGGAGCCTGTTTTGAATCAGAAACGCTTCACGGTTACAGCTGTAGTAATGCTGTTTTTCTGAAGTGCTGATCCACTTCCTTCCTTTCCAGTTCCTCAAAAGAAAACAAGTCAGTTGATTCAGGAGCTGGGATGTGCTGACTCTGCACGAGTTGTTTGCCCTTCTCGCGTCCTTTTTTCTTAGCTGAATTGCCACAGAGTTTGGATCCCAGTTTTGCTACTCCTGGAAAGGCTTCAATGCAGAGCTGATCCACAGACACAGAAAAGAGCAGAGGGGACAGAGCTGATGCTTAAGGGCATTGTCATCAGATGGGCTTGTTGCTTAGGGACCTCCTGTATTAGCTGTGTAATAATTTAAATTCACGCTTAAATGCTGTTTCTTTCAACAATACATCTGATTTATTTTTTAAATAATTATTTTCTTTTTAAGAGCATTCCCCCCCTTGGAGGTCTAAGCTTGCTCTCCACAGTGTCCCATACAAAGGAGTTGTGCAGGTTGGCTTCATGGCAACCTCTGCTCCTGGTGCTGGACCTGTCACTCTTGGTGGAACCGTGCTTCAAAGGGTCTGGGAGGCTCTCAGCCTCCTGGGATGGGTTTTGGGCTCCCATATACAGCTGTGTCTGTGTGGTTCTGTCCTCTATCCAATGGCAGCAGCCTCAGCTTTGTGCTGCAGAAAGCATTTGGGACGAGGAGCTGGGATGGTATGGGCAGGCAGGTCTGTGCTGCTGCTGCACGGGTGACTTCAGCTCCCATTCAACCTGACCTTGGCAGTCTGCATCACCCCTTTAATCCCCATACTTACTCAAAATTGGTGTCAACAGAGCGTCTAAGCAGAGATTAGCGGCGGACGAATGAGGCTGCCTGCAAAAGCATGGAGGGGAAAACAGAAGTTTCTCCAGAACTGAAAATTGCTTTGAAAGCCTTTTTAGTATTATTTAAAATGATTATTTTAAGATTTGCGTTTTGAACTAAGTACTGAAGAGCTGCCTCAAGGTCTGTAGTGTGGAGGGCTCCTTCACTGCTGCACAAAGCCATCCCAGCCCTCCGCAGTGCCTTAGAGGTGACAGCTGTGGCGTGGCCCGGCTGTCGGTGCTGCTTTGGCTGAACTGCACTAATGCACTGTTTGTTGAGTCGAGCCTGTTTTGCTAATAATAGGCAGCTTTGTGGGAGATAAACACCAGACTGACCTTATCTGTGCCCGTCGTGTTTGGCCTGGGGGGAGCTTATTAGCTTGTTTCACGCTGTGATGTATGTGAGGGGAAGTAAGGAGGAAATACAAATTTTAACCTGTTGGAGGAGGCTTTGGGAGGGAAGGGCTGGTTAAAGAGGCTTGCTTTGCTGGTTTCA
Organism: Pavo muticus; assembly: GCA_016647715.1. Lineage (NCBI taxonomy): Eukaryota > Metazoa > Chordata > Aves > Galliformes > Phasianidae > Pavo > Pavo muticus. The sequence goes on from JACDJE010000555.1 coordinate 258,194, forward strand.
AGGCTCATCCCATGTGCCTTTCCCATCCCTTTGTCATGAGTGGTGGTGGTGTGGCAAGTGCCCAGAGCATTGGGGTATGGAATGCATATGGCATGTACCAATGGCACAGCTGCCCAGGGAAGGGGGGTCACCGTCCCTGGGGGTGTTCCAGAGCCGTGGGGATGTGGCACTGAGGGACGTGGGCATTGGGCGTGGTGGGGGATGGGTTGGGGATCTCAGAGGACTTTTCCAGCCTGTATGATTCTATGAGCCAGGAGTCCTTGAGGTGCAGGAAGTTTTCTCCTGCAGCTCGAGAGGAAGAGCTGGAGAACAACATCTGGCACTGCACATCTAATAGGGAGCTCTCAGAACCAGAGGCTGATATTGAATTCTCATTAATACCAGCTCACTATGTTTATTTAAAGACTGCAAAGTGCTTATAGTTGCAGGGGGGTTGGAACTAGATGATCTCAAAGGTCCCTTCCAACCAAACCATTCTATGATTCATGTGCTCTTTCAGTGTTTGTGCCTTCTGGGTAAGGTTTTAGCACAAAACTGTATGAAGGCTGTATGAAGGTTCTTAAAATGGCATACAGAGTACTGGGAGGACAGCTAACGGGAGGGCAGACTTTCTGGGAGATGCGAGGATGTTTGCATCTGCCCTTGCTTTGATGCAAAAGCTTCGTGTGTTTGTCTGCTGAGCCATGTGTTGGTTTTACTAACGAGCACTCAGACACCTCCTGGGCTGGTGGGATCAACTCTCCTCCTCTCCCTGGCATTTGGATAAAAAATGCTTGGGAGGATTACAGCAGAGAAACGTTAATGAATATTTATCAGGGCTGCTTATAACTGCTTTATTCCCCGTTGCACTTGCATTTCTGTTATCTTGTTATGCCTTTATATTTTTCCCTAGAGCAGCAAGAAGGTCACTGTGACATGTATTAAGATGCCTGCCGTTGTCTGTCTCTAGTCACACCGTGGCAGTCCTTGCTGGCCATTGCTGGGTGAGTTCTTGGTTGCTAAAAGAAACTCCTTTGTGACAGCAGTGTGGGGCCTTTGTGGCAGAGGAAATCTTGGAAGTGTTAGAATATATTGTTGTGGTGCTTTTGGTAAGAGTTAACCATTGGTCTGTGTGGGTGTTCTGGGCTGCTGTTGGTTCAGGGGTGTCTTGGGAAGTATTAATCAGCCTTCCTTTGGGTATTCCTTGGATGCTTGGTCTGACATGAATCATGGAATCGTAGAATCATAGAACCATTCAGGTTGGAAAAGACCTCCAAGATCATCCAGTACAACTGCCCACCTACCACCATTTCCCCACTAAACCATGCCCCTGAGTACAACATCTAAACGTTTCTTGAACACCTCCAGGGATGGTGGCTCAACCACCTCCCTGGGCAGCCCATTCCAACACCCAACCACTCTTTGGGAGAAGAAATTTTTCCTAATATCCAACCTGAAATCATAGAATAGTTTGAGTTGAAAATTACCCCTAAAGGCCATCTGGTCCCACTCCCTGCAATAAACAGGGACACCCACAGGTCCATCAGTGCTCAGAGCCCATCCAGCCTGGCCTTGGGTGTCTGCAGGGATGGGGCACCCACCACCTCTCTGGGCAAACTGAAGCCTTGACCTGCTCTGTTCTTTGTGGTAGAAGCTCCATGTGCTCTTAGCATTGCAAGTAAATGCTGGTAGAAATGAAATGCTAAATGCAGACGGGTGCTCTGCTCAATGTCATCTGCTTCCCCGAAGTGAGAGGATGGTGGGAAGAGGCTGTACATATTTGGCAGGAGGTGGCACACATACAACCAAGCTGCGCAGCTGACCGGGTCCCCAGTGGCTGAGCTGTGAAGGGCTAATGTCAAGTTCTGGGTCAGGCGAGGGCACTGTTTACATCCTGTAATTAACATCTGTGCGGTTAATTACTGCAACTGGCAGAGCTGGAGACGCTGGTCTGGAGTTGCAGTTGGTTCCCTGTCCCAGAGATGACAGGAGGATAATAATAAAGATGTGTCAACTTGGACCGTCAGCTAATTCATCCTCCTCCCACTTCCAGCATGAGTTAGCAGCATATAAATCAACATCTTTATGAATCAGTGCTTTAATTTCTTCCTCCTCCTTGGAAGGAAAGTTCTTCTTTTAACACGCAAACGCATGGGGCAGCTTCAACACAGCTTGGCAAAGGCAGAGCCTTGGACACAATGTTTTTGTGCTTTGTGGGGGGTTGAAGCTGCTCGTGGGAAACCAGGCTGAGGCTTTGGTGGGTAGCACAACAACCTCTTTGACTCGTGGAGACTTGAGGATCTTAATTACTGCTCAGGGTAACTGAAAATCTAATATTTGGCAGATAGCTGTATTCTGAAAGATGTTAATAGCTTGCAGGAGTGATTAACCTTGCAAAGCAGGAAATGCCTGTGACGCATTGATTTTTCTTTCCTCTCCCTTCCCCCCAGTCTCTTGGTGAATGCCATTCTTATTAATGCTGCTAACAGAAGACAATCGTAGGCTTTCCTCGGTTTAATGCAAGCTTCGGAGGATGCAATTACTGTCCTTCATGAAAGGATGGGGATAGCTGTAGGAAACCAGGAAATGGGGAGGGTCACTTGAGGTCTCCCAGTGTTTCCACCATGGAACGTGGAGCTGAGATTTCCCTGGGCTCCCGTAATCACACAGGAATCCCAGCCATCATTAAATGCAACTGGCTACTCTTCTTGCAGCTGGGCTGTCTTTTCTGCTGTAAAAATGACTTTGCTGTAAAGGTTTAAAACCTATTTTGTATGACTTGCATTCTCCTTTTGATTGATCGGTGAGGTGAAAAGGAATCCATATGCTCTCTCTAACCTTGCTCCAAGCTGTGTATAAAGAGGGCTTTAACTCTGAATCTGAAAAGGTGGTGAGGAGCAAAATAGAGCTTTCCTTGCAGAGGTATGAGTGACCCACTCCTTCTTAAAACCCTGGGGTGTTTTAGACTACAAAACCAGCTAGGGCTGTAAGAGTAGAGATGTCATTAATTGACATTTATCTAAATATCCACAACTTCTGGTTGTAGATAGCTTGTGTTTTTGGGATAATGCCTCCAAAATAGCCCATCTGGGGGTACAACGAGGGTGGATGGTGATAGGACAAGGGGGAATGGTTTGAAAGTGAGACAGGAGAGGTTTAGGCTGGATGTTAGGAGGAAGTTTTTCCCCCAGAGGGTGGTGAGGCACTGGAACAGGTTGCCCAAGGAGGCTGTGGATGCCCCATCCCTGCAGGCACCCAAGGCCAGGCTGGATGTGGCTCTGGGCAGCCTGGGCTGCTGGTTGGCGACCCTGCACACAGCAGGGGCTTGGGACTGGATGAGCATTGTGGGCCTTTGCAACCCAGGCCATTCTGTGATTCTATGATTAACAATTTTTCCAGAAAAGGCTAAGAGAGGATCGCAGGTCCTTGGAGAAATGGGAAGAAGAGGGAGGATGGCTGAGAAGCTAATTATTTCCGTGCTGAGAGGTTATCTGGATTGCTGGACGTTGCTGGAAGAAAAGCTGGAGCGATACAGAAAAAGAAGAAACAAGTGTTTGGCCCTGTGAGACTGATTGGGATGGACTAGCTCGGGTGTGCACCATCTACCCTTCTCCTTTTGAATTTAGGTGGTGGTTGTGTGGGATTTTCTGAAATCCTCAGCTGGAGGTCTGTGGCTTTTCTGATTTTCTGCTAAAAACTTGGAATCTTTAATTCTGAGGGGGAAAAAAAGAAAACAGATTAAACAAGAATAGGGCAAAGTGACCCAAGCCATCAGCTCTGCTGTATTCAGCAAGTGGCACAGCTTGCGTGTGTGATTTCCTGCTGAAAAACATTGCCCTGCCTCTCCTAGAGGAACATTTTGCTGTGTTCCTCCAAGGGTGAGGGAGAATGAGCAGTGGGATCTGCATGGACTCGGGCTTATCTGCCTCACTGGTGGTTTTGAATGGATGTGCTGTTGTGTTCCTGTAGTATCTTAGCTAAGAAGCAGCTACAAGAAAACCTTTATGTTTAAGGTACATTTTTACCACTCTGCAGTGAAGGAGTAAATGGATTGTTCCTGGTGGACACTCTGCAAGCATATGGGATAAGGGAGAGTCCTCCCTGAGAGCGTGCAGCCAATAAGTGATGTGATGGGGGCTGGGAGCAGGTGTGCAGGTGGTCCAGGAGTTAATGTGAAGCTGTGCTAGGGGCTGCTAAAGGCAGGAAGTCATGCAGGAAGAAATCCAGCCTAGCTTTTGTGCTGCCACAGAGGCAGGAAAAGCTTTTCCTTGTGAAGAACCCATGGCTACGTCCACACATTCCTACAGACCCCAGTAATTGGGACTGGTGATCTAAGGAACTAAAAACTTCATGGCTTGGGCTTCTGGGAAGCCAGCAGAGATGAGAGTTACCCTATGGGATACATCCTGCTATTCTTCCTTTTCCGCCTTGTATCAGTAAATTGAGCATGGTGGAGAGATTGTTTGGAGTAAGAAAAGCTGATCTGGTTTCAGCAGTGAGCAGTGAGGGCTTTGGCTTGGTGGAACAGGAGATTCAATTGCATTGGGATTCATCAGATGTTCGTACTGTGTATGGGGTTTTGTATGGGTAGAAGCGAGCAGTTGGGTCAGGGCGACTCGGTCCATTCACTTTAACCAGGCATGTATTTCTGAGTAAGTGCAAAAACAGAAGTTAAGTTAGTCTGGGAAACTGCTGGCACCAAGAAAGCTGTGTGTGTATACAGTGGCAGCTGCCCTCGCCTGGGGGGGTGGGAGGCTGCCTGTGGAAGTGTCGGTGCCATTTGCAGTTGGGTTAAGCCTTCTCTGGGTCAGCTTCAAAGCTTTTTCATCATTAGGTTAAAAGTTCACTTTTATTTGATCGTGTGAAGATCTCCTTTGTGTGAAACACCCATATCCATATGAATAATAAGAAAAACCCAAGCTCCCCTGCCTGGTTGAAGCTCCTCTCTTGATTTATGTCTCTATTAATATTATAAGAGGCTCCAAAATGCGTAATTTCAATGCACAATTTTGCAGATAAGCTTTTCTCTAATGATTTCTTGTTCCAACTCCCTCTTTCTTTCCACTCCAAACCAGCAAACCTAGAAAAACCTTTTACAAACACAGTGCAGTGCTGATGACAAAAGCTGTGTTTCCTTACCAGTCGCAGTTGATATGATATATCATGGTCTCTGCTGCTTCTCTCAGTGGATCTCTCACCATCTTGCTGGAAGCAAAAACAATCCATGTTTGCTTCTCTCGTGATGTGACTGGCCACAGAGACTGTGGGCCATCTGCTTCGCTTGTCCATCTGTGCTGCTCTCATATCCTCCACGTGGTGTGTGTTGCATCTGAACTCTTAGTTGCTCTACATCACACATCTTCCCCCTCACCTCACTCTTGATGTGTTGAGAATCTGCCTCCAAACCAAAGGTACATACACAGAATCACAGGGGATGGAAGGGACCTCAAGGGACCATTGAGTTCAACCCCTGCTAACGCAGTTCCCTACAGTAGGTGGGCATCCAGATGGGTCTGGAATATCTCCACAGAAGAGACTCCACCACCTCTCTGGGCAACCTGTGCCAGTGCTCTGTCACTCTTACCATAAAGCAGTTCTTCCACGTGTTAGTATGGAACTTCCTATGTTCAAGAAGAACATTCCAAGAATGTGAATGTCAAATTAGAAACCTTTATTGTGCCAAGCTTGATGGTGAAAGATCTCCATGGGGGTACTGTGTCAAACAACTCTGAAGCAAAGGTGCTCGTGTGATGCTTGATTCCTTGGAAGGGACTATCTGGACCCTGATTAGAGCATATCATCAGCCACGGGGCACTGGCTTGCCTCAAGACCTTGGTGTACCAGCACAGGTGTGCATGAAAGCAGACGCAGCATTGTCCTGCCAGAAACCTTGAATGATTTGCTAATTGTCAGCTCTTTGCAAGGATGTGGCAGTTGCCACCACATCTGATGGGAACTGGCTGGTTCACTTGTATGGCCAAGTGGTTTTAGCCAGCAGGTTATGGGAGCAAGACTGCTGAGATCAAACACCTGTAAAGTGTTCCCAAGCTCACAGTCTCCATGCTGCTCCAGCTGAAATGGTGCAGATGGGTGCAGACTTTGGGAGTTCTTCTTAACATCTGTTCCCTATCGTTAGGATGGTTCTCTTTAATGTTTTCATCAATGACTTGGATACAGGATTTAAGATAAACTAAGTAAATTTGCAGATGAGATTAAATGGAGAGGAGCTGTTGATGCCCTTGAGGGAAGGGATCGTCCCACTTTGCTCTGCATGATGCAGCCTCACCTTGAGTGCTGGGTGCAGGTTGGGTGGCACGATATAAGAAGGACACAAAACTATTAGCCTCCAAAGAAGGACTACAAAGATGGGGAAGGGTCTGGAAGGCAAAGTGTGTGAGGAGCAGCTGAGGTGCCTTGTTTTGTTTGGCCCAGAGCTGAGGAGGCTGGGGAGGGGGTGCCTCGTGGCAGGCCCACAGCTCCTCATGGCCGTACAGCTGCTCACAGGGAGAGCAGGGAATGGCATGGAGCTGTCAGGGGAGAGTCAAGTGGGTGTGAGGGAAAGGCTGTGCTCCGCTGGGTGGTGGGCATGGCTCAGCTCCCAGGGTGGTGGGTACGGCCCCGAGCTGCCGGAGCTCAGGGAGTGCTGGGACGCTGCTCTGACATAGGGTTGGGTTTGGGGTTCCGTGTGGGGCGGGGGCTTAGGCTTGGTGATCTCTGTGGGTCCCTGCCGACTTGGGGTATTTCATGATTCTATCTGGAATCAAAACCATAGAGGCCTGGTGTGCCTGGTGACTCTTCATCCTGGAGCTGAGAGCTCTCTTCCTCTTGATTTGAATAGATTCATAGAATCACAGAATGGTTTGAGTTGGAGAGACCCCTAAAGGCCATCTGGTCCCACTCCCTGCAATGAACAGGGACACCCACAGCTCCAGCAGTGCTCAGAGCCCCATCCTATGACCTCGGATGTCTCCAGGGATGTGGCCAGTGCCTCATCACCCTTATTGTAAACATTTGTGATGAGTAGGAGATAAATCCTCTGCCTGCTGGAGTGTTACTTGGATCTTTGGGTGGCTAGAAGTCCCTCAAATACAGCATTTGTGACTCTTTTGTTTAAACATGGTCATTATATTGGAGACGACAAGGTAGTGGCATCAATTAATGAGGGATGAGCTCTAAGGACTGTGGTGGATGACCTGCCATCACTCAGAATAAAACCAGTCTTAATAAGACCGACAAACAGCCTCTTCAAATTGAAACTATCTAATTCCTGGCAAATTGACTTCTTTCCTCTGTTTTCTTCCAACACAGTCCCCAGACAGTCTTTAAACCTGGAATACGCCTACTCTCCTGTGAAGCTGATAATCCTTCTTTACTTTGTCCCTTCATCTGCAAATACCTGAGTGTGCATAAACAGTCAACAAATCTGACTTACAACCACAGGGCTCTGCGGCCGTTTCCATCATGAACTCAGCTCAGCTCTCGGTTCTCTCACTCTCAGCAGGGCTGTCTTTCCACATAATAAATTGCCGGCATTTATTGGTCTTCTGACATATACGTTTCCCAAGGGAAGGGAAGGAGGCTGGCTGAACAAAGCCTTCTCTATAATCAGAGTTTGCAGTAGGCTTTGGGCAGAAATGGTGCTTGCTGGCCAGCACAGCTGGGATTTTATTGCTCTGTCTGTAATGGCATTTATACCAACCGTGAGTTTTGAGACATACTGAGTAATATACCTTAGTCTGTATTAAGAGCTTAGTGTGTATAATATATGATAGCATTTGCAGGAGCTGATAAGAAACCCATGTATTTCTACCTGAGCAATGCTTTAGTGGCACCAAGTGCTGTTTGCTTGTGGCTCAGCTGGCTGCTGAGTGTCAGCTGCATCCTGTGCCCTGGATGAAGCAAGAGGTGACAAAAGTGAGCTGGATCTTTGGTTGATGCAGGACAAATAGCCCTTGCTTCTTGGTTACGTTTAGTCTGTATCTCCTTGTGCTGGAACAGCTGGCTGCTTTTGTGAAGATGTTTTGCAATGACATCTCTGAGACTCATCTAACTTAAGCTGATGGTTGACTCTATCAGTGCTGATCTATATGAGATGAATTTCTTCCTCTGAAAGGCTTTCTCCTATAAAAAAGAGCATGGGATAGCTTGGGAGGAAGATTTCTCATTGCTTCTTTTAAAGACCACTCTGTTCTTGCAAGTACATAGAAAATTTAAACCTCCTGAGATGGAGTGTGGCCAGCAGGGCGAGGGAGGTGGTCCTCCCCCTCTGCTCTGCGCCAGTGAGGCCACATTTAGAATCCTGTGTCCAGTGCTGGGCTCCCCAGTTCAGAAAAGACAGGGATCTCCTGGAAGGAGTCCAGCGGAGGCCACAAAGATGATACAGGGCCAGGAGCATCTCCAATAAGAGGAAAGGCTGAGAGACCTGGGTCTGTTCAGCCTGGGGAAAAGACTGAGAGAGGATGTGATCAATGTTTATAAATATATAAAGGGAGGTGGGAGGCAAATGGATGAGGCCAGGCTCTTGGTGGTGTGTAGTGATAGGACAAGGAGTAATGGCCTAAAACTGGAACATAGGAAGCTCTGTACTGACATGTGGAAAATCTTCTTCACAGTAAAGGTGATGGAGCACTGGCACAGGCTGCCCAGAGAGGTGGTGGAGAAATTCAAGATCCATCTGGATGCCCACCTTTGTGACCTCTTGTAGGGATCTGCTTTAGCAGGAGTTGGGCTCAATGATCTCTCGAGGTCCCTTCCAACCCCTGCAATGCTGTGAGTCTGTGTGATTCTGTTGGCCCAGGTGGTTGTGGTCTCAGAAGGACGATTCCCACCACCGTGCAAGGAGCCAGCACAAGTCAGCCTACGCGTGGAAGAGGCATTGCTGTAGCGGTTTGGCAGGGCTCCTGCTTGTCTCATGCTAGCAGAGCAGCAGTAGCAGCTGCCTCTCTAGCAAGGAGGGAGAAGTAGGTCAGAATTTGCATTCTTTGCCTGGCTTCTCGGCATGACATGCATGCTTTTTTTTTCCCAGGTCCTCTTTTTGAATGAGCTGTTCCTGTACGTGTGTGTTCCTCGGGCTGCGTTGAATCAGAGGGTGAAGACATAAATCTGGATGTATAATTGGGCCTTAATGTCTGTTTGCCCTCCGAGAGCACTTCTGGGAGCCTCCTCAGACTCAAGGGCTGATCCCAGTATGTAAAATCTGAAACGATTGCTTGGGGCAACGTCTTCATTTTGATTGTATTTTTTTTTTCCCCTGGTCAGGATTTAAACCTTCTGTAGGTTTTCTTTTGCATGACAAGAGCAAGTAACTGGTCTGCAAATGTGATGGTGAGACTTCTTTTCAGCACTTCTCTGTGGGCTCTGGGATGGTTTCGTGGGTCTGGTGGAGGAGGGAGATGGAGCACAGTAGGTTCCTGGCAACCAGAGCAGCATCTGAGCACTGCTGTGAGGCTGCAGGGTGGTCGAAGGAGGGTTCTGTTGTGGTTTTACTCTATGCAAGTTGGTGGAAGTTTTTCTCCCAGAGGGTGGTGATGCACTGGAACAGGTTGCCCAAGGAGGCTGTGGATGCCCCATCCCTGAAGGCATTCAAGGCCAGGCTGGATGTGGCTCTGGGCAGCCTGGGCTGGTGGTTGGCGACCCTGCACACAGCAGGGGGTTGGAAATGGATGAGCATTGTGGGCCTTCCCAACCCAGGCAATTCTATGATATGATATGATATGATATGCAAGACTGTCAGATGGGGTCTGGTGTGAGAGGGCCTGTTGTGCAGAGCATGAGATGGCAGAGTGGGGTTGGCTGATGGGTTGCACAGGGGCAACATCTCTGTGTGAACATGAAGGCTTTAAGGTGCAAGTTTTGCAGTTCGTCAGCATGTCTCATTATTATTATTATTATTATTATATTTCTTATTTATTTTCCTTCCGGGAAGGAGGGAAGGCAGCGGTCAGTCTGAGCTACTTCTCATTGCACAATGGCCATCTGTATTGAGGTTTTGGGAGTAGGGGGACACTTCTTGGGGGAAGTTCTTCACAGAATGGTGAGGTGCTGGAACAGCTGCCCAGAGAGGCTGGGATGCCCAGTCCATCCCTGGAGGTGTTGAAGGACAGGTTGGATGGGGCCCTGGGCAGCCTGGGCTGGTCTGAAATGTGGAGGTTGGTGGCCCTGCCTGTTGGGGGGGGTTGGAGCTTCATGATCCTTGAGGTCCCTTCCAACCCAAACCATTCTGTGATTCTTAAGACTTCTAGTTCCCATTGCTGTTTCACGTCCTCAGTTCAAAACCAGGCTTTGCAATTCAGCATCTCTCTCCTCTCAGAGAGGAATGTAACACCACTTCCTGAAATACATGTGCACAGATGGGTGATTTTCTGTAGGGAAAAGTAACGCTAAGTTGTGTGTGGTGGAAAGAAGTGCCCGCTGCGCAATTCCAGTCTGTCTTCAGATCTGTAGGTGATCTTTGCTAAGAGATTTTGTGGTCAGAGTCTTAATTGCTGCTTTAAAAAAAGAAAAAAAAATTGTCAGTGTGAACTATAAAGCAAATCAACACATGATCTGAAGGCAAGCGTATGGGTAAAAGTGATGGAAAATATATTCATACCATGGAATCACAGAATGGCTTGGGTTGAAAGGGACCTCAGAGATCATTTAGTTCCAACCCCCTGCCAATGGGATCATGGCTTCAATGGGCTTCCAGTTGATTTTTTGAGTAGGGGCAGCATTTCACGGAGGCTTTTGCTCTTATTTTTGTACTGAGTGCAAGCATCTAGCCAGAAATGACTCATTTTCTTTGGGGTTTTTTTTTGAGGAAGTTTCAGGCTGGTTGTTCTAACGCTTTGCAGCAGTGAAACTGCAACCTGAACCTGTGCAAACAACAGTGATGTCACGTTTGTTCCCATTTGTGTCCCCTCTGCTTATCGTCCTGCCCTGCTGCTACTCCTTCCCCCCTTGGGATTTTGCATGTTCAAGCACTGGCAATAGGAACGCTGCTTAAAAGTAAATATAAGAACATCAGAGTCTTTCTAAAGCATTGGGAGAACTTGATTTGAGAGGAGGAATGGGAATTGCAGTCATTGAAAGCATCTTTTATTTCTCCTTGTTCTCCCCTGTACCTGCCATCCAGCCCGTGTTTGCATTAATCTGTGTGCATGTCCAATTGCTCCCTTCGGGTGCTTGGTTTTAACTGCACTGTTGTTTCAATGGCAGTGTGTCTGCATGCTGAGAACCACTTTTTGGAGATGCATGACGTGTGGGTGTATTAAAGATCATCCGGGGGAGAAGAGGTGTTGCAGAAAGGCTCTGTTTGTCTTTCTGCTTGAAAATAACCCCTGAGACGAAAGGCATCCTGCACGTGTGTGTGCATGAACGCAGCTAATCCTCCCCACCCAGGGCACTCCTCTGTCACTGTGTATGTGGGCTTTTAAGGTAGAGGGACTTTGTCATGTATTCCTGTTCCCAGCATGCAGAATTATGTACTGTTTTTGCAACTGTGGGATGTGGCTCTCATCCCTGGAAGGTCTGATTACTCACTGCTCTGTCTCTGTAAGAGCTTTTCTCCCATTGCGGATACACCTCACCTTCCTTCATCTCCAGGTAGGATTTGAAGAGACCACTGTTATTCTGAGCAGTTAACCTTCTCACTGCTTTCTGTTCTGTTGCTGATGCCCAAGTGATATTTGCGCCTTGTGCACGTGTCCTAGCGAGCAGTCTTCTCTATCTCACATGGAATCATTAAGGCTGGAAGAGACCACCACAATCTCCAAGTACAACCCCATCCCATCCCCACTGTGCCCACTCAGTCATGTCCCCAGGTGCCGCATCTACAACTCAGTACCACCCAGACTGCTGCAGAGAATAGCCTGATGGCTGCTAGATCTATGCATAAATCTGCCAAGGTTTGCCTGGCATCTTTCTTCTTCTTTTTTGTGTGAATGGTGAATGGGCAAAGTGCCTATGCAGGTGAAGTCTTGGCCACCTGTTTCCAAATTGTATTAGTGAAACCATCCTGTGAGAATTTCAAAGCCCAACGAGATTAGAATATATTTAATGTGGTTTTTCTGCCTCTGGGACCTGATTTCAGCTGGAAATTGATGATGAGCTTTGACTTTCTTGTGCAATCTCATATCAGGGTGATGAATGGATACTGGTTCAGCTTCTACCAGGCAATAACTGCAGCTGGAGATACTTTCAGCTAGTAAACTGCATTATATCTTAGAGCAAAAAAAATCAAGGCTGTCAAAATACAAAGATGGAGACCATCTTAAATACAGCTTATGGCTGCTGAAGTAAAAAATATCAAGTCAGTCGTGCGAGACTGCCCCGGAGAGTATTTGCTCTGTAAAGCAGGAGGAAAGCTGCTGACAATTCCTGCCTTTAGAAATCCAGTGATTCAGCCTCCTTGGGAAAAGAGTGCCTGTAACAAAGCATGAAAATGCAGTAGGAGAAAATGTGTGAATCTCAAACATCTTGCCAAGGTTATTGACTGTCCTCTTCAAAGTGCTTTTTCCTTGTTGCTTCTATTGCGCCTTGCACTGGAGATGGAGATGGCTGGAGAGTTGCCTGTCAGGGTGGTGACAAAAGTTAACATAGTAGAGCTGGTAGGGTGGAAACAATATTTTTGTCTCTCTTGAAATTAAATGCAAGCATGTTTAAATGGTACCGTTGGTGCTGGCGTTGTCTGGTGTTTGCTCTGCATCTGCTGGAGCTGATCCTGTCCCTGCTCTATTGGTGGTTGGCTTTAGCATATTGTTTTATCTGGGGGCAAAAAGGGTGATCCTGTTGGCTCTGCCTTCAATATGATACTTGACAGGCCTGAAATCTGTGTGTGCCTGACTAAAAAATCAGGCTTATTCTGATACATAAAGAAGTCATCTCATCATGCTTGGTTGGTTCCTAGAGTGTAGGACAAGTCTTGATAGCACATGTGGAAGAAGAAAAAGGAATATCCAGTGTGGTGGTAGGTCCAAGCTTTTTCTGCAACAGTAAAGAGAGTGGCAAGTGTGTGACTGTGCTCTTAAATACCCCCTGGCTTGAACTAAAAACAGTGCTTTGCTGTGTTGTTTGTTTTGTGATCTCCCCATGCTCTGCTCCTTCCTCCACTGATGCCCATGGATGCTGGTAGGGGCTTGAAGCTGATGCTCTGAGTGATGCGACTGTTCACATGTTCTATGTGTCCTAAATTAATGTGGAGAACAGGAGGAAGCACTGAAGATGAGGGATTTTGACGCTATGCAAGATGCAGATGTTCACAGCTTCTTCCACAGATCTCTTCCGACCTTGACAGCAAAGAACTAAGATGCTGTCATAGAATCACGGCAGGAAAAGACCTCTCAGATCCCCAAGTCCAACCCCAACCCACACCCACCATGCCCGCTGACCATATCCCTCAGTGCCACCCCTCCATGGGATGGTGACTCCCCCACCTCCCTGGGCAGCCGGTGCCAATGTGTCACCACTCCTTCTGAGAGTAAACTTTTCCTGTTATCCAACCTGAACCTCCCCTGGCACAACTTAAGGCCAATACTTCTTGTCTTACCACTAGTTACCTGGGAGGAGGTAGTTGTAAAGAGCAATAGTAAGAGAGAACTCTTGCTTTCCCTATATGAAAAGGTGTCTGAAATTTGGTATGTCCACCTCCATCCTACTTGCCTAAACAGGACAATGTGAGTTTAGTGGCACAACTCTCAAATCTGTTCTTATCTTAAAGCCACACAGCCATATCATTTGGAAACTTCTCCATAGATAAATGGGAGACAGTGGTTCATGATGGAGGGAACGTAATCCGTGGTTGTGCACTATAAACACAACATCTAGCTGTGTGTTTTGTCTTCTCCAATAGTGAGATAGCTGGACTGGTTGACATGGCAGAGAATGACCCCCGTGGTGACTGTAATGGGACCTTGGGCAGCCTGTTTCGTGTTGGCTGGAGGTAAGGTTGGGTTTACCCAAGGTGTGCTCTGCAGACAGCAGTGGAATGCTGAGTTGTACCCATTATGCTGAAATCCAATGCATTCTAGCTGTGCGTTGGCTGTGGACCATGTGGAGCTCTCTGCAGCCACAGCTGAGCTGTCAGCAGGATCACCTTCTGCCACGTGGCTGAAGAACAAGACTGAGCTTGGAAGTCACTTTTGATGAAGTCCTAAGAACGCAAAGAAAGTTCACTTGAAAACCTAATGGGAAAGGTACTTGCTGAGCATTGCACAGCCAAAGAACAGCCAGCTCTACTAATCTCTCCTAATTCTGTAACATGTTTTTATATGTGTTTTTTTCCCTGTGCATGGGGGCCAAGTACCAGCTTGGACTTGTCAACCTTGCAGATTTGTCCCAATAAGTATCTTGGCTTTTCAGCAGTGGGTTTGAAAAACGTCAGCTTTGACACTGCGGTTCGTTTAGCTGGGAGAAAACTACTGACTTCAGGATCCTTTTTTAAAATGCCTATTCTGGGCTCAGATTGAGATTCAAGAGAAATAGCACTTCCATCCCTGTAAAAAGCTGAGCCACCTGTTGCAGAGAGCTTGGGCATGCCGAGCAAGTTGCATATGCTGAACGAGTGATGGGTGGCAAAGATGCTTCTCTGGCATAAGAACGAAACCTTATTAAGCTGTGAAAAGAAACACAAACAGGCCGTTGAAAGACAGAGCTAGACGAGACGTGGAGCTGCCTCCGTGTTTTTGCTCTTAGAGGGATGTTGTGAAGCCAAACAGATTGCGGACCAAAGCGTAGGGGGTGTGTGAGGAAGGCGCTTGCATCATGTCCTGGGAATAGAAATGAGAGTGCGATGCTCTGCTCTCCTATCAGCTGTTTGCCAAAAAGAAGAAAAAAAGAAAAAAAAGAAAAAAGGTTTTAATAGGCTTCACTCCGTCGATATTAAAAAGCAGAAAAAAGGAGAGAGAAAATGTGGAATTCTCGGGGCCTCAGCAGGAGGTTGTGCAGCAAAACGCCACTGGAAAATGCATGGTGGTCAAGTTAATTTTTACAAGATACTACTAAAAATTGGGATGGTGTTTTCTAGCCCAGTGCAAGCATCACCCTTTCTTAAATACTGCTAAGAAGACCGATGGAAGTCAAGGTAAGGATTATCAAGGACCTCAATTAGTCTTGCAGCGTGCTCACTAGATTGTAATCGCTGTGCTGCTAAAGACAGAAATGGGTATTCTTGGAAAGCAGCGTGTTCCAAAACCCCGACTTTCTGGAATATGCAAAATTGCTTAGAAAGCTAAAAGTTAGTAGCCAGGATTAAAGAGAAGATGGTGATTTACAGCGCTTCAACCAACATTGTTAGCTTGAGGGTTTCTGCTGGAAAATGTTTCCATCCGGAGCAGTCAGACCCTGAGTTTTGTTGTTGGCTGCAAACCTCAGACTGTTTTAAAACTTGGTTTTGTTTCTCTACTGGAAGCAGCCATTTAGAAAGCGAAGAAGAAGGGAAAAGGTGACATTCTTCTCTTTCCAACTTGCTTATGAACACAGCTCGAGCAGGGGTTTCTTTTCCCCAGGTCAGTGTGCTGTGCTCTCCCCATCCAGGAGGCACAACCAGAACTTCTCTCTGCAGACTTCTTTCCTCTATGGACGCTGCTATTGGAGACCTGGGACTGGTGCTGGGCAGCCGGATTCCTTGCTTTTCTCTGGTGTATTGATGGTGTCTTGAATCGGTATGAGGCTATGGGTGAAACACAACATTTCTTTTGCTTTCAAGCTCTTGGCAAGGCCTATTTTCACTGTGGCTGTTAAGCAATAGTCTGTTTGCCTTGTTTCCTCCATTTTCTTGTGATGTTTTGGGGTGCATCACTCAGCGTGCATACCTGCCTTGCTCATTAATGCTCGCACACAAGACTGGCCATGCTGGTCCCACTGGTATAATGGACAACAGAGTCCAGCTGTGTTTACTGCAGAACAGGATTGTGTTTTGCCTTGATTAGTGAGATAAATGCTTGAGAACGTTAGTTTTCCTTATACGGAGGAAAGGGGCATCAGCTGTGAGAACATGGATTCTGGATACCTTGTAAGGGCAGATTTTGGATGCTGGGAGATAGATGCTCCTTTGAACTCAAGTGGGCTTGTGAGCCTGGCTGGGATCAAGCAGCCAGTAAACTGAAAGCATTCCTTTGAAACTTGCTGCTGAGCTGTTCTGAGAATTCCATTTACTGGAATGTCCCCAGAGGTGTTCCAGAACTGTGGGGATGTGGCACTGAGGGAAGTGGGGTGGGCTGGGGGTTGGGCTTGGTGGTCTTTTCCAGCCTTCATGATTCTATTCTATGGTTTGTTGTCGTTGCTATCCATAAATATTGTCATAGAATGAGTAGCTCAGTTTGAGAGGGACCTCATGAAGTCATCTAGTCAAACCTCCTTCTCAGGTCAGCTGTGGGATCATGTGAAGAGCAGGTTGATTAAGTAACTCTGACGGCTGAATCTTGTGGGTTGGCAGAGCCTGGTTGGGCACTGTGGCATGCACAGGCTGATTCCAAAAGCATTGCTAGATGAGCAGGAGTACCGCAGTGCCATCCTGCATGACACAGAGGAGTGTGAGCCCAAGGGCTTTAAGTCTGCTGTGCTGTTTTGACTGATGCAATTCACAACGTGAAACAGAATGCATTCTCCTTTGAAGAAGTTGTCTTCTAGCAATTATTAGTCCAGATTTCTTCTGGATTGTGTTGAAATAACAGTAGTGAAATCACTGGTTCACCTGGAGAGAGCAGGAATAATGTGGAAAGTTTTATTCACGTCTCATTGGACAACTATGGGCTTAGTAGAGCCAAGGAAGGTAATGATGGTTCAATTAAAATTTCAGCTCAATTCGACATTAATGAGTGCAGACATTAGAATGACATTTTTCTGAGTGTGAGTGAGGCCAGCTTCCATCTCACTCATTCTTAGACTTCTTGATAAGCTTCTTGATGGCTTGGAGATGCATGTATTTATTTCCCTAAAGCATTCTTGGCTTAAGAGCTTCCCAAACGATGTAATGGCTGAGCTGTAAGTTGACTGTATAAGAGCTAAGATAGTGCTGCAGGTAGAGTATCCCAGTCATTGAAACTGGGGAGTTTTCAGGAGGAAAAAAGTGGCTTTCTAGTTAAGGAAGTGTGTTGTATCTAATGCCTAAACTTTGAGTTTTGGGGAGCAGATCTCTTACTCTGGGATGAGTAAGGCTGGAGCTGATAGAGATGTGAAAAATGTGCTAATACTGCCAGAATTCAGGTCAGAGAAGAAAATGTTTCTTTCCATTGTAACCAGAGGGACTTTTACATAACTGTTCTTGAGCCAGCTTAAGAGATAGCAGAGATGGGGTAGGGGGAGGGAAAAACATACTGCTGATAAGCCCACAGAATCAAAAAATAGGATCAGGCTCCTGGGAACGAAAAAGGACCTGTTGGAGGTAATGCTCTGCTAGACTGACAGAAACTCAAATGAGTGCCAAATCAACTGTGAGCCAAACAGAGCTGCTATCACAAGTCAGCTGGACTGTATCTTAATGCAAAGATAACCTGTGCTGGTTTATAAATTGAATCCTATCTGGAAAATAGCCTTCTAGCTCTAGCAAGTGGCGTGGAACGTGTAGATGTTGTACTAAGGAACGTGGTTTAGTGGGGAAGTATTGGTGGTAGATGGATGGTTGGGCTGGATGATCTTGGAGGTCTTTTTCAATGTTGGTGATCCTATGATTCTGTGAAGCTTTTATGGCTCCTATGCCTTACTTACACCACAGTGCTCACATATCAAGGATGCAGGGGTGGTCAGAGATCATAAACTCCTGCAGTGATGAAGCAGACAGAATACTGATGTCAGGCTTCTGGCTTTCAGTTGAAAATAGTTCTTAAGACAAGGAAAAACAATTGGACTGCCACCTTTGGAAACAAAGGATGTACTCTTATTTTTCTAGTTTATTTTTCTTTCTCATGGATGATAGATTCACCTGCTAATGTGTTGTGCCAGTGCAGATGCCTTCTGCCTTGTGTTTTTGATGATCCCTCGAGCAGAACACCGGGCACTTCTGTAAATGGAGTAATGCACTGGGCCCTGTAAACACCTTGAGAGCAAAGGAAAGTGGTTGACTGAGGAGTTTTCTATTCTCTAATACATTGTTGAGAGGAAGATTTCTTTGCTTAGAATGCTTGAGGGGATTTAATGAACTTTGTACAAGCAATGGTATCAAACTGTTTTTCCTCATTGAAAATAAAAATGTTTTTTTTCCTGCTGCTCAGGTAGTTCTTTACATCCTTAATGCAGGGTTTTATAGAATCACAGAACCATGAAGGTTGGGAAAGCCATCCAAGATCTCCAAATCCAACCCCAACCTACCCCACCATAGGCACTGACCACGTCCCTCAGTGCCACATCCCCACAGTTCTGTAACACCCCCAGGGATGGTGATCCCACCACTCCCTGGGCAGCTGTGCAATGCATCACCACTCTTCTGGAAAATAAACGTTTCCTAATATCCAACCTGATATGTTGCAATCTTGTGCAAACTCTTGCTAAATGTCCTTGTGTTTCCCTTCTCATTTGTGGCCTGAAGCATGTGTGGACAGTTGGGATTACTCTTCTTCCTCTCTGTGTAACTAGATGCCCTTTTCCCTATTACTGTGTACTCAGCCATTATGAGCAGCCTCCCTGGTGTTTGTGCCTCTGATTGATTTCCCAGTTCCATTCTCCTCCTTCCTTCTCCAGTCTGGGCAGTTACCCAGCTAAGAAGTGCTCTCTGCAGCATTGCACCACTATCTCTCCGGTGGCAGAGATGAATGCCCCCTTCTCATTTCCATTCCCATATGTAATCTCCAGATATGCTCATGTAGAAGCAACTATTTTTGCAGGAAAAAAATAAAATAAAATCCCAGTTCTATAGCTGGCATTTTTCTTCCTTCTTGGGCAGCTCTTTTCCTTTGGAATGAAACTGAGTCAGGAGAGGTTTAGGTTAGATATTAGGAGGAAGTTTTTCACACAAAGGGTGGTGAGGCACTGGAACAGGTTGCCCAAGGAGGCTGTGGATGCCCCATCCCTGCAGGCATTCAAAGCCAGGCTGGATGTGGCTCTGGGCAGCCTGGGCTGCTGGTTGGCGACCCTGCACATAGCAGAGGGGTTGAAACTAGATGATCATTGTGGTCCTTTTCAACCCAGGCCATTCTGTGATGATTCTATGATGATTCTATGATGAATTAAGTACTTCAGTTTATCCAACCTGGATGCTGGTGGCACTGATCTTGGGCACGCTCTTCCAGGGAAGAGTAATTCTTGTGTTGGTTTACCCTTGAGTTTCAGGAGCGTCTAAAAACCATTCCAACAACAACAGGTATTGCTAACTGATGGTCCTGTTGCTAAAAATTATTATTTTCTAGTCCTTATAAGGCCTAATCCTGAAATTTCTCTCTGCATTCCCACTTGCAGAGATGCTTGATTAGCTACTTGGTACTTTCTCTTAGTGTGGCTAAGGAGCCAGTACTTTAAGTGTGTTCAAGGAGTAGCAGATATTGGCTTGATCCTCCACCCAGCAAGTTATTTAATGGGAGATGTTCTCAAAGTTTCTCTATTTAACCAAAATAAAGTTGACCGAAGAGCAAACGAAGCCCTGTTTCTTTGAGGCTTATTTCAGATTCTTTCATCTTCCCTCTTGCCTTCTTTCATGTTTTCAGCTGTACGTGCTGACTAATCTTTGATAGTGGGCTGTACTGGAACTGCTGTCCCCTTGGGGAGGCTCATGTGATCCTGTTCCACCCAACAGTGACTCTTGCAGAGTTTGGCTGTGCATAACTGCTCAGTGCATTGGAAGAGGTTGATGCTCCTGGGCATGGCTGCTTGGAGGGAAGGAGGGGTAATGGGGAGCAGAGAGTATGGGATTGGAGAGACTTATGCAAGCAGACTGAGTTTACTTAGAAAAACAGGCTGACAGTAAAAGTATTTTTAGCTCTTGGCTAGTGTATAGAAATCTGCTTGAGGACAGTAGCTTTCATCACTGTTCCTACAGGGACGTGGTTAGAGGCCATGGTGGGGATGGGTTGATGGTTGGGCATGATCTTAGAGGTCTTTTCCAGCCTTAAGGATTCTGTGACTCGATGTAAATGGGCTCTTAATCTGAATGGACTCAAGATGAAGACCCGAAGTGAACTACTAGATGTGAAGTGATCCAGGCTGGAAGTAAAACACTGAATCCTGGAAGCTTTGTGTGCAGCTGACCTGCCCTCCCAAGTTACATAGGGTAATTTTCCCAGGAACCTCTTAGTAACTAAACCCAAGGTCAGGGATTAAAGAAGTACTTTTCTGTGGGAGACTTCTGGTCTGAAGAACCCTTCTCTGCTTCCCTGGAAAGCTGCTTTTTGGGCCGTGTTCTGGATACCAGGTGTACGACCTACCTGAGTGGGTGCTTCTGTCATCAGAGTAGGCGTAGCCTTGCAGCCCAGCAAGTGTTTGTTTTGCTTTGTGCTTACGTAAGGATGGCTCATCAAAAGATTTGCAGGATGCCTTTTTGTGTTCTTTTTCCCCTCTTTCCCTGATGCTGAAAGGTCTGCTTTGGCTCTGCTTGTGTCATCTTTTGTGATGACATCCATGTCTTTCTAGGTAGGAACAGAAAGGTCATCTTGTTGAATGAACACGTTTCCTGTAGACAAGCTATTAGCAATGACTGAACGCTTGCATAACTGGTCCTTAATCTGTGGTGCTGAGCACTCTGCCCTGGTAAGCATTTTCATGTGGGGTTTCGTGGTGGTGGTGGTGGTTTTGGTGTTGGTTTTTTTTTAAATTTTATTATCTTGCTCTTCCCCTACTGCATTGTCATAGGATCATAGAATCGCCGATGATGGAAAAGACCTCCAGGATCATCCAGTCCAACCATCCACCTACCACCAATATTTCCTCACTAAACCACATCCCTTAGTACCACATCTACACGTTTCTTGAACACATAGCCACAGGACTACTAAGGAAAATTTCCTCTCTTTTTCTGAGTTTTTTGGGTTTTTTTTTTCCTAGAAAGATGAGTATTTCCTGGAGAAGGGAAGAAAAATACTCATCCTTTTGCATTTTGGCCTCTGGGTTCCTGTGGGACAAACTGCTTAGCTGCTCCAGATGTTTGGATGAGCTGCTCTGGGCTGGAAGCAATTCCCACCGAACTACATAACTCTGTATTAACGGACCCCTTGGGTTCTTGCCTTGAGACCATGTTCTTTGCAGCATGAGGCTAAGGATCATAAGCAATAGAATCATAGAATATCCTGAGTTGGAAGGGACCACAAGGATCATCAAGTCCAACTCCTGTCTCCAAATGAGACCAACCAAAAATCAGACCATGAATGACCTAAATGACCTAAAGGGACGCTGGGGCTTTGAGGCACACTGGATGGAGAGCTTTGCATCAGTATTTCCAAAGCCCATGCTAATCTCATCAGAGTTTGCTCTGGATATCTTTGCTTGAATTACATTGATCACCTTGCTTGTTGTGAAGGAGGAGGGGGGAAAGGTGTAGGAATAGCTGTAAGGATGGTCCGTAATGCTTGGCTTTCATGAGTTATCATGAAGAACAAAAGTACCCTATTTACTCACTTCTAAAATAAATCCTGTTTAGTTTTGCTGTGAGCCTCGCTGTGAGTGGGGTGGGGGGAGGATGGCTGGATTGCTGTGAAGGTGGTTTGCAGATGTCATTGTTTAATGGTAATTTTCTTGTATCCACCACTCTATTTATCACTGCTCATAGCATGCTGAATTGGGGTCCCGTTGGTAACTGCCTGGAAAAAGCATGGTTAATGCTGGAGAGGGCTCTGGATTGGACTATGTTAATGCCTGTAGTACCGAGAGACCTCAAAAACGTTTGAAAGCACTTTGACTGATAGGTTTTGGAGTTGCATCAGTAAATGAGTTGAAATCCCTCACGGCTTGTCCCTTCCATAATGAAAACAATATAGTAGCTGATGCAACTGGCAGATGGGGTTTTGCATTTAGCTTTTATTAGAACAGGACTCTCCTCTGTTAGCTCTGGGAGTCACCCTGTGGGTGGAGGGATGGTTCCCTTCCAGACCTCCCCCTCCTCCTTCACTCAGTGCGTCAGTTCTACAGCCACAGTCACAATGGCCTTGACCAGAATTTTGGGATGCTCTTTTGAAACTGGAAGGTACTGGAGAGTGTTGCAACTGGTTGCCAAGTCAAATGAGAACTCCCTTCTCCTGAAAGATTTACACTGCTGCAAACAGTTGAAAGCACTTTGTCCTTATTCATGTCTTCCTAAAGATCAGCTCCTGTGTTTTGAAAGCGTCAGCAGTCAAGACAAGTATTTACCTGAATGAGTAGCTGTGTGATCTGGTGGCTTAGCCTGTCCTTCCTTACCTGCTTGTTTCCCTTGATGCCATTTTCATGCACCACAGTGTCTAGGTTGAGCTTGTAAATCCTCTGGGAGAGAAACTGTCATGTCTGTGTCTCTTTGCATTGAACAGAGACTGATTTATACAGAACTGGAAAGAATTCAGCAATAACTGGAAAGAGGCTTTAGGAAAGCAAGAGAAACCTGTGCTCTATTGAATGTCTTTGGAACAGGAGGCAGGGAAACTGGGCTTGACTTCTTCCTCTGTTAGAAGTCAAAATATCTGCGGTGAAATAGGCCTGGAGGACATTACGAGATAAGGGAGTGTATAGTTCTTGGTCTTGCCTTTGTTTCAGTGTTTTGTGTGTCATTCTGGAAGCTGGGGCCTCGGTGGGAGCTGGCTCTTGGTGATTTATTTCCTCATGGAACCACCAGCTCGCTCAGGTTGGAAGGGACCTCAAGAGGGCTCTTCTTCACTCCTCCTGCTCAGAGCAGCACTGAGCCAACACTAAGCCAGTGTCAGGTTGCTCAGATCTTTGTCCAGTCAGGTCTCTCCAAGATGGAGCTTGTAAAGTCTTCCAGAGACACCTCTAGCACCTTGAGCCTTCTGGAGTCAGAAGTGGTATCTTCATTTTCAAGAGACATTTTGCATGTGTCTTCCATGAATGTTCTGGACCACTTTATGTGCTTGTGTCACATCTGGTGTTTCTAGGCATGAGGCACCATCTCTCACCATCATCACAGTGGATTCTTGCTAAGGACTTTGATTATTTCTTCTACGTTATAAAGAGGGGTTAACAATCCTTCTGTGTTCACCTCTTAATCCATGCTGACCATTCACAGAATCATGGAATCATTAAGTTTGGAAGAGACCTCCAAGATCGCCAGCCCAACCCCAGCCCACCCCACCATGCCCACTGACCCCTCAGTGCCACATCCCCATGGTTCTGGAACACCTCCAGGGATGGTGACCAACCCCCCCCAAACACACACACTCCCTGGGCAGCCTATGCCAGTGCCAGGCTGCTCTTTGGAGAAGTTCTTCCTAATATCCAACCTGATATTTGATCATCTCCTCGGTCATCTCCTGGGCTTTGTCAGTTAGCTCATGGCTTTTTTGGAGTGTTCTATCCGAAGGTTAACGCCTGGAAATCCTTTCCAGTGTTAGAAGGTCTGATTTGGAACAATGAGAAGGAAAGAAAAAGTGCTAGAGGTGGAAGCTCTCCAAAATCAGGAAGACAGGGTTGGCTTTGTGTCTTTCACGTCACCAGATCCTGCCAACTATTTTCTTTTCTGATTACTTTGGCCACAGGACATCCACTGTGTTTGCAGTGGGAAGGAGCTTGCTGTGCAATTAGTCTTATCAAGTTAATTTATGCATTCTTTGTGCACGAAGCCAAAACAGTATCCAGCTTGTAGAACAAGGGAGCTACAGAGGAGCAGCTAACCGCTACGGAGCAGTGAATGTTTGCTTTGGGAATGGAAGCAGAAATAACATCTTGGAAGATGCAGAGGGAACAGCTCTTGTGCACGTGGTCATCTCGTGCTTGATGTGACTGGTGAGCATATTGTGGTGCAGAGCTGCACGTGTAACCTGCAGATAGCAAGTTTGGGAGGAGAGAGGCAGCCACTGCATGGGAACAAGTTTGCTGCTTCCCTAATTGAGCCTCTCTGCTGTGTAAGAACATTTATGAAGAATGGCTCTTACAGCCGCATGGAAGGAATCAATCATAGCATATAAAGAGCTTGTAATCCATTTAACTAGGACTTTCCACCTCTCATTAAGCCAGAGACATTCATGCTTAATTCTCTGGATAGCAGTCGCGCAGCAGACGTGCAAAGTATTGATCATAAAATGAATCTTGCTGTTTCTTTCCCCTTACGGTTTCAATTAAAGCGTGTGCAGTGGGTGTGGAGGCATTTTACTCGTTCTCAGTTGAGTGCTATTGGCACAGCTCATGCAGTTCCCTTCCTGCTGGCGTGAACCAAATTTTCAGCAGTGCAGCAGGGAACATGTCTTGGGGAAAGCAGATGACAAGTCCTCTATAGCAATATGTTGGACTGGCTTCTGCTCTAGCTGCTAACATCTTCCAGACGAGATGAAAACTGCCCCTCGGAGGACCAGCTAACCCAACTCACATGTGGTTATGGTGAGCTCTCCTGCGTGTGTGTAGGAAAGGGTAATCAGGGAGGGGGAAGAAAAGCTTGTCTGTAAAGGAAACTGCATGGCAGGGTGTGCATGTACTAAAAACACTTCTGTTTCCACTTAGTTCCTCAGCAAAAACACGTGCTGAGAATGGATAAGGCTCGGTGTAAACTTCTGTGCTTCAGCTTGGCCAAGCTGCCAAAGCTCTGGAGTCTGTGGAGAGGAAAAACTGTGCAATTATTTAAACTTCTTAAGGTATTAATAGTTTTAATAATTAAGAAATAAAAGTTTCTTCAGTTTTCTTCAGCATCTATCTATGCTTCCTTGGTCTTGTCTTCTCCCACTGGGGGGTGGGGGGAAGATCACTTCTCTCACCTGTCTCTCTGCTTAGAACCTGCTAATGTGGTTTCATCTCTGAAACTGTGCTGATGTCACATCCTCCCTTAGATGGTCTTTAGGTAATGGAGGTTGAACACAGAATCATAGAACGGCTTAGGTTGGAGGGGACCTTAAAGATCGTTGAGCTCCAACCCCGCTGCCATGGGTTGGGTGTCACCCACCAGATCAGGCTGCCCAGAGCCCCATCCAACCCGGCCTTGAGTACCTCCGGGGATGAACATGGAGTGTATTGGTCAAGATGCAGCCTTCCTCTGCTTTCAGCTTCCCCCAGACCTGCTTGGCACATTGTGGCATGACTGTTCAGTTCCATGACTCAGACACTTCCTCTTCCACATCCTCTGCCAAGATCAGCAGCCACTCCTGCTGGTTCTGTCTGGGTCCTTGTTGTCTCACCCCAGTTTACTGTTGAGCTGTTTCTCATAGAATCATGAATATTCTGATCATGTTCTTAACTGCTGACCCACTGTGATGTCCCAAGGTGACTCTTCCAGGCATGAAACATGAAGGTTCCTGCCCATGGTCTGTCCTCTCTTTACCAGCAGTGGTACTAATGGTTTTCTTTTGAAACATGGAAACTCCTGGAGGCTGCCTTTCCCTCTTCCCAAATGCCACTGTGCTGGCTAACTTGAATACCACTTAAATGCAGGATGACCCTAGCAAAGGGACTGCGATCTCTACTAATTGACCAGGTTCAGGATTTCAGCAACCTCATTTTGAGTAGAGCTGGGGTTGTCCTCGTCCCTCTGATTTAACTCATCAGTTTAGCTGATGCCCAGCTAAACTTTTCAATACATCAAGCCCATCTTCACAAAGGAAAAAAAGAATGTTCTGTGACCTCCTTCTGTTTGTTTTTCCTAAAGCAGCTCTTTATGGGCAGTGTTGCTAAGGCCTCCTTGGGAATTCTGATTGGCACGTGCTTAGATGGTAGAACTGAAGCTTGATAGCTTCTCCCAAAGAGTGGTATTATGCATCGACACAGCTGCCCAAGGAGGTGGTGAGGTCACCATCCCTGGAGGGACTCAGGAACCATGGAGATGTTGCACTTGGGGACATGGTCAGTGGGCATGGTGGAGGTGAGCTGGGGTTGGGCTGGGGATCTGAGAGTTCTTTTATAACCTTAACAATGCTATGATTCTATCTGCTCAAGTCCACTGTCTTCCTGGCATCTTCTGGCTTGGAAGTTGGCATGTGCTTAGCAAATGCTGGCTCAGTAGGACGGGGCTATCCTCTCTTACAGTGTAAAGTTGACACGTTGGTTTGGCTGCCATAGCTTTCCACAGGAAGCTGTTTGTATTTCTAATTGAGTAAATGTTCCTGTTGCGGCACTTAGTCTTAGTTTTTCTCAGCCAGAAAGCACTATAGAAAGGGAAAGTGCTTAAAGGGCTAATTAGCTCCTTGGAATGGAAATTTAGGTATTGCTGTTACTTCCTTTACTGATCTTTTTACTTAAAAAAACAAAAACAAAAACAAAAAAAACCCAACAAAACAAAACTCCTTTTTAAACTTAACTTACAACTGAATTTCACATTTATGTTCCAGCAATGAAATAACATTTTTGTGCCTGCCAAACAGCATCCTACCTTGTCTGGCAATTGCCAGTATTTCTGTTCGAGCACAGGAGGCACCCTCCAGTGGGCAGCCCAAGTTGGGCTTCCCCAGTGACACATAGTCAGACGTGGAAGTGGACCTTAACACACTCACCAGCTAACCTAAGGATGGGATTAGCTCTATTCCACATCACAACAAATTTTCCTAGCTCATTGGGATACTTTCAGCTTTCCCTAACCATCTGTATTTTCATGGTTTATAGTTGGCTTTCTCTGCCAGGAAGAACCAGGTTTTACACCTCTTAAGCTGCTTAAAACTTCTTTGCTACTTCTAAAAGCAAAGAACCTCATTAGATTTACAGCTGTGAGCAATTCACGGTGCACTGGCAGGAGTTGTTGCCCATCTCTCCACCAAACTGGAGAAGAACAAATTCTTTTCCCACTCACGTTGCCAGGAAGATATTGTGAAAAAGGATCAGAATGTGCCCTGTGATAGGACAAAGGGGAATGGTCTTAAACTGAGACAGGGGAGGTTGAGGTTGGATCTTAGGAGGAAGTTTTTCACTCAGAGGGTGGTGAGGCACTGGAACAGGTTGCCCAAGGAGGCTGTGGATGCCCCATCCCTGCAGGCATTCAAGGCCAGGCTGGATGTGGCTCTGGGCAGCCTGGGCTGGTGGTTGGCGACCCTGCACATAGCAGGGGGTTGGAACTGGATGAGCACTGTGGGCCTTTGCAACCCAGGCCATTCTACAGTTCTAAGCCCTGGTGTCCTATCTGCGTTTTGCCTGTGTCTTCCAGTAAGTTCAGAACATGTTTGTAGTTTCATCTGATTTTTTTTTTTAATTATTTATTTAAGAATAGCGGGTGTCTGAAGAGGGAGGACTCTGCTGTATAAGCCTGTTCTGAGCTGTTCTCTGGCAAAACCCTTAAATTCCAAACAAGTAGGATGTGCCCCCTCTGGACTTTCTGTTCCTGGTGTGGCTTGGGGGAGGTGTTGGAGATGTCTTGTTTATCATGTTATTTCATAGCCTGGAGTGACTTCATTTGCTTCCATGTATTAAAGATCTGTTTTGTGCAGAAGTCTTTGAGAAAAACAAGAAATGGAGTCTGAGCAGGCTGCCCAGGGAGTGGTGGGGTCATCAACCCTGGAGGTGCTACAGAACCGTGGAGGTGTGGCACTGAGGGACGTGGTCAGTGGGCATGGCGGGATGGGTTGGGGTTGGACTTGGGGATCTTAGAGGGCCTTTTCCAACCTTAATGATTCCATGATTCTGTAATTGGATAATTCCCCTATTCATCATTTGCTACATGCTGTGATTCCATCTCCTGGGGCACGTGCGTGTAGGCAGGACTGTGTGAAGTGCCAGTACAACCTGAAGTCAGACCTTGTGTGGTTGCCACCTCTGTCATTACAGGTAAAAAGACTGCAATATAGTCTTAATGATGTTGGAAAGATCTGTGAAACCGGTGCTGGTTGCTTCCTGGCTATGGAGGAGGGGACAACATTGCCTTGACTGTAGCAGATGTTGGGTTTTCAGAACTACACCGAAGTCTTGACTTGAAAGGTTTTATTGTTAGGGCTCAAGCTTGTGCAGAAAGAGGAGATTACATTTGGTTATTGCTCTGTAAGAAGTTTGCACAGGTTCTTCCAGTGATCTTCCAGTTCTGCTTCTTCAAACCTTTTAAAATGCAACGCACGATACGCGCTTAGTTTGTGGAAGATGTGAAGAAGCTGGATTGCAGAGGGTATTGGCGTGTACTGCGCTTATTTATTAAGTGAGATTAAAGAAGAAGTTTTTCTTTTGTAATCCCTTTGAAGTGTTTATCTTTTGAAGTCTGAATTCTCATTAAATGGAAGCGTACAACCCCCAAACTACACGCTGCCCTGGTTTCAAAGCTTTAATTAAGAAAAAAAAAGCACCAAAAAACTTAAGAACAATAAACAACAGGTCAGACCCATAGGGGCTACACGTCATCCAGATCCTGACTATTTGGGTCATCACTCAACACTTTGTGAATCAAAGTGACTCAGTGGGGTGTCTCCCAGAATTAGGATGCAGTCGTAGTGTTTTTGGCGTCAGCAGGCAATCAGGGAGACAGTGCTGTTCCCCTTGATAGATGTAAGAGTTCTCTGATAAAAATGGACAAAAACATCACAACTTTTTGGAAAGAATAACCCCACTGACTCATCAAGAGGTCTTCTGGAGTTGGGTGGCCGCTTCTTGGGCACCTTCCACCACCGAGATGCAGAGTCTCAGTGATACCCTCTGCAGCCCGGAAGGCCAGCTATGTTCTGGGCTGCATTACAAAGGGATGGCCAGCAGGCAGAGGGAGGTGATTGTCCCCTTCTACTCAGCTCTTGTGAGGCCCCATCTGCAGTGCTGCATCCAGGCCTGGGGCCCCCAGCACAGGAAGGACGTGGAGCTCTTGGAGCGGGTCCAGAGGAGGACAATAAGATGAACAGAGGGCTGGAGCAGCTCTACTATGAGGAAAGGTTGAGGGAACTGGGATTGTTCAGCTTGGAGAAGAGAAGGCTGCGGGGAGACCTCATTGTGGCCTTCCAGTACTTGAAGGGAGCATCTAAACAGGAGGGGGAATGGCTGTTTGTGAGGGTGGATGGTGATAGGACAAGGGGGAATGGTTTGAAAGTGAGACAGGGGAGGTTTGAGGTTGGATCTTAGGAGGAAGTTTTTCCCCCAGAGGGTGGTGAGGCACTGGAACAGGTTGCTCAAGGAGGCTGTGGATGCCCCATCCCTGCAGGCATTCAAGGCCAGGCTGGATGTGGCTCTGGGCAGCCTGGGCTGCTGGTTGGCGACCCTGCACACAGCAGGGGGTTGGAACTGAATGAGCATTGTGGTCCTTTTCTACCCAGGCCATTCTATCATTCTGTGATTGAGGCTGTTTGTGGCTTTGAGGTCTTCTCTTGCCATTTCTGCCCTGAAATTAAATCTTGCTCTTGCAAGTTGAGATGTTCTGGGTCTGAGCCAAGAAAATGTGGGAAGTACTGCTCAGTGCGTGCATATAGATTTCCTCTTGTGGGAATGGCTGTAGCAAACATCCCGTCTGTAAGAAATGTCCTGGTATTAAACAGATGGGGATACTGTCCCTCTTCCAATCTGGGGAAAATGAAATGGCATTACTTTGTTCAGCTTATTAAAGAAAAGATTGTTGTGAAGACTGTGAAGAGTCAGTGAAAGTCACGAGGATTTAGATCAGTTCCATTTTGTGCTATAAATCATTTCAGTCCTGGCTGGGCAGAAGGGATTGCTTTTGGCTCATGGAACTTGGAGGGCTTGCTCTTGAAGAGCTGAACTTCCATTATTATGAAAATATTTTAAGAAAATCAGGATTTTCCATTTTAATTAGGGAAACAATTGACCTGAAGGCTTATAAGAATGTCAGTAGGGATAACTGGTTATCAGTAACGTTCTCATGTAATCAGCATAGGTAATTACCTGCTTAATAAGGTCTTATGCATAACTAGCTTGATAGAAGTTGTAATAAGAGATGGAGATGTTGAAATTCGACAGAGATTCTTGATAAACAGTGATCCCATGAGTCACGGATAAGAGGAAAAGCATTTTCTTTAATGTAGAAAGCAGTAGAGTCTGCCAAAGCTCTTTTAAAATGGATTGGTAAAAAACAAACCAGAAAAAATCTCAAACAACACTGGATTGTTTGTATTTTCTGCATCTATTTGCACAATGTGGGGGATATCCCTGTCCATTGCAGGGCAGTTGGACTAGATGACCTTTAATGGTCCCTTCCAACTCTAAGGATTCTATGATTCTAAGTTTACTTGGGCCTGACATTTGGGAGATTGCACTTTGTGTGCTTGAATCTGATTGTTGCGTTGCTGTGATGCCTTTTGGCAACACTAGATATGGGGGCAGGACATGAAGGTATGGCTGTGATGGCAATGGCATTTCTCTTCTATCCTCATCACTCTCCCAGCAAATCTGCCTCTCCAAAGCTATTGCCTCTCACGTTTCCTCTTTTCAAATCCAGCAGTGACTGCATTTTCCATTGACTAGGCCCTTCCACCTGCATCTTGATGGATGGGGATGCAGGCCACAGCTGTCCTCCTCTCCCTGACTGGCTGAGCCCACTTCTCTCTAGACTTCAGAACTCTTAAGCGTCCATCAAAACATCATAAAATCATAGAATCACCAAGGTTGGAAAAGACCTCCAAGATCATCTAGTCCAACCATCCACCTATCACCAATATTCTCCATTAAATCATGTCCCTCAGTGTCACATCTACAATATATATATTTCTGTTAGGCTCCCATTAACTTCATCATGTAAATCACTGTTGAATCCTGGCCGACCCCACAGCTGTTCAGAGCAGTAGTGCCCACGGTGCTGCTGGATGTGCAGCAAGCTGCTCATCTCGGGGCTATTAAAAGCTTTGTCCTGAGTTGTTGAATGAGATCAGTGTGACCTGTGCGAAACTGGGTTGGTAGATAAAAACCGAGTGGGCATTGCAAGGGCGGACTTGGGCTGTACCAAGCCTTGTGGGAGGGCGAGGTGCTGTCAAACCTGGCATTCAGTGGCTTCATTCGTGTTATATTTGACCAATGCACTTAAGGATTTGTGTTGTTGCTCTTCACGTTTCTAAAACAACATCGAGGTTGAACAGTAATGGTTTAATGGTCGATCCCACCTGCTCTGTTCTCCCCCCAGTCCAGGTTTCTGTAAGGCTCCAGGGACGGAGGAGTTAACTCGTGCAGACAAAAAAATCCAAATTTTTTAGGCCAAATCTCCCCAGAGAGCTTCCCTTTTAAAGCTGCAACTTCAATTCTCTCTTGCTTTTTTCTTTTTTTTTTTTTCCTTTCTTTTTGGTTCCAAAAGCTATTTGGAAAGGAATAATGTGTTGCAGACTGAAACGAATACCTACAGTCCAGTACCTCAGGAATGCAGTGTGTGCTAATTGGGCATCCTGGAGCCTTCAGATAATGCTCCTGCTGCATTTGCAGATGGACTCTTCCCTGCTCCCTGCTTTTTGGACAAGCTGGCTGGCAAATCTGGTTGTTCAGACCTGCCATGTTTGCAGCCAGTGGCAGATGATGCATCTTTAAAATCAAGGTTGATGGGTTGTGTGGGTTTGTTTCTTAATTTCTTTCCCCCCTTCTGGTGAGTGTTGGCTGGATTTGAATAATTAATGTATGTTGTCTTGCTTCCTGTTTTCATTTCTGTATGTAATGCCAACCAGCAGAGGTTTGAATCATTCATAACCTGCTTTCTCCACCTCAAAGCTGTAGATGTCATGGGAACAGTGATTGTTCGGTACAGACTTTCTGTTTCTCTTCATTAAATCCATTCCTGGAAGCAGAAGAAAGTATTCAGTCCGTGATCTCAGCCAAGAGAAGATCTCTGGACAGATGGCATCCCTGTGGCAGTTCTGTTGGTGTGGTTTTATGAGCAGCATTGTGCTGTGCCTCAGTCTCTTCTACTGCTCAGGTGTTTGTATGCGTGGTGGGGAGGATGGGTGCTGCATTTCATCTTTTCCTGTCTGTTCCTTCTGTGCACCTCCTAATGGCATTCATGGAGAAGAGGGAATGGTTTTAGGCCTGCAGGTCGTGCCTTGTGTGATTCAGGGCACATTGTGCGTTTAGGGATGGCTTTTTCTGAACTCATGTTGGATTTCATTTCTTTGTGCTCCTCCTGACCTGCCCAATGGAGGGCAGCCTGAAATGGATGGAGAAGCTGCTGCATCCCAAATCTCAGGGCTCCCATAGCATCTGCACATGATGTGGTTCAGCAAGAGGACGAGGGCAAGAGCTTCACCTGATGGGCTATGGACCCTTCTCATATGTATTTTCCCTTCCCAATCTCTTCCAAGCAAAATATTTTGACCTTCTTGGTTGTTTTTGGTGGATTTTGCTGCTTTTAAAACCTCCATCTGCCTTCTGGTAATGATTGACGGATGTGCTTTTTGGCTGCCCTTTTGCACTTGGAGGGCACTCAGGCCCTCTGTGCTGAGACAGGAGTCTGGGGGTGCTGGATTAGGTACTGCTGATGGAGACAAGGGGGTATTCTTCAGAACTGGACAGTAAGCCTGAACTCTTTGCATCTACCCTGGCTGTTGGTGTTCCTGGTGGGACTTCTCTTTAGAAAGAAGAGTTGATTGCTGGTCCCTCTCCACCCATGAAATACACTTGTACCTTGCTAAAGCAATGCTATTTGAAAAGGCTTTGGTGCATCCCATCAACTGTGGGTGTGCAGCTTACTGTGGTGAAAACTCATGCCTTAACAGGCAGCTTTGCTGGGTGTGCTGCTGTGAGAAGGTGGGATGTGTTTGAATCTTGAACTGGGTGAGCTGGGGATACTGGTGGAAGCCCTGCCAGCACATTCTTCCTGTACATGCTAACTTGTGATCCTTGCCCAAAGTCCCTCCAAAGCCTTATCAGTGGCTTCTTATGAGCTGAAATGTTTGACATCTTTCTCTGGAAGGGTATGACTGCTCCCTCATCTTGTGTTACTCTTTGATTGTGGACCATCCCTGTCAAACAGCAGCACTGACTGTCATCTTTTCTTGCTTTAGCATTTTTTTCCTATGTTGTCACCCATTTAGATTGGCAGCTCTTTTGGTACATAGGAGTGTGTGCATGGATGGATGTAGCTCTTATCTCCGGAAGCCCCTGGTACGTTTTCATCAGGCTATAATGATGCTGACTGAGTCTTCTATCTCTAAAATTTTGCATTATAAAGCAGATGAAGCTTCACGTAGGGACTTAAACGCTCTAGCTTCAGCATCCCTAAAGGAATGGTGGATCCAAGACTTGCATAACACATGAGATTTATTATTGCTGAAGGGCAGCCTCCGTTCACAAGCTCTTGGTTCTTCAGATGAATTGGATTTCTGCTTGAAAAATCAGAATTTACCAGCTTTGGCAGTGCTGTGTGGTATCATTTTTCCAGGTGTCTGGGCTGGAGGGAAGGGCTGGAGAAGATGGGTTTGATGGGTTGATGGTTGGACTAGGTGAAGCAGTCTTCTTCAACCTAAATGATTCTGTGACTTGAAGAGGCAGTGGCTTCCCAGACGAGTGGATTACTGACAAGCTCAAGTGCAGCATTTCTGGTTGAGATTTCCTTGCAATTCCTGTAAGCTAGCAAATAAAACACCTGGTTAAAGCTTTTAAAGACAAGAGATGCTCTGTTCTCATCTCACACAACTAAAGCAGAAAGAAGTGGAAATTGTGAAAGATGTCCTTTGGAACTGAGTTCATGTGGGCTTTCTCATAGCAACAGCTGAGCTCTGCTAGGTTTTCAGGCAGTAATATGTGGCTTGATGGTAGGGTTGTTAACAGGCTATGCCTGAATTTTGTATCCCATCTCCTCGTGTAATTATTTGTTGTTCTGGAACTTCAGGGCACAGATCATGGCTTTTTTCAAGTCTCTGAAATAGAACTGAACTTTGTGTGTCCTCTGCGTTTCTGTCCTATTCCATCTGACAGCTGTTTCTGCCTGCGGTGTGTAGGGAGGGCAGCCTGGGAAACTCGCATTGCAGGCACAAACCGAAGAAGACAAAAGCTGAAGGAGGGGAGATAAGAAGCAACTTGTGCTGTGACTAATGCTGAGTTTTATAAATAACGTGAGAAAAAAATGGAGTGCAGGTGGGGAGGTGACCTCAAGCATGGAGGTGGCGCAGTGCCTGGGGCAGAGCACAGAGGTGTTCTGGTCAGCAAGGAGCTCTCGTTTCAGACAGGATGTGTTTGTACCTCTGTCCTGTGTGTCCATCCCCAGGGGATGGATAAAAACACGTGGGGATGTAGGTTGACTCCAGACAGCAAGTCCTCTGCATGGATCCCTGAGCTGCACTAAGAGCCTTAGAGAAACATGTCCTGAAAGGGCAAAGTTATGTTTTGACAGAAAAAGAGGCAGAGGAGCTACAGATTCTGAATTCTGCAGACACAACAGTAATGGTCTGGTGGGCAGCATCCAACCAGCAAAGTCTGTCTGCCTGCAGGATGCTCAGCGCTTACTGGTGAAAGCCAGAACAAGGCTGCCCTGGACTGTCAGCATGAAATTCAAAAGCTGGAAGGGCTGAGCTGTCCATACCCTTGTTGCAATGTCTAACCTCTGCCACAGTGTTCACAGCACACACGACATCCCCTGTGCGTTGGCTGTGATGAAAAGTCAGGTCAACCCAGTTCTTAGAGGGTTCCCTCCATACAACAAGGCAATGAAAGGTTCTTAGCTGGCTAGGATACATCTTTAAATCACGTCATGTGTCGAGGCAGCCACTGATTCATAGACAGCTTAGACATGTACACTCTTGGCTGGGTAAGGAACTGGCTGGAGCGCCGGGCCCAGAGAGTGGTAGTGAATGGAGTTAAATCCAGCTGGCGACCAGTTACAAGTGGAGTTCCCCAGGGGTCGGTGCTGGGGCCTGTCCTGTTTAATATCTTTATTGATGGCCTGGATGAGGGCATTGAGTGCACCCTCAGTAAGTTTGCAGATGACACCAAGTTGGCTGGAAGTGTCGCTCTGCCTGAGGGTAGCGAGGCCATACAGAGGGATCTGGATAGGCTGGATAGCTGGGTTGAAGCCAATGGGATGAGATTCAACAAGACCAAGTGCCGGGTCCTGCACTTTGGCCACAATAACCCCAGGCAACGCTACAGGCTTGGGGCAGAGTGGCTGGAAGGCTGTGTAGAGGAAATGGACCTGGGGGTGTTGATCGATGCTAGACTGAACATGAGCCAGCAGTGTGCCCGGGTGGCCAAGAAGGCCAATGGCATCCTGGCTTGTATCAGAAATAGTGTGACCAGCAGAGCAGGGAGGTGATCATCCCCCTGTACTCAGCACTGGTGAGGCCGCACCTCGAGTGCTGTGTCCAGTTTTGGGCCCCTCACTGCAAGAAAGACATAGAGGCCCTGAAGCATGTCCAGAGAAGGGCAACAAAGCTGGTGAGGGGTCTGGAGCACAGGGCTTATGAGGAGCGGCTGAAGGAGCTGGGATTGTTCAGTCTGGAGAAGAGGAGGCTCAGGGGAGACCTCATTGCTCTCTATAACTACCTGAAGGGAGGTTGTAGTGAGCTGGGGGTCGGCCTCTTCTCTCGTGTGACAGTGATAGGACTGGAGGGAATGGCTTCCAGCTGCGCAAGGGAAGGTTCAGGCTGGACGTTAGGAAATACTACTGCTCTGAAAGGGTGGTCAGGCACTGAAATGGGCTGCCCAGGGAGGTGGTGGAGTCACCGACCCTGGAGATGTTCAAGGAACGTTTGGATGTTGTGTTGAGGGACATGGTTTAGCAAGAACCATTGGTGATGGGTGAATGGTTGGACTGGATGATCCTGTGGGTCTTTTCCAACCTTAGTGATTCTATGATCATGAAGGTTGGAAAAGACCTCTAAGATCCCCAGGTCCAACCCCAACCCACCCCCACTATGCCCACTGACCGTGTCCCTCATCCCCACGGTTCCTAAAAACCTGCAGGGACAGTGACCCCCCCCCACCTCCCTGGGCAGTCCATTCCAGTGCCTGACCGCTCTTTCTGAGAATAATTTGTTCCTAATATCCAACCTGACGCCAGGGAGGATGTTGCTACTCTGAGCTGAGGCAGCTTTTTGCAAGATGTGGGTGCTGGGGATGCTGCAGGTAAGGAAATGGTTCCCCAAGAGAGGGTGAGATTTGCACGTGTTCCATGCACACAACTTTGCATGCTCTGGGCAGGCAGCTGAACACTTTGCAAGCTCAGTGGCTGATGAGCATCATTCACAGAGCATGAATTATGCAGGCAGCTGCAGTGTGTGGGGTTGCAGGTGTACAGCAGTGCACCAGCAACCTGGAAAACCCCTGGTGCTCCAATGGCAAATGAAGCAGCTTGGCCTTTTGGGGTGTGTTTGATGGAAAGGGGATTGGGTGAAAGCTGCATCCCTGTGAGTGCTTGCTGAATATGTTCTGTATAGAGGTGGAAGGTGCTATCTGCCTTTTTTGCAGCACACACAGGAGCGTCAGCACCCCGTCTGGGACTGTTTTGCAGGCTCCATAGGATGCTTGTGATGAACTGATTGTACCTTGGCTGGGTTTGAGCCTCGCAGAGGTTGAACTCTGAATCAATTTTAAGGTTGTGCTTGTGGCGGGCAAGGCTCTTTACTTTTCAATCATGTATATAAACCTCATCTGTGCAGCAAGTCGACTGCTCTTGTCCTCGTGTGGCTTTCCTTACTGATAACTCGTAGGAATGCATTTTCTCTTGGAGATGTGGGAGAAACAGCACAAGGAAACAAATCCTGCAAACTAATTAAACTTCTCAGACTTATAGAGTAACAAGCTGGAGATACTGGCTGGGCTGGGAATAGATCTGATTATCATTCCTCCTCTCTCGGTAGCCAGAGGGCATGGTTAATTATTAAATTGCTTGTTAAAGTATTGGAATATCCCTTGGAACTTAATTTCCTTTTCTCCCCCCTCTTTTCTTTTTCTTCCTCCTGCTGAAGGGCTCTCCCAGGACCTGATGGCTTTCTGATACGTCGCTCCTGAGGGGCTGGCAGGAGCATGGTTAAACACCAACCGCTGCAGTACTACGAGCCGCAGCTATGCTTGTCGTGCCTGACCGGGATCTACGGCTGCCGGTGGAAACGGTACCAGCGGTCACATGATGACACTACCAAGGTGGGTGAGAACCCAGGCAGAAGCCTGGGAGGCAGAGGAGATCTTGGGCTGAAAGTGCTGGGTGCTTGGGTTTTGTTGGCTTGGAAAGATTGTGGAGATCCGTGGTTCTGTGGCTGGAGGTCTGGGAGAAGTCCTCACCCTGTAGTTGATGTAGCAGATGGATGTGGGTAGCTGGTTGTGATGCTCAGTGGGGTTGAGGCTGTGGCCAACTGGTTGTGATGCTCAGTGAGGCTGAGGCTGTGGATATCTGTGGCACTCGATGGGGTTGAGGCCATGGGCAGCTGGTTGTGGTGCTCGATGGGGTTGAGGCTGTGGGTATCTGGTTGTGGTGCTCAATGGGGTTGAGGCCATGGACAGCTGGTTGTGGTGCTCAGTGGGGTTGAGGCCATGGGCAGCTGGTTGTGGTGCTCAGTGGGGTTGAGGCCATGGGCAGCTGGTTGTGGTGCTCAGTGGGGTTGGGGCTGTGGGTATCTGTTTGTGGTGCTCAGTAGGGATGCGGCTGTGGGTAGCTGGTTGTGATGCTCAAAAGGGGTTGAGTGGTGTGGGTTTGGCTAAATCTGTCCATATTTTCACATTGGTGCTGGGGAGAATTCTGTTTTCTCCTTGCTTCTCTATTGTTGATATTCTTGTTCAGCCAGTTTGTGGAGGCTGCATTTCTGCATAGTCACTGGGCTCTGTGTGCGTGGAGATGAGAACTAACTGGGGATATGGACTAAGGAGCTGTTAGAGGTGACTTCACTCCCCTGAATAAATGCTGTTTTGAAGAGCTCTGGCCAGACTCCCTGGTTGTTTGAGTCAAGTCTCGTGGGACTTGACGTGATAAGTTTGTGGGAAGGATTCTGAAACAAACTGCTGTCAGAGCTGTCACATTCTGTCTTCTGGGTAATGGTTGTTGTGTTCTTCTGTGCTCTTGTGTTGTCTGGTATTCTTTTTTTTTTGGATGTGTGTGCATATTACATAAAGAAGGAGAAGAAGTCACAAACACAACTTAAATCTTGCTTGTTCTGGCAGTGGTCCCTGGAGATCCTTTTGTTGCTTTTTGAGGATTCAGTTTTGCTGCGGTGACTGTCAGCTGCTGTTTCACTTCTAAGTCAATAAGCAGAAATCTTTCAGGCAGTGGAGTGCGTCTCTGGAGAAGAGGCTGAGGGGAAAACACGTGGGTGCAACAGATCCCATGCCAGGGTGCTCCTGGTTCTGAATTGCATCGATTGCGGGCGGTGCAGCTGGGCTGGGAGCTCCTGCATGAACCAAGAAGTCATGGCTTGTGTTTGTGCAGCACAGAACAAATTTCCTTTTGTAAAGCAGAAATGTTTGTGCTGGTTTTCCTCCTCTCTTGGTAGTCTCAGCAACTGTTTTTCTGAGCCAGTGGAAGTTTCCTTTGAACAAATACCCGGGCACATCCGCACTGGAGGGTGTAGCTGTGTTTCTAAGACTTGGTCAGGAAAGCAGTGGGTTGTAATGTCTTGGTATGCATGCACATACTAATTTAAATACTCAAAATGCCATATTCCTTATGTCTTATGAACCAGAACATTATATTTCCAACCTAAAAATCCACAGAAAAAAAAACTGCAATTGACTTTTATTTTTCATTGAAATCTGGCTGCTTGCACCGACTTCTTTGTCAACCAGAAAATATCAGTGGCAGTTTGCCAATTCTGCTTAGAATTACGGTTGTTTTTCTGGTGCTGGAGAAGAACTTGTTGTGTTCAAGGCTAGGCTTAAAAATATGACCAGGCTCTGAGTCTGTTTTGAGGTATGCATGGGTCTCAGCTTCCACTTTAATGCCCAAAAGGAGTAAACGTAGCTCTTTTGGGAGCAAGAGAAGAAAGTCTTAATTATTTACATGTCCCTGGAGGTGTTAAAGGACAGGTTGGATGGGGCCCTGGGCAGCCTGGGCTGGTCTGAAGTGTGGAGGTTGGTGGCCCTGCATGCGGTGGGGGGGGTTGGAGCTTCATGATCCTTGAGGTCCCTTCCAACCCAAGCATACATGATCTACAGGCTACCAAGGTATGAAGGTATGAATCTGTTCCCAGATTCAGAAAATACGATGAAGGCTTCACATGAAGGCAGAGGCACAATACCTGTTCTATTGCCCTGTACCCATTGCTATAGTAACTCAATCACTGCAAACCCAGAGTAGAGCCAATTGTAGCGTAATAAAAAACCTAGAGTTACCTCTAGGAAAGGCACTTATTCCTACAATCTTACCTCTGTGTAGGCTACAGAAAGGCTCTCTGCATTCTATTTAGGAGATGTGGCTTTCTATAGCCTTCCCCCACCTGTGGGCTATGACCCAACCTTGCATAGAACGTCCTTGAAATCTGCTGCATGTGACCATGAATGTTTATTTTCTAGTTGCGTTGCTGCTGAGCAGCCAGAGTTCTTAAGGATTCTGCTCCCCTTCACCCACATTTATGCGGATCAGGCTTCCCACTACACTTAAAAATTTACATGAAAATGAGAATTTGAATTGTATGCTTGAATCCCAAGCTTTTTTTTTTTGCCGGAATTGTGATGATCTTTTGCCTTCACCTGACCCTTTGGGAGTGGAGGAGAGGGGCTGAAGGCACACAGCTGTGCACATGGCCTCCTTTTTGAATTGATTTTCATCAGCAGCAAAATTCCTTTATCTACTGTGTGGCTTTAGCTTTATTAGCACGATCCCCGTTTGTGGTTCATCATAGAATCACAGAATGGCCTGGGTTGAAAAGGACCACAGTGATCATCCAGTTCCAACCCCCTGCTATGTGCAGGGTCACCAACCAACAGCCCAGGCTGCCCAGAGCCACATCCAGCCTGGCCTTGAAATTTTAACGACGTGGGTTTTTGCTCTTTTTTTTAAGTATATGGCATATAAAAGAAAAATCATCTTACTGAGGTTCAGACGATTACAATCTCTGTAATCAGTGCGAGGAAGCAATTACTGATCTTAACTACAGCTTGTTCATCAGGTACCCAACCAGGGAAGCTCCTGGAGTCAGTCCTCATCCCAGCGGGGCTCTCTCGCCCCAAACACAGTAGATGTGGACACATCAGCTTTGGCTTCTGGCTGCCAGGCACACTTTTAAAGGTCTGAAGTTCAGACAGCAGCAAGGTAGCTTGCAGACAATGCGATCCTCTTGATGAATTGCCAGCAATTAAACACAGAGCAGCACTGCTAATTGTACCCTATAAACACAATGCTCCATAAGCAGCCTGTCTACTTCACCCGAGATGACCCTCTACTGGGCATTGCAGTGCCAGAGCAGCTCTTGCTTCCAGGGTATCTTTTAGCATCTTTGATCATCCATCCAGAGCTCCTGCAGGGTCAGTATCCACGTGGGAATTGTTGATGGGTTGCGTTATGTAAATGTGGAGTTAGATCTATCAGCTGATTTTGTGCTTTTATTGATTCCAGAGCCATGTTATTTCCATGCAGCAAATATCACGCCAGGGGAATCATCCTAGGCAGGACTAGGGAGAGATTCTGTGAAGAAAACTGCCATGATAATTTTTGATCTGTTCAGATAATAGAAGTAGCTACATCCATTGGCTGGCTGTTTTTTTTTTTTTGGTGGTTACTAAATATTGAAGCCTTGGGTGTTTTGCAGTACTATTTAATTTGCTGTCAAGGGGGATAAAATACTGCTGCTGATTGCAAAGGGCTGTTCTGCCTGGCTACGGGTTATCCTAGAATCAGAATGGTTGGGTTGGAAGGGACCAGCTCAGGCTGCCCAGGGCCCAGCCATGGCCTTGTCACCTCCAGGGATGGGCACCCATAGCTTTGTGCAGCAGTGCTGGAGCCTTGCCACCTCTGAGAAAGAATTTCTTCTTAATATCTGACCTAAATCTCCCCTCTTGTAGTTTAAAGCCCTTTCCCTGTGAATGATAACCATAATCCTCAACCATGAATCCTTCTGAGATACAAGTGGGTGATCAAAATGTAACCTAGATCTCTTCTTGTCTCTTCACACTGCAGCTTGGTTTCAGCATATATGCCACATTTTTCCTTGTTGCCAAGGATGGGCAAGTGTAAGGGCCTGGTTTGGTGCCATCATCTGGGAATGAACCCCAGATCACTGAATCATAGACTCATTAAGGTTGGAAAAGACCACTAAGATCATCGAGTCCAGTCATCAACCCATCCCCACCACACTCACCAAACCACTTGGAAGCTTTCAGTCCCAGTTCACTGAAAAAGCAGGGTTGTTGTGATTTCTGTTTTTCAGTGCCATGTACCGCAATACTTAAATGGGGTCTTTTGGATGCATTAAAGGCCAGGCTGGATGTGGCTCTGGGCAGCCTGGTCTGGTGGTTGGCAACCATGCACTTAGAAGGGTTGAAACTAGATGATCATTGTGGTCATTTTCAACCCAGGCCATTCTATGATTCTATGTGAATGCCCTGTCTTTTCATTAATTCTGTATGAATTGTCCTTCCTGGCACTTTTACCATCTTTTTTCCCCTTCCCATTACTGATGCGAGCACCGTTGGGAAGTTGTGAGTGAAAGGAGCAGTGTTAGTGATGAAATCCCAAAGAAGGGCAACAAGGCTTGTGAAGAGCTTGGAGAATATGCCCTATGAAAAGAGACTGAAGGAACTGGGGCTGTCCAGTCTGGGGAAGAGGAGGCTGAGGGGAGACCTCATTGCTCTCTGCCAGTACCTGAAAGGTGATGGCAGCAGAGCGGGGCTGGGCTCTTCTCACTGCTGACAGGTGACAGGACGAGGGGAAATGGCCTCAAGTTGTGCCAGGGTAAGTTTAGGTTGGGTATCAGGAAACACTTCTGTACAGAAAGGGCTGTGAAGCACTGGGATGGGCTGCCCAGGGAGGTGGTTGAGTCCCCATCCCTGGGTGTGTTTAACAATGTCTGGATGTGGTGCTCAGGGCCGTGATTTAGCGGAGGGCTGTTGGAGTTGGGGTAGGATGGCTGGGTTGTGGTTGGACTCGATGATCTTTAAGGTCTTTTCCAACCTGAGTGATTCTATGATTCTATATGCAGAAATCCCAGTACTTTCTAAATGCCCTAATCTTCGAGGTGTGAGCCTGAGTGTCTAATAAACCACATCCTTATTAAGAACCTGAAAAGATAGTGAAACTGGAGCTAATGAGGTGCAAGTCCAAGTGCAAGAGTAGATTTCTTTGATGGCCAGTGAAGTGTGCTGTTTGCAGGGTTGGAGTATGAGTATGAGTATTACATTAAGGTTTTGCTGTCCTAAAAGCAGGACTTACCATCATAAAAAATAATGATCAAAAAATAAAAAATCCATACCTTTACTGGGGAAAATATTGGGAAGAATTAGGAGCACCTTCCTGGGTCTGCTCTGATCCTCACTCCCTGCAGCTTATGGCCATCACCTCTCATCCTATCACTCGTTACGAACTTTCACCCTCTCCACTCCCCCAAAGTAGTGTTCATAGCTGGAACTTAGTAATTGTGACCTCCCAAGTTTATCTTGTAGTGTGAAGTGATACAAGTCCCTCTACAGGCTTAATTCTTTCTCTGTTACAGGGTAAACTGAGGCACAGAAGCCAAACTGGTCTGTGATGACTTGGTCATTCACCCAGACTGGG
The DNA here is from genome assembly GCA_016647715.1 of Pavo muticus. Taxonomy (NCBI): domain Eukaryota; kingdom Metazoa; phylum Chordata; class Aves; order Galliformes; family Phasianidae; genus Pavo; species Pavo muticus. The sequence goes on from JACDJE010000555.1 coordinate 300,705, forward strand.
TGAATGTTGAATCCCAAGGGTCATGAAGCCACAGAATCACCAAGGTTGGAAAAGACCTCCAAGATCATCCAGTCCAACTGTCCCCCTACCACCAATATTTCCCACTAATCCTAACATGGATGCTTCCATTATCTCACTACTTGTGAATGTGCTCAGGGGCTTCCCGATGACTCTGGGTGCTGTCTGTTGGTTTTGAGGACAAGATCTCAGCAGCTTCTGGCACTGGGGCTGATGCCATCAGGAAATGCAGCTGCCTTAGGTCACAGATGTGTTTCCTGCAGCTATAACTTGGCTGCCCATGACTTCAAGCTCTGGGTAATGTTATAAATGGCCCGTGGGTAGCCTGACCTTTTTAGAGGTGATTGAGTAGCTCTTACAGCAATGGCTTGAAAACTTCTAATGCTTTGCTGTTACCGCTTTATTCAGAACCTTTGAAGTGCTCCATGCACGAACTCCTTGCAATAAACAGCCAGACCGGCCCCCCTGGAAACACAAAGGTGCCTTGTGTCTTTTCCAACATTATGGGCCTCCAGAGTTTTATTCAGATGGTGGCATTTCCTTGTTATAGCTGCCAGATGTGCTCCCTCCAACAGTTTTTTCTTTGTGTTGCTCTAATTATCTGGGTGAATAATTGCGTTGCTGGAGCCCATTATTCCTTCCTCCCTCCTGCTTGCTCTTGTGCATTTTCAGGAGGATATAGCAGATGCTGCTGCTGCTGTCCTTTGTGTAGCTGCTGTGTGCATGGTGTTGACTTAAAAAAAGATTAAGTAAGGTGAGCTCAGCATCGGTGATTGTCAGTAGGTTGTTTGCCCACTTATCATAGAATCAGAATGGCTTAGGTTGAACGGGACCTCAGAGTTCATCCAATTCCAACACCCCTGCTGAGGGCAGGGCTACCAGCTCAGGCTGCCCAGGATCCCATCCAACCTGGCCTTGAATGCCTCCAGGGATGGGGCACCCACAGCCTCTCTGGGCAGCAGTGCCAGCACCTCACCACCCTCTGAGTAAAAGAATTTCTTCCTAACACCTGACCCTCTTTTAGTTTAAAGCCATTCTCCCTTATCCTATCACTATCTGTCCATGTAAAAAGTTGCTCTCCCTCCTGCCTATAAGCTCCCCTCAAGTAGTGGAAGGCTGCTGTGAGGTCTCCCCGGACCTTCCCTTCTCCAGGCTGAACACCCCCAGCTCCCTGCACTCAACCTTGGGGAACCTCACTGGTTCTCCTGTGCCCACTTTTCGAGCCTGTCCAGGTCCCTCTGGATGCCATCCCTCCCTTCTACTGTGTGACAGCCCCACTCAGCTTGGTGCCATCAGCAGACTGCTGAGGGTGCACTGATCCCACTGTCTACATCATTGATAAAGATACTGAAGAAAGTTCCAAAGTGGCCATTGGTGGACCTAGTTTTCATTCTGGATGTAGTGAAAAGCAAACTAGAATTAATAGCTTAAGACAGGTCTCAATAGTTGATGTGCATGTAGCATGAGCAGACCCGTAGATCCAAGGGCTGGTGGCCAGCTTCTGTCTGTGCAGGAAAAGGAGCCTTTGGGCAGCTGAGGATGGAATGGGAGAGAAAGATAGGGACAAGCTGGGACAAAACTGGAGGTCAGTTTTTCCTTCTATTCAAGAATTGTGGAATCATAGAATATCCTGAGTTGGAAGGGACTCATAATGATCTTCAAAGCCAGCTCCTAAGAAATCTCCGTGTTTCTTCTGTCCTTACTCCAGCAGCAGCCAGAGGAGGTAACTTTTGTGTATTTTCTTCTATTTTTTCCCTTTTATCTTTGGTTTGCAGACAGAAGCTGGCTGCCTGTGCTTCCCAGGAAATCTGTTATGTGTTATCAGGGGGTTTTGCCAAGCCTTTCCTAAAAAGTGTTCAGGAAGTGATGACTCTAAGCTCATGCTTACTCTAAGCTGTGCTCACCTTGGGTGCAAGAAAGGCTGAAAGCAGGTAGGGTCAATGCCATGGAGCTCTAGAGGATAAGCATTGCAGGAGGAGGAATTATTAAAGGCTGTGAGGACCTGGATTGGTAACCTACTGCTTGGTGAGCTGAAGGAGAGAAGGGTTGGAGTTTGTTGTGGGTTTCTGGATCAGCAGATGGAGGGGAGAGGAGGAAGGTGCAGCCCACTGTGTTGCTCTCCGTGCCAGGAAAGCTGATCAGGGGCTTAAAAGCTGTGGCTGTTGCCAAAATGGCAAGAAGAATGACTTCAGGTGCTGTGCTCGAGATTAAGGCATGTTCATTCACCTTGACTGCTTCCTTCACGATTTTTCTCTGAACTCCTCCTTGGATGTTCAGCTGTGCTGGTGTTTCCATGACGATCAGCCAGGTTTTGGCACTCAGAGCAGAAGCTCAATGCATCTGTTGCCTCCTGATGCAGCGTGTCCCACCTGAGGTTCTGCAGTGCAGGTTTGCTGAACATACGACTGCTTTGTGGGTTTTTTTTGGGTCTAGAAAATGCCATAAGAGCTCTGTTTTGTCCACTGACCAGTTATGTGTGCAGAATCATAGAGGGATGCACAGAATAATTGCTTTGTGCAGATGTCCTGGTTAGCACGTGTTACACAAGGGTAAGGTGGCCGGGTTATGGCTCAACGTGCTGGCTGAAAAGCAATGCAAGGTGTCTGAAATGAGCAGATACGGGATGGGCAATGTGGGGAATATCAAATACTTGCAACGCCTCTCTCCTTCTTCAAAGCACTGAGAGCTGCTTGAGTAGCTGTAAGACAGTATAAATTAGTTATCAAACAGCTCCTAATGAATTGGGTGTTTGCTGTTGGATCTTATTCCCTTCAAGTAAAATGGTAATGATTCAAGATGGTCCACCTGCTTAGAAACATCGTGTGTCTTTGAGCTGAGGCTTCTGACGGCTTTCTTTTTCGCTTGTTTCTTTTGTAAAATGATGAAGCTGTGAGAAGAACGTGGAGCTGTGATCCATCGAAGTAATGGATTGCTGTGCTGTGTCTGTGATACGGGTATTAATTCAGTTCACAGTGAAATACTCTTGTAATTCCCACTTGGCAGGAGTTGTGAAATGACCTGAGCAGACGAGCTGGGCCAAGCTGGTGTGATACATCTGCGGGCTTTGGAGCTGAGACTTTGCTGTGTCTTCAGTGCTAATCCCCTGATGGCCAGAGGTCACAAAAAATTGCTTGCCTTGCTGAAAGCTGCTGCTAGAGGAAAGGTGGATTTGCCCTTTTAGGTACAATTTCAATTTGTTAATGCTCATGACTGTAGGACTAAAGATGTGAGTGCTTTTGATGAAGGATGCTCTTTCAAGCCTGTTTGATTCTGCTTCGGTCCCTAAGGCATCGGATGGTAATTTCTGCAGTAGCACACAACCAGTGATCCAGAGCTGAATCTCCATGAATGAATACATCAAATGATGTTGAAGTGGTGGGCTAAATGCAAGAAAATCCAATTGTTGGATTAAATATTGATTTTTTTTTTATTGCTTCTCTCCAGCGCTTGCAGTCAAAACCAAAACACTCCTGTTCTCAGCACTTAAACATCCTTTAAATACACCCTTTGAGCTTTTCGTTATACAGGAAGGCTGTAATGTGTCACAGGGCTGGGGAGGGATGGGGCTCAGGATGCTCCTGGCTGCACGTGGCCGTATCACCCTGCCCACGTTGCAGAGCCTCCTGCTGAACTCCCTTGGTTTTGTCCTCTTTGCAGTTGCACTGCCTTGTAGGAATTATACTGTCCGTGTTTCAGCCTCTCTGCCCCATGAAATCAGTTTCTCTTTGCTCTGGGAGATAGCCAGGTACTCAGGAAAGATGCGAACCTCTCTTGGCACCGCTCTCCTGGCATCAAGAGCTCTCCCAGAAGCATGGACAATATTAAAGTGTTTTCTTGGCAGTGTTGTAGGATTCAGCTGCTGTAATGTGTTAAAAGCTTCATCAGCGGTGGAAACGTTTTGTGAAGGAGTGAGACTTCTTTTAGTCTGGGTGGATGGAAGTCCCCTGGTTGGCTGCGTGGAGCAGAGAGGTGTCCTGGTGACAAGTTAAGGTATCGGATGATTCTGAGTTGGACGGGACCCACGGGGATCATGGAGTCCAACCCCTGGCCCCACACAGGACCACCCTAAATTCAAACCCTGTGTCTGAGAGCGTTGTCCAAATGCTCCTTGAACTCTGGCATGACAGAATCATAGTAGCTGGGACTCAGAAACTGGTCTTAACCCACTTGAGCTTGCTTATTGTTGGGACCTGTATCCTCAGACAGTGAGGCTAATGCTGAAGTCATTGACTGCTTAGAAAGTTGAACCTGCAGAAGACCACTGCTGGTTGTATCTGTATCATACCATGGATATAAAAGCCCAGAAAGCTGATATATTTATGACTGCTTGACCAATAGTCCAGTCTGCTGGGCTGCGCTGTAAGTAGAATCTATTGAATACAGTTCCAGCCTTAATAGATTTAGGTTGTATTTCTCCCCAGTGCCATCCTTCAATGTAAAGGAGTCACCGGTGATTGCAGCTATTGTGGCTTCTGTAAATTCCCTGTAAAGGTTGTTTCCTACTCCAGTAATGCTTGTTTGAAGGATGGGAAATTCCAAGCCTCAGGAAAGAAACAGGGTTTGACTTGTTGCCTGGTGCATACTAATGCTGTCAGGGTGAGGGGGTTTCACTAATGCTAATTCTCAGGCTTAGTCCCCATGCAGGCAAAATGCTGGTGGGAGGGAGTCTGCGAAACCCATTGGCTGTGTGCCTGACTTTGGATTATGGGCTAAGACTGAGTGATTAACGTGCCCTGTGATATATAATGCTTTATAGGTGTCGAAGGTTTTTACTGCACAGCATCTTGCAAAATGTGTTCCAGGCTATGGATGGCCAGCACTGAGCTGGGGCTGCAGCTGGAGAAAGGGAGCAGTGAGGAAGGGGGGAGATAGGGGAAAAGAGATGGGGAAGGGGGATCCTTGAGACGTGGCTTCTTGCAGCAAACTAGCTCTATGCTTTGCTAACAAGAGCTGGTGGCTGTATAGTTTGGGTTTTACCAGGGCTTTTCCCTGATATTCTTTCTGTCCAGAGGCAGTGATGTGCAGCCAATAATGCAAAATCTTCACCTGTTGGAAGGATTCTGGCTGAGAGATGAGGTTGGGTGCTCAACCAGCACGTTGCCTCGTATGGGAGAGCTTCCCCAGCTGTCCCTGTAAGTGTCCTCAGACAGCAGCAAGAGCATTGCACTGCGTGAAATCACGCACTCTGTGTTTTGTTATTGAGCCAATGCTCAACAGAATCATTAAGGATGGAAAAGACCTCTAAGATCATCTAGTCCAACCACGGACTCGTTACCACCATGCCCGATCAGGCTGTGGGATTAGCAGGCTTGTGCTTTGCCATGGGAGCTGATGAGGCCAAATGACGGCGTGTCGATTCCCTTAAATGCATGTTTTACTTTTCTTTGTGAATCTTTTTCTTTGCACAAGCAAATAATTCACCATTCCCATATAACACCTGTGAAAGGACTGGGGAATTCCAGCACTTGCAGTGAGGAAGGTAGAGTATTTACTGACGGCTTTCTAAACGCAGGAAGAAGTGTCATTTTTCTTCTTGCTTTCCAAAAGAACTAAATGTATTTTCCCTCTTGGCTGTGTAGTTGCCACCAGTGCTAGATTTAAGCTTTTTAAATTGAACTGGGAATACCTTTTTCAAAAGAAGCAATGGGAATGATACTCCTGCCAGCATAATGGTGGATACTCCTGCCAGCATAAGCCTTGTTGTTTGTAGCTGCACTATCATAGGTTCATTGGCTGCATCGCTGTTTACTTGGATGTTTTGTCCCTTCCCATGAAGACAACAAGTGTCATAAGTGAAATGACAGTAGAATCATGGAAGGTGGACTGGTTGGCCTGTTTTGTATGAAGCCCTCTGATCTCAACAGGGATGGCAACAAATCAGGGTTCTTTTCCAGGGGAGACTCTGTCTTATCCTTATTCAGAGGGAAGCAAGGATGACTTTGCTGCCTTTCAGTTGAGCTCAAGTGATTTCCTTTATGTTTTTGGCTTTGAACTTGCTTGCCTACCAGTCACCAAGTCTCTTCTCCCAGTGCCTTTCCCTGATTCCAGGTGTCCTGGAAGAGATCCAAGGACAGAGCATAGAAAGGAGAAAAACTTTGCCGTGTGTCCTTGCTGGGTGGCTGAATGTTTGTATATTAACCGAGAAAAGAGGTTTTATTTTTTCACCTCACATAGGAAAAAAACAACTTCACTTGCGTCTTATAAAATTACTTCAGTGAAAGCTGATCAGGGATGCCTGTGGGTCCAAAATGACCACGCAAATTAACCAGGTGAGAAGGAAGCCTGGCACCAATGTGATGAATGGGTGGAACGGAGGAAATTAAAGGAGCGGGATTAGCTTGTGTTGGATTTTCCCTTGCTAAGCATGTGCTGAATCATAGAATGGCTTGGGTTGGAAGAGACCTCAAGGATCGTGAAGCTCCAACTCCTCTGCCACAGGCAGGGCTGCCAACCTCCATATCTAATACTGGACCAGGCTGCCCAGGGCCCCATCCAACCTGGCCTTGATGTGCTTGAGTGATGGGACAAGTGGAAGTCGTGAGATTAGATGGGGACTCCTGCACACGTCCTCCTTGTTGCTGCTGCTGTGTGAAATGCTAATGGAAGCTAAGGCTACGTTCCCATGGGGGGTTGCTGGTGACATTGCATTAGATATTTATAAGAACAGTTGACTTTTGGCTCTGCTTTCGTGTTCATTTTAAATGGCTATGGGATAGCAGCCTTCAGGGGAGGGGAAAAAAAAAGATCAAGGGATCGTTGTGCTGAAGAGGTTGAGCTTCCAGTGAAGCTGTGAGTGGAGAAGGGGATGGTGGTGTCCTGTAGCTATAGCTTGTCTTGAAGGCGAATACTGATGTCCATGGTATGTGTGTGTGTTTTTGGGTCTGAGGGCTCCACGAGGGAGGCAGTGCTTCAGCAGCAGGAAGAAAGACACAGTGATGGAGAGCCCAATCCTCGCCAGCTGAGGTGATGGGAGATGTGTGGATGGTGGGCACCGCTGTGCACTGCAGCTCAATGGGCTGTGCTGCAGCGTGTTGCCAAGATTAAGGTGAGAAGGCTTCACCTGAGACTGCCCAGTGTTTATTACAACTAATTTCTCTGCCCAAAAGAGCACACACTGTCCTTCAGCCTCATCCCTCTGGTGCCGGATTAATGAAGAGCTGAGAAGAAAGAACTTGGGAAGAGTAAATTTCCAGTGAAACAAGTAGTTCCTTTTGAAGAGCTGCTGCCGTGCTGTGTGCTAATGAAGGGTGAGAGGTGTCTGTAGAATGAGAAAAAGGAGCTATGGCAATATTCTCACCTCTCCTTTAATAAAAGAGCTGCCTCTCTGCTGTTGATAACTGACTTGGAGGCAGGGTAGGCTGGGGACTGGGGTATTCTTGTGCACTTTTTCCATGGCTGATCTCATTTTGTATGTACAGATGCAGAAAATGAGCATCTGGGAAGAGTGGGAGAGGAGAATGGAGCTATGAATGGGGCTAAGAAATCTCTTCTCTCTGGCTTGGCACCTGGGCCATGAGCATAAACCCAATTTACACCCAATAGCACAGGGAAGGCATACACCCAACCACTCCAAGTGCTATACCCAAAGCATCACTGGCTTTTCGACCTCCTATCCAGTGTGTAATCTGGATCTGGGAAACCTCCTCGGAAAAGATCTTGTGGTTTCCTGGAAAGCTTCCACAACTTGGCACTTTTTGGGAAGGTCGTACTGAAAAATCCCAATGTGCTGTTTTCTTTCGAGCTGACTTCTCTGAAAATGAAATTTCTTGGCAGTTGGGTGTGCAGCTCTCCTCAAAAGTTATGTACGTAGCTCTAAATGAGGCACATCTCGCCACGTCTAAAGGTTAAGTTGTAACTGCATTATATTACAGTCGTGTGCAGATTTATTCAGGGTGAGCTTGCAGGTTCTGGTGCTGTGTTCTGAGTGCTTTTTAGGGGTTTTGATGCTGTCTTGCAAATTAGCATCATCCCATATTGCTTGGCCTGAAATTCCAGGGAGAGGGTCAGGCATTGGAATGGGGAACTGGTGGAGTCACCGTTCCCAGAGGTGTTCCAGCACCGTGGAGATGTGGCACTGAGGCACATGGCCAGCGGGCATGATGGGATGGTTGGGGTTGGGGGACCTTAGAGGGCTTTTCCAACCTTCATGATTCGATGATTGTTTTGAATGGAGTCGCATGTCCTCAGTGACCTTAGGAAATACTGCAGAAGCAGTTTAAATCTGCAACAGCCATCTTTGTTTGCGTGGACAGGTGTGATTTTTGCTTGAATAGACTCTAACAATTCTTAGCAAAAGTGGATTACGAAGGTCTGTGTCTCCTAATTTTACTGCAGTCTAGGATCCTCAGTCTCCAAGATCACAGAATATCTTTTGGGAAAGCATGTCTGGAAACCATGCTTAGAGATAGCACAGTATTCAACTAAGGAGGTGACATTCAGTGGCATTTCTTGTACAGAAGTCAAGCTAGATGATTTAATGGCCCCTTTGGTTTTTAAAACGTGTACGTGCTTTATTTTGTGATGTAAAAAGCTTCTAAATTGAGGGCAGAGGTTAGCTTGCCAAATACATCGCAGCTGTTCATCCTAATTTGGAAGGGGAGGCTGCTAGAAGTTCTGGAACAGGAAGGCTTGGAAGCTAGAATGCTTTTGCATATTAATATCTTTCTGCCTTTAATACAGATGTTCACATTCATGCCTCCTGTTCTGGGAGTCTGGCCAAGTTTCTGCACAGAGTAACTGCACACAGCTCCAGGTCCTGTCCTTCACCCCAGCATCATCCCAGAACAGGTACAGCCTGAGATTAATTTCCCATTTGGAGTTTCCCATCCGTTTATTAATAAGTGAAACACATGGCTGGCTTTTGCATGAAAGGGGCAGTTAGAGCTTAATTCCCCGTGGGGCAATTGCTCTTTGCAGTGTGCAGACTCGTCCCATTGAATGAAGGAGTCACCACAAACGGAAGCTCCTGGCAGCGCGTGGGCTGCCTCAGCGGCGGTTGTTCAGGGGATTAACTCTGACGGTTGGGGCTGCGGCTTCTTCCACGTCTGCCAGGAAAAGTACAGCATGGTTTTGTTTTTGATGTTGTGGTTTTTTCGTATCTTACGTGTGTTTGGTCCCAGTTATGGTGGCTGTATCATTTAGGACCAGGGCAAACACCTTCTCCTCTGCCCAATCTGCGTGCGCTCTGCAATTTGGATCCAGCAAAACACTCAGATGACTGCAAAGCTTTCATACTGTGGGAGTTCAGTGATGTTTACCCTGGGATTTTTCACGAATGTCCAGGATGCCTCATCTGAATTGATTTTATGACCTCTCTCCCACCAAGTTTTGGTCTTGGTTGGAAAAGACCTCTAGGATTGTCAGGTCTAACCATGAACCCATCCCTGCTCACAGAATTGCAGAATCAGAGAATCATTGAGGTTGGAAAAGACCTCTATGATATGCCTGCTTTGAAAACCCATCAGGTCACAGGAGAGATCTGGCTGTAGCCAGCCACACCAGTCTTCTTGGTTGCACGGTGAAGCCAAGAAAGCCCTCTAGAATAATCATGTAGGTGACCAGATTCTGATCTGCAGCCAGGGCAGTGAGAAGACACCTCCTGAAGAAAGGCTAGCTGAAGCTAGAAAGCTCACAACAAAGATGGGTTATAATGATGGGTTTGGAGTTGTTCTTGTGAGCTTCTCCCAATGGATGTTGAGTTTTCTCAATGGATGTTGAGTTTTCTCAATGAATATCGAGCAAACACCCAGAGCAGCTGCCAGACCAGCTCTGCCTCCTGACCTCAAGGTCTGTGCATCTGGATGTGTGTATAAGAGTGTGTGAAATATTGATGCAAGATGCTGCTAACCTCAGAGCTTGGCTGGAGCTACTGCAGCCTCACTGATGCTGGGCTCTGCTAGCAAACACTCCTCTTGCAGTGCTGTGCTGTGCCATTTGTTGCAAGTTCCCCGAGCTGCCATCTGCAATTCAATACTCACCCCGATAAATGTGGGGCAGGGAGGGAAACATTGCTGTGCAAACAGGACCAAACTGACTCATGAAGGTAAATCCTTGGCCTGTAGGAATGTCTGCATAATCCTGCAAACAAGATGGAGCTGGCTACACTCCAGCAGAGCGCAGCCCAGTCTCTTCCTTGCTTTGCCATTGCGATGGGGAAGCACAAAAGCCCACAGCCATCTGATTTAAGACTTGTTTTGGTTCTGCTGTCCTGTGCCTACTTCCAATGCTTTGAAGTGTCATTGGGGTGAGGGTGAAATGAAGCCATGCACCAGATGCGCAAGGGTGGGTTGGTTTCTGGTAGCACTGTGGTTAGGGGAGAAGAACTTAAAGCTGTGTGAGGATGTGGCTTTCCTGTCATTTGTCTTGGGTGAGTCACAAAACAGTTGAGAAGTCTGCCAGCTAGCCATTGTACAGATAACCTGGCTGCTTGTGGGGTCTCTGCAGGGATCCCGGTGTCCTCAGCACTGAGGTGATCAACTTGGACACCAGAAATGCTTGCGCTCTTATGAACTGGGGACCTCTTTGTTAGCTCATTGGCTTGCTTGAAAAAATAAACAGATGAGCAAAGCTTAAAAATAGAGTTTATTCACTAGTGGCCATGTCTAGAATCATAGAATCATTAAGGTTGGAAAAGACCACTAAGATCATGTAGTCCAACTGTGTGGTTGAACTAGGATTTGTCTGCCTTTCTGTCTTGACTTCCTCTTGAAAATCTCTTAAGTCTTGAATTTAGGGGTGATTGAATACAGACTCTTCCTCCTGGTTGTTTCTAGGAGATCTACTGCTGGGCTCCCAAGAGTGACTTCAAGGGTATAAGTGACAGTTGGAGATGTGCAAGGAGAAGCTGAGCTTGTCTGTGACTGGAGGTTTTAATGGGCTTTTTAGTGCCTGATATTTGTAGCTCATCTCAAGCTTGAAAATGTTTATCCCTTCGTGCCACCTCTACAATGAGCTGTTAATGGAGGAGAAACGATGAATTGGTCTGAACCCATCATTTATCACGTTCTCCTTGACATGTGGTTCTGAGCCTTTATTTGGCAGCATGCATATTTGCACATGACGTCAGCCAGCACTTGAGAATCAGTTGACTTCGTTGCAGTCAAAAGAGGCACTTTTACAGGGACAGCAATGGGAGGGGAAGGAGAATGAAAGCATGAAACACTTAGCTTTGTTTGAAGTCTTCTTCAACTTCTGCCGTTGAAGGTTTAGTCACTAAGGATTGACTTGTGTGCTTTCCTGAAGCCTTGCTGACCAGTTGCAGAGCTGAAGCTTTGTTTCAGGTGGCAAAAAGCAGGGCCTGCTACTCTCAGATGAAAGTTGTGTGGTTATTCAAGTTGCTTTCTATGTGCCAAAGGCAGCTCGTGCTTAAAGGAGAGTAGCTCTGATGTCCTTGCTCTGTCTGTTGGGTGCTGGGTAGGGACCATGCAGCAATAGCTGTTGATACAAAGGTGATGTGGATGGAAGCATGCTGCTTTTAACCTCAAACTGTGCAAAAGCCTTCCTCCTGAACTGAAATTCCCAAAGTCCTAAAACTCATCTCAACAGGGTCAATCCAGTGGGACGTTTAGCAAAGGGAGATCACGTGAAGCTGGGCTTCTCTCCTCCTTACCCAGGAGAAAGATTCATAGGATTCAGAAAGGATTAGATTGGAAATCAGACTGAAAGCTGTGATTCTGGCCGTGATGCTTAGGGCGTTGCTTTTTTGGTGCTGTGCAAGAGTCTGGTGACGTCAGCCCTGCCACAAGGCTGAACGCTGCGGGTTAACGGTGGAGGAAGAGCGTGCATTGACTTTTCCAGTTGCCCAGACTGCTGGTTTCACCACAAAGCTGTTTCGTTTGCTAGCTGTTGTCTCTTGTGGTCTATTTTGTGTTGGTTTTCTTTCTTTTTTTCTTTTTTTTTGGTTCAGCTGTGCTGGCCTCTCTGAAAAAGCAAACCACCTCCTGGTTCCTATAATTCAGTACACGCTGCTGCCTTGCCTTGCTTAGGGTTTGCTTAACAAGCCTAGCTTGTAACCACTTACACCACCGCACAGCTTGAGCAAACCACACTGCTGTGAGCTGTGCTGTGCTGAAAGGTCAAGAGCTTGAAGCTGAGTGGGGTGTGGTGGGGTTGCTTTTAGTTGAATGATATCCGAAAAGGATATCTCATTTCATTGCTTCTCTTCTTGAGGTCGATGAGAATTAGTGTGCATGTTTGCAAGGGTTATTAGCAGGGCAGCCGGGTCTGAACGAGCAGCTTTATTGCATTTGTCTGCTGCCATCTGGGGTTCCTGCTTCTTCAGCAAGAAGTGAATGATAAATGGCACAATGCAAAATGAAACTTGCCTGGATGCTGTCCTTAATGCACTTCAGTGCTGGCTAAGTGTGGCACTGCTGTGGCTGTAATGGGCTGCTGTATGACACACGGACCCCAGCGCCTACATTATAGCCGTGATGGTTGACTTCTTTAACATTCAGCCCTTGAGAGGTAAAAAATTAAAATCAATCCCGCAAAGCTTCTTCCCTCTTTCCAGATGGACGCCGGCTTTGGATACTCAGCTGCTGCTGAAGCCTGTGACTTCATTTGGTTTCCCTCCGGCAGTGCGCTGAACCCATTGAAGTCTCTTACAGGCAAAAAGAAGTAAATCCCTTCCATATGTCAAGTATTAGAAAAACACATGATTTTTTTGACTTGCACAAAGCATCCCGTTGTCTGACAGATATGGAAACAAGTGCACTCTTGTTTCTGGGAAGCTGAGCTCTGACCTTACACTGGTAAGTCTGACATGTCACTGTCTGCTGTTTCAGATGGTCTCTGTTCACGTTAACTGGGCATGTGGAGGCTGGGCAGGGCTCTGATCTTATCGATTCTGCCCTTAAAAGAGAGAGACTTCAGTATTCTCTGCTCTAAATCTCTTACTGTAGTCTTTTGGGTCACTGGATTGCCCCCTAAAGATGGGGGAGAAAGCATTCTGTGTGTTAGCTTGTTCAGTGGCTTTTGTTAACAGATGTCTTTGCCCTCCGGATTCCCCCAGACTAATAAATCTGTGATCAATGGGGCAATGCCTCGTGAGGCCAAGTGCAAATGCACAGAACTTGCTAATTGAGTCAGACCACAGGTTACGTTGCCTGGCATCCTGTCTCTGCAGGGGCCCAGCAATGGGTGCTTGAGAGGGGCAGCGATCCTCCTATTTGTGCTCTGTGCTCCTTCCTTCTCTCTCTTGGCCTCTAGCAAGTGGCAGTTGTGTGCAAAATGTAGTGTTGCCTGTGCTCAACTGGAGTGGTGTTGTGCCAACAGCTTGCTCCAGAATTGCTGTAACAGGAAAATGCCTCGAGATCTGAAAAATGGTCCTTGGATCCCTTGGAGGGGTTCCTGGGAAAGTGGGAGCCTGCCTTTATCTAGACTGGGATCTTCATTAGAAGACTGTAGTGCTTGCAGTGAGGGATGCTGCCTAGTGATGAATAATGGGTTGAGGCGTGGACCTTGGGGTCTCTGGGTGTCTTTTTCTTCCCACTGCAGTGGATGGTCAGTTTGGCCAAGAGGAAGGTGAGAAGGAGATAGACAGTGACATAGGTGGGAAAGAGAGGAGAGGAATAAATGGGGTGGGAAAGTTCAGACCGAGCCGCAGCAAGAGCTGTTGGAGGTGCTGGCAGAGGAGATGCATCCTGTGCTCTCAGTGGTCCCACATTCTGGGGTCTTTGTCACTGGTTTTTTTTAGTCCCACTTTAAAAATGAGACGTATAGAGAGGATGCACCTTGCCTGGTACCGTCATTTTATGAGGAGTAAGAGCAGCCCAGGGGTAGGAAACAAAACAAAACACAGAATATACAAGAGAAGGACTGAAATCTCATAGAATCATTGAGGTTGGAAAAGACCACTAAGATCATCCAGTCCAACTCAGCCTGTCACCACCGTGCCCACTAAACATGTCTCAGTGTCAAGCCCTCTGTTTGTGTGTGGATGATGAGAAATATGCTTGGCTGTCGTGCATCAAGACAAGAAAGTCTCGTGTTGGAATCTCATTTGAGCTAACGAATCACAAAAGGATGGAGGAGATGAAGAGCTACCAGCTGTGCACATACAGCTGACCATCAGCCGTTCTGTGAACGCTTCCTCTGAAGACTGGGCAATCTTGAGTGACTGGAGTGGGAACCCACTTACGTATACAGCTGTTTTCACATACTTGTTAATCTAGGATATTGTTCTGCTGCTCTGAGCCTCACTCAGTGCAGTGCAACTTGGGCAGGGGTGTTATCTTCATGGCAATAGAAATAAATCCAGGATTATCACCTCCTGATGGTTTTTGCTGGAGTTGTGCTGTTGCTCTGTGAAGACTTATGTTTTCAATAACGCTTTTAGTTTTCCTCAGGGATGCTGTGTTGGATACCAGCTTAGTAATACTGCCTAATTAGGCCTGAGCAGAGTAAAGCACCGTCTTCCAGCTTCCCATTCCAAGTTTAGCTTGGGCTAATTATTTTGCATCTTGGTTGCTCAGGAGCGTGATCTGGGCACCTGAAATGCAGGTGACCTCATCCAAATCACTGCTGTTCCTTCATGTCTGGCCTAGACCCAAGGTTGGAGAAGCCCTCCTAGGTACCCAACCCCTGCCCACCCCCACCATACCCATTGGCCATGTCCCTCTGTACCATATCTCCACAGTTCCAGAACACCTCCAGGGCTGGTGACTTCCCCACGTTCCTGGGCAGCCTGTGCCTTGGCCACTCTTTTAGGAATAAATTTCTCATACTATCCAACCTGACGTGCTTGGTGTCCTGGGATTATATGCACTTTTTTTGCTGGATTATATAAGCGTAGAGGAAAACTGCTGCTGCTTTCATTTTGATTCACTGAATCAAAGAATGATAGAATGGTTTGGGTTGGAAGGGACCTTGAAGCTCACCCAGTCCCAACCCCCTGCTGTAGGCAGGGACACCTCCCGTAGCCCGTGTTGCTCACAGCCCCATCCAGCCTGGCCTTGAGAGCTTCCAGAGAGGGATTCCTTAGGAATGTAATGGCAGGACCAGCGTGATGCCCTTGTTTTGTAGGAAGGTGCCACGACACTTAGATGATGGTACAGGTTGATGCCAGGGCACGATCAGTGCAGACACCAGGAGGTTCTGAATGTCTGTAGGCGTGGTTTTGGTGGAAATGGTGGTCGATAATGGTTACAGCTTGGATCGTGATGAGAGTTCCCAAGGATCAAGGATCATCATTGGATCATGATGCTGGTTCCTAAGAGGCTGGCGGGGTAAATACAAGCAAAAGGAGAGAGATGAGCACTGACTGCCAGCCTGGGTCGTCTCTGTAGTTAATGCTTGGCACAAAAACCATCACAAGGTGCTGTTTCTCTACCATCCAACATGTGATGTGGCATACTTGGCTCCTCCAAGAGCCACCAGCCTGTCTTTCCACTGGAGTGAACATTCCCTCCAAAGTAACAGACTTGATGGATTTTTCTGTATTTTCAGTTCTCCGTTGCTGACCCTGGAGCACAAGCCTCAGTCTCAGCAATTTCCCTTTAAAACTCACAGCCAACCTGGGAAAAATGCTCAGATATTTCTTCCTTCCCTATCTTCCCTGGCTGGCTGGGATGGGGCTTTGAGCAGCTCCCTGCTCAATAATTCAGTGGGTGTTCTCACTGGGTTCAATTTCATCAGTTCCTCTCCGGGAGCCTGTCACTGTTTCCACAATAAACCGTGATATTTATGGGTGGTAGATAAATCTGTGGGTTTTCCTTTGAGTATGGCAAGCAGAGATCTGGGAGGGACTTCATATATTCAGTTGTTTGTATCAGAGCTGGAGGAAAAAGTTACTTCTATCCAACGTGGTTAGTTTTTATTATTACTTCAATAGGAGTTAGAAATTATTTTCCATACGTTTTTTTCTTTTTAATGGTCGTGGGATGTGGGAATGCATTTGAGAGATAGTATTTCTGAAGTTAGCTGGCTTTCACCAGCACTTGTTTGGAAATTTGGGTTGGCAGTACGGCCAGTTTTATTGCTGGTCTTACGGTGAGATTTTTGTGACAGGAACAGCCTGCCCTTTGCAAACATATTAAACCAAATGGGAGGTGACCTGGTGTTTCCTGCTGAGAAAACAAATAAAAATAGTCCCTCTGCCCACCTCGGGCTAAAGTGACAGCAAACACCACTGAAGCAACCCATGCTTCCATGTCAGCATCCTACTGGGTTAACCTTGGCTAACGGTGTGGCCCACGTCTCTCCTCCCACCCAGGCGTCAGGAAGGCTTTTGCATGGGAGAGGTGTGGACAGTCTTATTGCCCTTCTCCAGAAGCCACAGTTTATGGACCCAGCAGCATCCCGACACAACAAAGCCAAGCATCTCTTGTGTAAATGCCTGCACTTGCTGTGCAGCCGTCCCGTGTCTGGGGAGAGGACTGGGGGAAGGGTTGATTTAATCTGAGTGAGCTGGTCCTCTCCCAAGCAGTTCCCTCTTTGTAGCTCTAATTGGTAGCTGAAGCACCCAGGTAGGCTGTGGTATTAATGAGGACGATGGCCATCAATCTAATGATGTTATCTTTTGGTAGATAAGGAAATGTTGGATGTGAAGATGTCCTAGATAAACTATTTACCAGCAAGTTTCTGGCTACGTGTAAAGGCTTTAATCGTGTTCATTAGGAATAACCAGTGAATGAATTGATGTGTAGGTTCAATACTTGCTTTCACAGGTTTTAGATTTACAACAGTTCTTAATTAAGAAGAAAATGGGTAATCTCAAGGCATTTTTCCTTCCCTCCCCACTCTTCTCTTCAAAGTTTTCCTTTCCCCTTCCATTTTCCTCCCTACCTCCCTTCCTGCAGATTTGGAATATGGTCCTGATCCGATCTCAGACCTGCTGAAGGACATTGTTCAGCAAAGCAGGACTAAACTAGCCTAAACTTGGTGGGAAACTGGTGGAAAAAGGAGCTGGGAGGTGTGTTCTGGTCCCAGCCCTGCACTGTGCATCTTTGCAAAAAACCTTTCCTAAGCTGAGAATGTGCAGTGATGGAGCTGTACCTCAAAGCTGGTTCATCTGGGGTCAGAGGGGGATTTCCCTTAGGACGCTATACGAGTGCTCCATCTTCAGCAATACATTTGTGCTGAGAAAAAGGGATTGTAATTCAGCCCTGTGTGACATGTTCATCCGCTCAGCCCATTGACGGCCTTATAAATCAGATCCTGTTACTGCAGTGCTGCCCGGATCTCCAGCCCAGGGTGCATCCATGTGGCTGTGGTGCCATACAGGAGCACAGCTCAGGCGGATGCGCCCTCTCCCATGGCAGGCAGATGGAAGTGAGCAGCAAATCTTGGAGGGACCACTGGAGGAGTTACAGCCTGGACCACGGTGCAGGACATGCAGCTCAACTCACCATCTCCTTGTCCATCCAGCCCTTCTTTTGAGTAGGATGTTAAAGGGATACCAATGCATAGCAGTTGGCTCTACCCACAGCCTAGAGGTGTGGGGGAGTAGTGATGCAATGGATTTATTCCATTTTCATCTTACTAAGATTTGATCTTGAGTGTAAGATAATACTGTTCTCATCAACAACCATATTATGTCATTGGATAATCACAAGGCAAGCACCTGCATTTGGTGTTTTCTTTCAAGATAAATTCTACCTCTGACTTTCTGGTTGGGTTTGGAACCTCTGTGCCTTGGTTTTTTTTGCAGTGATTATTAGCCAGGCCATTGCATAGTCAAGAGCTTGCTTCTCCAAGGGAGCCTGGGGATATCTGTGCTACTTGAAGAACAACTGTGTTGTCCCTGCCTCCCTCCAACGTATTACAAATGAGCAGAAGAATTGTTAACAAGGTAACTTGCATCACATCGCTTGCATTGTCTGATGGAGCCTGAGTTGAGGAACCAGCTGATTTTACAGTGGATTTACTGATATGAAATGCAAACTCATCTGGTTCAGCAGTTTTCCCCAAATCAATGTGTCGTTTAAGGCTGTCGGGTTCCCTTAGGTCAGCAGAGCAGCAGCGATGTTGGGCTGGAGAGGTGCCAGTCAGCTCGAAAACCTCTCTCCTCTGCTTGGATGTGTCTGAGCTGTTCTGTTTCACGAGGTAGATGGATTGGTGTGAAACACAGCCACCTGGGAGCCTTTGCAGGGCATGTTCCTGAATGGGAAGCCAGTGCATGATGGAGAGCTGCTCCTCTTATTGCTGCCTCTTTTCTGGCTTTTGGAATAAATAAATGATGAGTTTGCTTTGATGCTTACAAAAAACCAGCAACTATCCTGCTGGTTTGCCAAGAGCATCCCCACCCCAGGCTGCAGGGCGCTTCCTCAGGCACTACTGCCAAATCTTCAGCCTCCTCCATCTTCCTTGGGGCACAGGGAGCTGCTTGTTTCTCGTGTGGAGCTTTTCCTAGCTGAGATGTGGAGCGTGAGGGCAGAGCTGAGCATTATGCTAATAAAGAGTGATTCAGCGCCTTTCATTGTGTTTCGTTGCTCCAGAAGACTGAAACTCATTGAATGAGAAGAATGTGCTTGATTCTGAGATTTTTTTTTTTGGTCATCTTATCTTTCTAAGCAGCCTTGGACTGTTTGTGCTTTTTGCATTAATATTCTGTTTCTCCTTCATGTATATTTTTTTCTCTTCTTTTCCCTCAAATTTCAAATTGCAGTAAAAGCCCTGAATGATGGACCTGGTGGGTGCTAGACGTGCAGTGTGGTCTTCTTCTTGCTCATCATCCTGTCTCTGGCTTTCAAGATGGCAGTTATCTCTCTTCCCCATCTACTGATAGGGGAGGGCTGGTCAGGCATCAAGAAGGTGGCATTAAATGCTTCCACGAATGCAGCTTCAGAGTGGTGGAAGCGCTGAGGGTGTGATGAACTGCCCAGTGTGGGCACATACCATTGCCTGGGGAGCAGACGTTGTGCTGTCCAAGAAGATGTGCTTTTGCCCATATTGCAGTGATTGTGGATTGAAGTTGTAAAAGTCTATGCGGTATGCCAACCATGATGAGGTTGGATGAGAGTGGAAGTTCTTAATACCCTCCTGGCATATATAAAGTGAGCAGAAGTGGATTTGAAATGGCAGAAAGAGATTTTTTCATAGAACCATTT